>JAQJIZ010000080.1:0-218679 GCA_029873605.1 Rhodosporidiobolus sp. SP3-3/4
GTCGAGGCAGAAACAACGCACGGTGGGTCTTCTTGGAGGCCTCGATCCACTTCTGGAGGTCGGCCTTCTCGGTCGGGACGAACTCGGGGTTCTCGCGGATCTTCTCGTGAGCCTCCTTGTACATGTCCTCGATGTCCTCGGACGAGATGTCGTCCTCGAGCATCTTGGCGAAGTGCTTGCGGATGCTGCGGGTGGTGGGTCGTCAGCATGTGGTGCTGGGGGTATCAAGCAGGAAGCGGGAGGGGAAGTAGGCGGGGAGGAAGAGCGGAAAAAGGGGAGAGGGACGGGGGAGGAACGGAGAGGGGCAGAGAAGAAGGAAGACTCACCGCTCCTCGTCCTGTTAGTAACCGAAGGGGAGGAGGAGGAGAAGAAGAGGTCAGGAAGGCTCGGGATCGTGCTGTAGTGAAGAAAACATGCCTCCTCCTCCAAACTCTCCATGAACTCCGACACGTGGCTGCTGTAGATGTAGCACTGGCTGTAGAGGTGAAGGAGAGTTAGCGGGAGGCTAGGAAACGAGGAAACGAGGAAACGAGGCGAAAGAGGCAGAAACGAGATCGAAGGTCAGCAGGGAAGGCGAGAGATTTGGAGGGCGCGCGTACCGACGAGGAAGACTATGAGGAGTGTCAGATAGGAGAGAGGAAGAGAGAGAAGCGACAGTGCAGCGCGAGGGAGGGCAGAGGAGAGGCGGACAGGGGCTTGTGCAACGGCCGCGGCGGCGGGATTGGTGGCCGAGTGCAGTCGAGCGGGCAGCAGCAGTAGCAGAAGCGAAAGCGAGAGCGAGAAGTGCTGAAACGGAAAGCGGAGAAAGGCAAGGAAGAAGAGGAAGACAAACCATCAAAGTCGGCCTCAGTTTCTCCTCTCGTCAACTCGATCACCGCAGGGAAGGAAGCCGTGATTGCACGAGCGAGGTTGCCGCTGTATGATAGTCCGCGTAGGCGCTGCCGGTAAAAGAGGGGGAGTACAGGTAGGGAGTAGAGGGGAAACAAAGAAAACAAAGAACGAGGGACGCCAACGACGACGACGACCCTTGTCGAGACCTCCCACCACTGCCGCCGCTAGACAGACAACACCCCCTCTGTGACCCTTCAGCACTGCGGTTGCCGCCTGCACTCGGACCCTGGAACCGCCTTTTCCACCGCACTCTCAAGCCAACACCTCGAGGGGCTTACTTGTGGCGCTGGTACTCCACAATGAGCATGGCGTGACGTGGCAGCCTTGTGCTGATGGCGTTCATGGCAATGCGCATCCGCAAGCGGACGCAGCGCGGGAGGATGGGCAACCCGACGGATCAGCCTGCGCCTCAGCTGCACAAGGCGTAAATCGAACGAAGGCCTGCGGGGCTGGGTCAACTCACTCGTCCCAATTGTCACTCCGTGTACTCCTTCCGCGCTGTGCGCTCATCCCAAGCGTGCGCCGCTCCGGTCCGGCGTCACGGCGTCGAGGTCGAGATGGTCGCGGGTGAGCGGGCAAGGGCAAGTCGCCCAACGCGGCGTGCATGGTCTGCATGGCGCTATGTCAATCATTGGAGCCTACAAGAGGCACAGCCGGCAGCAGTGAGCAATCAGCGGGGTGCGGACCAACAAGGGCTGCTTTTCCGTCCCCTGTTGCCGTCCCGAAAGACGCATTGACCTCCACGACTCACTCCATTCCACTTCAATGCGCTTCAGACCCCAGCATGCTCCACTCGCACCTCAACCCGGAATACTCAGCCCCTGCCTCAACGGCTCACGGCCCGAACAGCCCCTCCCTGTATCCCATCTCCCACCGCCCTCCTCGGCCTCAGCAGGCCACGGGTTTCCAGCAGGGCCTCATACTTGACACGCACAACAACACAGTGCATCCTGCGCCCTCCACACTCACTCTAGTCCGCCTGACACCTTGCTGTGCAGCGTCTCGCACCCCTCCCCTCGCCCACCTCGGCTTCCATCCTGCCCAAGCCCCACGCCCTGCCGCTCCTCGCCGTCGACCAGAAGCCGGTCAACATGCGCTACATACGCGGGTGCGAGCAGCTTGTCCCCCACCCCGGCCCTCTCGGCCTCTCCCCCTGCCTCACCCCCACCTCTCCCCCCTCGTACACCCTCCCTCTCCCCTCCCGCCCGCCCTCCACCCACCATACACCCTTGTAATATTTGGCCTTGACGCTTTCCTGACCCCCGACAGCCGCCGCTGCGCGACGACTGGGGAAGCCCTCATGGTGTTCGCGTACTACATGGGGCAGCTTGGGTACTCGGGCGCTCAGCCAGTGCTTGCGGCAGGGGAGAAGTCAGGTGGGAAGATGCTCGGCTACCTCGTTGTGGGTCTGGAGACGCGGAGCTGGGAGAAGCCGGGTGATGGATGCGTTTGCGGCGAGGTTGAGCAGGGGAAGGAAGGAGAGAGTTTGGCTCTTCACGCGCGGGCGAGAAAGACGCGGATGTTGTGCCCGGGGGAGGACAGAGTACAACACGCACCGTCTCGTTGTAGCGTTTGCAAAGCTGCTATACGTCCATCAATGTCGTCTTTTCCGATCTTCCTCTTGCCGCTGTTCCCGGGCTGCCCTGCTCTGCCTCGCTGCATGTCTCAGTCTTGTCGGACAAGCTATGAAGTGCCCTTCCCTTCACGTTTGGCGCCTCATCCTTCTCGCACTCTCGTCACTCTCATCAGTCTCAAGGCTGAGGGGGGAAGGGAGAAAGAGCCACTTGCGGAATCAGCCACTGAGAACTCGGGCCATGGGAGATACAGCCATGAGGGAGGAGGAAGAAGGAGGAGGGAGGCCAGCTATTGAGACAGACAAAGGAAAAGGAGGAAAGGGGGTCAACAGCCACGGTTTAAACAGCCATGGTAAGCAGCCACGGTAAACAGCCACGGTGGAAAGAGCCACGATAGGAGGGAAAGAGGCCGCCTGCGACTACCGGAGGGGAAAAGGGGGAAGACGGCGAGGGGGAAGAGGGTGGGCGGAGGGCGGGCGGAGGGCGAGCGCGGGAGAGGGTGAAAGAGGGGGCGGGGAAGGAGGGGAAGAGCTGTCTCCCTAGGCCTGCGCCAGTTGGCGGTTGAGCTTGCGCTTGGCAGTAACGACCGCCTTTGCCCACGCGGCGAGCTTGAGGCCGGCCTTGTTGCCGTCCTTGATGAGCGCGGTGCCGGCACTGGCGGAGACGACCGTGCCGTCCTGCACAAGGTACACGCGCTTGTCCTTGGTGACCCACAAGTACGCGGTGATGCGGCATTAGCCGTTCTCCCCCTTCTGGATGACGGCCTGGTAGTCCTTGTCCTTCGGGGGCTCCTTGCCGGAGTCGAGTGAGAGCTGCGCAGGGGTAGAGACGGGTCAGTCACATGTAGTTGGTAGGAGAGAAAAGGAACAGACTCACCCTGCCGCCCTTGACGAGCGCGATGACCTTGTTGTACGTCAGGTCAAGGATGTAGTGGTGCAGGAGCAAGCGACGCTTCTGTGAGGCCGGCGCTGAGTTGTTCTGCTTTGCCTTGGAGGTGTAACGGTAGCCGTACTCGTACCCTTTCAGCGCTTTGGGGACGAAGGTGTCCGGGAGCCCCACGCCCTCTACGTTGGCGTGGGCAGCGAGAACCTCCTTCTTGCCCGTGCGGTAGAGGATGATGAGGACCTGTCAATGTCAAACTGTCAATATCATCCAACGCGGGGAGAACTCGAAGACGGAGCACACCTGGGCGGCAATGACATCCTGGCCTTCCAGCTCGACCGGCATGACAATCTCCTGCGTCTACTTGAAGGCCACATGCTTGCCAGCACCGAGGACCTTCAGCATGACATCCTGTTGGAGGAGGGAAGGGTGAATCTCATCCAGAGGAGTGCAAAGGAAAAGGACCTGCATTCCCGAACTTGGTGATGTCGTACGAGCAGATCTTGACCCCTCCGCAGATCATGCCGTATCTCGCTTGCCAGTGGCAAGAGACGTCTTGACCCGCGGAAGTCAGTCAGGGAGAGAGGTTGAATTCCGTGAGCGGGTCGAGGATGCGGAGGTTGTCCTCCTCGTTAAAGCCGAGCGCGACAAAGGACGGTGCCGGGTTCTCCTCCTCAAAGCCCGTCGAGAGGTTGAGCCTCAGGGTGGCCGAGAGGCCAAGGGCGGGAGAACGGGGCAGGACGAACGTGTAGGTCATGGTGCCAGTCCTGTTGACATACTCGCCGGGGCGCTTCCAGAGGCAAACCTGTATTGGCACCACGAGGTGGTCATCAGTCAGGGGTGCAGGTAGAAGGATTGCAACGCGCAAGAATCCCGGCGCCTTCGGCCATTGTCTCGAGCATCAACGCGTCCCCTCAAGGAGGGAAGGGGAAAACGCTTAGTGAGTCTGACAGGGGGAGGAGGAGGGAAAAGCGAGCCCTGCTCACCTTTTCGAAATAGTTAAGGGACTCGATCTCCTCACCCTGGTCCTCCTCGTGATCCTCCCTGCCCTTACCGGCGGCAGCGCCCCACTCCCTCAGGATGGGGAGCTGAAGGTTGAGCCCCACCTCTCCCTCAGCAGCTCCCTCAAACTCGATCCCCCTCGCCTCGCAGAGCGCCTTGCGGTCCGCCAGACGGTCGTAAGTTGCGAGGCTCAGCATCCCGATGGACTCGTGCAGGTCGAGGAGGGTCTGGTTGCCGTTGGCGTTCGACGAGAGCTCCAGGAGGAGGCTAAAGTTTGGTGCCGGCGAGTCGTGCAGCTCAGTGAGACTGTATCCGAAGCCCTCGACCTTCGAGTAGGAGGGGTGCCCGAGCCACGCGCGGTACAGCCGTCGGTCGCGCTGCTTGCTGTTGCGCTTTGAGACATAGTTCTGCGGTAGAATGGGATGAGTCTTGAGTCAAGGTAGAGGGAGACCGGGGGAGACGCACGAGGAGGTTCGACTTGTACTGTCCGGGGCGTCGGGTCGGCCTGATGGTCTGGCTGACGACGGCTCCGTCCTCCTGGCCCTTGCCAAACGGATTTCCACCGCATGACTGGGAGGTGGGCCGCCGGGCGAAGTAGATGACAAGGGAGCGCTCCGAGTGGATCGTCTGGACTCTGGAGCAGGGAGGGGAGGAGCTTCTCGACGGCCTTGAAGTTTGGCTTCTGTGCAAAGGCGACTTGCGTGAGGGGAGCGCAGAGGTAGTCGAGGGCAACAAGGGACGAGAGCTTGGAGAGGGTGTGTTGGAGGAAGAGGAGGGCGCGGATCGGCAGGAGCTTGGCGTTCTCGGGGATGAGGGTGATCTGGACGAAGCGGGAGACAACCTTCTTCACCGCGAGCAGGAAACCTGGTAGGCCAAAGTGTCAGCCTCCCGGCTGACTTACCCCGCGGAACAGTCGACGCACCCGGGCAGAAGTCTATCTCCTCCACTTCCTCCTCAAGCTCCACCTTGCGCGGGTCGAGCTCCTCCTCCTCCCAGAATGAGAGGAACGCGTCACGCTCGCGCTTCTTGCTGCACTTCGAGAGCTTGGCGTCCTCTTGCCGCCAGTCGTAGTCCTCATCTTCGGTCATCCGCATCAGCAGGCGCTTGATCTTGCGGTCGCGGTCGCGGCCGACAGCAGAGGAGCGGGAGTAGTAGCCGCTGGTTATGTTGGGGCAAAAACCTGCGAGGCCAAGCAGTGAGAAGGAGTCAGTTGGGGACCAGTCTGGTCAGGCAAGAACACCACCTTAAGACTCACTGGCGTCCTTCTCTTGCTTGCTCCGCCGGTACTTGATGATCGGAGCATCAGCAGCTGCCTTGAGCTCCTTTGCGGCTGTTGATGAGGCCGCGAAGCCCTTTGTGATGGCGCGCTTGACGCTCTTGTTGTTGTCCTTCTCGCCCTGCTCGCGGATGTTCTCCTTGACGCCCTTCTCAGCCTTCTGCTTGACAATGTCTTTCTTGGGCTTGAAAGCATCTGCAGATCACCCCGTCAGGATGAGCCTTTACCTCGTGCAAAAACGGGGTGAAACAGGCGAAGGTGCGCACCGAAGAGACTCGTTTGGAGCGTGTGGACAGAGGCGCGCTGACTTGAAGATGCGGTGGCAGCTGCTCACAGAAAGGAAATGGGTGAGAGAATTGTGGTGGGGAAGGTGAGGAACAAGCACGCACCGGACGGGACTTGCTCGACTGTCTTCAGCTTGTTGTCCTCCTTCCGCTCCTTCGGAGAGAAGGTCAGCAGGGAAGGCAAAAGATCTGGAGGGTGCACGTACCGACAAGGAAGAGTATGAGGAGTGTAAGGTAGGAGAGAGGAAGAGAGAGAAGCGACAGTGCAGCGCGAGGGAGGGCAGAGGAGAGGCGGACAGGGGCTTGTGCAACGGCCGCGGCGGCGGGATTGGTGGCCGAGTGCAGTCGAGCGGGCAGCAGCAGTAGCAGAAGCGGAAGCGAGAGCGAGAAGTGCTGGAACGGAAAGCGGAGAAAGGCAAGGAAGAAGAGGAAGACAAACCATCAAACTCGGCCTCAGTTTCTCCTCTCGTCAACTCGATCACCGCAGGGAAGGAAGCCGTGATTGCACAACCAGGGTCGCCGCTGTATGATAGTCCGCGCAGGCGCCGCCGGTGAAGAGGGGGAGTACAGGTAGGGAGTAGAGGGGAAACAAAGAAAACAAAGAACGAGGGACGCCAGCGACGACGACGACCCTTGTCGAGACGTCCCGGCGCTGCCGCCACCCGACAGACAACACCCCCTCTGCGACCCCTCAACGCCGCGGTCGCCGCCTGCCACTCGAGTCCTGGAACCGCCTTATCCACCGCACTTACAAGCCAACACCTCGAGGGGCTTACTTGTGACGCTGGTACTCCGCAACGAGCATTGCATGATCCTGAGGGCAACCCAGCGTCAGTAGCTGCTTTGAGGCGCGAAAGGAAGAGGAAAAGACGCACACGCTCGTAGGGCTCGAGAGTGAGCTGCTCCCTCGGCTTGAAGCTCTCTGCCTGCAGCTTCTTGACCTCGGCGGCAAAGACGGCCTCGGCGGGGGCAGTCGAGTCAATGCAGGACGCCTTGATCGAGATGACGGCGTGGCCGCCGTTCTTGAGGAAGTGGTGCGCGTTGAGCGCGACGATGCGCGCCTGGTCGGGCTGCGCGACGTCGGCGAAGACGACGTCGACCATGGAGAGGAGCATGCGGTACTTGTTCGGGTGGCGGGCGTCCTCGACGATGGCTGGAGGAAGGGGGAAAAGGGGAAAACGGCGGCAAGGTCGAGATGGCGGCGGAGCAGGACGAAGAGCGTAGGACAAAGGTACGGAGTTGTCAGTAGCAGCTCGACAGGAGGTACGGAGAGGATGGAGACGCACGGATGACGTTGGTGCGCTTCTTCGCCATGTTGACCAGGTCACGGCCGGAACGGTGGGAGAACTCGACAGCGTAAACAGTGCCCTCCTGCGAAGCGCATATGGATCGAAAATCAGTCTCTGGCGCGCACAAGAACGCAGAAGGAAGAGAAAGGCCAGGCCGCAACGCACCGGACCAACGACATCAGCGACGTGCGAGACCGAGGTACCGGACGCAGCGCCGAGGTAGAGGACCTTCTTGCCCGGGCCGACGTGGATGTTGTCGAGACCGCCGAGGATACCGGCCGCGAGCTTGGAGCGGAAGGGGTTCCACACGCGGTACTCGACCTTCTCGGCGGGCAGGGACGGGTCGGCGGCGTTGGGCTGCTCGATCGAGATGCGCTTCTCGCCGTAGACCGACTCGCCGGGGACGAGGTTGCGCGTGACGAGGAGGTGCTCCTTGCCCTTGGCGACGAACACGCCCGGGTGACGGTGGGGCTCGAGGATGACCTTGGCACCGCCCTTGGCGCCGACGCCGCCCTTGCCGCCGCGGGCACCGCCGCGACCGCCGCGGCCGCCGGCACCACCGCGCCCACCGCCGCGGGGAGCACCGCCTGAAATGGGCGAGAGGGCAAGTTGCGGAAGAGGGAGGGTCGGAAGGCGGGAAGTGGGGAAAGAACGCATATGCAGGTGACAAACCGTCAGCAAACCACGATGAGATGCAGGAGAAGGGAAAGACGTACCGCGCCCGCCGCCACGGCCACCGCCGCGCCCGCCACCAGCACCACCGCGAGCCGAGAAGCCACCACGACCGCCAGCAGCGCCGCCACGTCCGCCACCGCGACCGCCGCCGAATCCGCCTGTTGATGCGTACGAAGCAACGCAAGGAGAGGCAAAGGTAAGAATGCGAGAGGAGACGAGTCAGTGGATGCGCTAGGGGGTGGAGAGGCGTAAGGGAGGCGAGTGAACGCACCACGAGCACCGCCACGACCGCCGCGACCACCAGGAGCGTCTGCAGGGTGGTTGGAAAGAGTCCATGGCAATCAGGGAGGCGCAGGACGGGCGAGGCAGGGCGGGAGAGGCGAGAGTGGCAGACGAGGGGAAAGCGGGACGAGGAAGGACGAGGAGAGCAGGTCAGTACATGAGAGCGGTACGGACGGGTTGGTGGGAAGGTGACGGACTGAATGCCATGTCTGCTGAGTGGCCTAGAGGGGGGAGTTGGGGAGTAACTGAGCGAGGAGGCGAACGACCGCTCGAAGCTCAGCTCGAGCTCGCATTCGACTCCACCAGAGGCCTCGACTCGCTCTCCCACACTCCATACCGCTTATCTGCACCGTGCAACCGTCCCAGCTGCACAACTACACCCAACCTGCGAATCCACGGGAGCAGCTTGAGCAAACGCCGCCGTGCTCTCGACCTTCTCACCACCCCATCTCGCTACCTTCGGCTGCCCCACCGACCCCTCCGCCCGCCTTCTCTCGTCTCCTACCGTCTCCTACGTCTCAACGACCGCCCAGGATGTCCCTCCCTTCCCTCGAGGCCTACCCGCCGACTTCCTCCTTCACCCCCACTTCCCGCTTCCTCGCCGCCCTCGCCTCCTTCGCCGCCATGCACGCTCTCGATCCCGCCGCGCCCGCCGCCCAGGTCTACCACTCCCAACTCGACAGCTATTGTCGCAAGCTCGCCTCTCGCTGGCCCGTCGAGGGACCAGCCGGGGACGAGGTCAGGACCGGACCGCGCGAGGCCATGCTGCTCGCCGCCAACTGCCAGCACATCCGCAGGTGGGAGCACCCGCGGAGCACGTACCCCGAGGGCCTCAGCGGCTACAAGATGTGGAGGGTGCGTCCTCGCTTCGCTTCGCACCCTCCCTCGCTTCCCTTCTCTTCCCCTGCTCTCCGCCTCTTCTCGCGCTCGACCTGCCCTCTTTTCGCTCTTTACCTGTGTTTCTGACTCACTTCCGGCGTCGGTGACGCCGCGCAGACCTCCTTGAACCGCTTCCACGCCGACATCGCTGTCGAGGTCATGACCGCCGCTGGCTACTCGCCCGAAGACCCGCAAGACGCGGCGCTGATCGAGCGCGTGCGGGCACTCCTGCTGAAGAAGACGCTGGCGCGGCCACCACTGCCTCCAACGGCGGAGTTGAAGGGTGCGTGGACCTTGTTTTTTCTCACACCGTCCTCATTTCCTTGGACATTTTTCCTCCTTCGCTCTTCTCGCGCTTCTTCTTTTGTTCCGCCCGAATCAGTTTGAGTACGCTGCTCACGCCTGATGCCTCCTGCAGACCCCGAAGCGCACCTTTTCGAAGACGCCGTCTGCCTCACCTTCCTCCACCTCGAGTTCGCCAAGTTCGCCCAGCCCTACCTCGCCTCCCCTCCTTCTCCCTCTTCCGCCTCTACCTCTTCTCCTACACCGCCCGCACCAGCCGCCCCCTCTCCGCATGTCAACCCGGACAAGCTCGTCTCGATCGTCTCAAAGACGTGGGCCAAGATGACTGACGTCGGGCGTGGAGTGGCGGTCGAAGAGCTCGTCGGGACGCTACCGGAGGATTTGAAGGCGGTCGTAGTCAAGGCCGTGAGTGGCTGAAAGCGCGACTTGGGGTCGGCGAGAAAAGTGAGCTTGGGCCAAGTGGGGTTGGGTTTGCTTGCGAGCGGAAAGAGGCTGGGACTGAGCGGGCTGTCTGGAAAGCTACGAAACTGGCTAGAGACTGCCGGACGCCAGCGCGGCGAGCTGAGCCGTTGTTCGTACCATCGCCCCCGCTCGACTTGGGCGTTCGCGGTCTGCGGGCTACTGCTCACCCGCTCTCGCTCCTTGAATCCGCCATGTCTGACAGTGAAGCTTCTGGCAGTGGCAGCGGCTCCTCTGCGGGCTCGCGCAGCCCCTCGCCCGCCCCCTCCGCCTCTTCGTCCTCGTCCAAGAAGCCCATCGCCTCCTCCTCCTCCGCCACGCCCGCCGTCAAGCGCGTCCCCGCCGAAGCCGCGATGCTCACCACCGAGACCAAGTCGACCACGACCTTCGCCGCGCTCGGGCTGATCCCGGAGCTGTGCGAGGCGTGCGCCCAGCTGGGCTTCACCGCCCCCTCCGAGATCCAGGCAGAGACGGTCCCGTACGCCTTGCAAGGGAGGGACATCATCGGCCTCGCGCAGACCGGAAGCGGCAAGACCGCCGCGTTTGCGCTGCCCGTGCTGCACGCGCTGTGGGAGGAGCCGCAGGGCGGTTTCGCCGTCGTTCTCGCGCCGACTCGGTACGTCCTCGCTCTCTTTTCCCTTCTTCCTGCCTTTCCGCAGGTCGTACTGATACTTCTGCCGAGTGGACGCACAGCGAGCTGGCCTACCAGATCACCGACACCTTCACGGCCCTCGGGTCGTCCATCGGCGTCCGCGTCGCGACCATTGTCGGCGGCATGGACACGATGGCCCAGCAGGTCGCGCTCGCCAAGAAGCCGCACATCATCGTCGCCACGCCCGGACGGTTGCAGGACCACTTGGAGAACACGAAGGGGTTCTCGCTCAGGAACTTGAAGTACCTCGTGCGTCCTTTTCTTCCGCCATTTGCCCCCTTTTTCCTTTCTGCTTCACGGCCTGCGAGGCCGTTGCCGGATAGGTGTATGTGTACTTGGGCGAGAGGAGAACGCAGACTGATCTGCTCCTCCTCAGATTCTCGACGAAGCCGACCGCCTGCTCGACCTCGACTTTGGCCCCGTCATCGACAAGATCCTCAAGGTCATCCCGCGCGAGGGCCGCCACACCTACCTCTTCTCCGCGACGATGACGACCAAGGTTGCCAAGCTGCAGCGCGCGAGTCTGCGGGACCCGGTCAAGGTCGAGGTCAGCAGCAAGTGAGTCGGGCTTCCGCTTCTTCTTGTTCCCCTGTCCTTGCGGGTGGGAGACCAAGTTCTGGAGTCGGAGTGGCTCACTCGTCTCTCCCCCCGCAGATACCAAACCGTCTCGACTCTGTTGCAGTACTACCTCCTCGTCCCGCTCAAGCACAAAGACCTGCACCTCGTCCACCTCCTCCACACCCTCTCCGGCCTGACGACGATCGTCTTCGTCCGCACCGTTGTCGACGCCCAGCGCCTCGCGATCCTCCTCCGCCTGCTCTCCTTCCCCGCCGTCCCGCTCCACGGCCAGCTCTCCCAGTCCGCCCGCCTTGGCGCCCTCAACAAGTTCAAGAGTGGCGGACGCAACATCCTCATCGCGACCGACGTCGCGTCGCGTGGACTTGATATCCCGAGCGTTGATTTGGTCGTCAACTACGACATCCCGACGAACTCGAAGGACTACATCCACCGCGTTGGGCGTACGGCGCGTGCGGGCCGGTCCGGAAAGAGTGTGACGCTCGTGACGCAGTACGACGTCGAGCTGTTCCAGCGGATCGAGGGTGTGTCTTTTCCTCCCCGTATTTTCCCTCACTCCCTTACTGACTCTCTTCTCCCTCTTTCCAGGCGTCATCGGCAAGAAGATGGCCGAGTACCCACTCGGCGCATCGGGCAAGCAAGAAGCCCTGCTCCTCTCGGAGCGCGTTGGCGAGGCGCAGCGCGAGGCGATCAAGGAGGTCAAGGAGGCGCAGCTCGCCGGCCCGGGGGGCCAGCGCGGCAAGGGCAAGAAGCGCGGACGGGACGACGACCGGGACAGGGACGACGATGAGCGCGAGGCGGGGATGCCGAGCTCGGGGGGTGGGAGGAGGGGAGGGAAGGGAGGGAAGCGGGGGAGGCGATAGATGGTGGATTGGGGCGCGCTCGCTGTTGTAAGCCTTTGTTGTCATCATCTTGTTCTCACACAGCAGGACCGAGCAAGAGAAAGGGGTGGGCTACAGGGCGAGGAAAACGAATACAACAGGGAATGCCAGATCTACAAGGTACTACTGCGTGCGCTCCTTCGCCTGCTCATCCCCTCATTCGTACGTCCCGCTCATTGTCCTTCCCCGTCCGGTCGAGCAGCGACTCCTCCGCCCCATTAATGCGCAAGACGGAGACAAAGTCGGTCAATCCTCCCTCTGCCGACGACGTGCTCACCGACGGCTGCGTCCGCTCGTCCGACCTCTGCTTCGCCATCGCGGTCGGGAACCCTCCGCGCTGCACCTCCACCCGGCCCTCTTCTCGCTTCCTCAGCCCGTCGAGCTCGACGGGCCCGGCTCGGCCCTCTTCCGCCGCACCTGCTTCGCTGTTGCCCCCGCCCGGTCCGGAGAGATGGGACACGAACGGCGGGATCGAGGGGAAAGTGCTCCCGCCGGTCCCGGTCGCGGCCCTCGAGTCGTACGTCGCCGGGTCGCGGGCGTTGAGGGTGGCAATGAGCGACCCGACGTAGATCTTCGTTTCGAGGAAGGAAAGGGTGCCGAAGTGGAAGGCGGTCGGGTAGGCGCAGAGGAGGGCGAGGATGAGGACCTGGACGACGAGCGAGACGGCGTTCGTCTTGACGGTGAGGAGCGCGAGGGACGTGAGGCGCGAGTCGGACTTGAGCAGGCCGGCGCTCTCGCGGCGCGGGGTGAAGACGAGGTAGTAGAGAGTGCCGAAGCTGGAAAAGGAGGAGGGTGCAAGAGGTGATGGTCAGGTCTGTTTCGAGAAAGCAGAGTGGGGGCGTGGCTGACGTTATGAGGAGGTCCACAACGATGAGGAGAACGAGCCAAGCGATGATCGTCGACCTACGAGAGACGGGTATGAGTACCTTGGCAGAGCACAGGACGCAAGCGAAGTTGACGTACCTTACTCGCGCGAAATCATCGATAGAGTCGTTCTGCAAGCAGAAGATACCGCCGCGCAAGATGCATCCTGCGGAGTGTGCAGAGTGAGCGAGAAATGTGTAAGGTGAGAGGAAACAGGCGTACCGAACCCTCCAAGTGAACCCGCCACGATCAAACCGGTGAGTATGTAGTTCCCTCGTCCCGACATGACCCAGATGCGCCAGCCGTAGTATAGAGTGACGATGCAGACGGGGATGCCGCTGCAGAAAACGCTGTTCAGCCCTGGAGGAAGACGAAGAAAGGAGGAGAAATGAGGCCCACGTGAGAAAGAAGTAGGCTTTCATGGGCCAGCTCATCTTCATGAACACGCCATAGTCGCCGAAGTGATGCACTGCGGGCAGGGTGAATGTTAGTGGGGCGAATGGCGAGAAAAGCGGGAAGGGAAGAAAGGGCGCGCACCAGCCCAGTCGAACGCAAAGGCGCACTCCGACGCAGTACCCGCCAACGTCAGCACCGTGAGACCGCCGACGAGGAGGTGGAAAACGAGGCGGTCGCGCGGGAAGCGGAAGAAGTACAGGGCGGCTAAAGGTGGTGAAAAGAACCGTCCGTTCAATGCTGGCACTCTTGCGGGAGGGGGAAACACAGCGCACCTAGGCAGACGACGATACCGCAGGATCCTGATGAGAGGAATGCGGCAGTGACCTGCAAGAGCACGAGGGTCAGTGTGCTGCTGCGGCTCGGAAGTGGGCGAGCGGGCGAGAACGCACGAGGGGGCTGAGGAGGTCGCGGAGGACAGCCTTTTGGGCGTCTGTGGCCATCGTGCGAGGCGCTGACCCGGCGCTGCGCGGCTGGCAGCACCAGACGAGGAGGACACAAGCGCCGGACGAGGAGGCGGGCGGCGGGAAGCGGGAGAAGGGGCAGAGGCAAGCCAGCAAGGGGTGGTCCATGCGGCGGCGAAAGGGAGGACTTGCCTGCGGTCTCGCACAATGATGCGGGCCGACATTTGGAGGTGTTCCATGCGGCCGGCTGGCCCGACGATCTTCTTTTGCCCTCCCGCTTCTCGACTGGATCCCGGCAGGTCGGTATGGCGGCCGAAGATGGCAAGCGGCAGGAGATCTCCCTGGGCCCCAGAGCTCGCTCATGGACGAGGAGGCGGTGCAGAGCAGCTCACTGCCGCTCACCGGGCGTGAGGCCGTTCATTGAGTACGGAAGGGCAGGGGACGATTTACATGCGGGAAGAGCGTGCGCGACGCGCGTCGGACGTCCTTGCAGCGCTGTGCGTCCCCGTCTAGCGTGTCCTGCTAAACCGGAAAGCGAGAGTGAGTGCCAGGAAGCCAAGGTTGGTCCGGACGACGCGGAACAGCATGTCTTCCTCGAGACCTCGCTGCCACGTTGCGCAACTGTCCATACACGCCCTATGAGCGCCAGCAACGTCCTCAAGCAGTCGACGAAGCGCCAGCGCGTCCGCTCTCCCCTGCTTGACCGCCCCTCCTCCTCACTACCACCTCGAGCTGCAACTCCACCCCAGGACCTAGCCAAGGCTAATGCACACCGTGAGCCGCCTGAGTTCTCTCATCGACACCTATCGTGCTAGTCTAACGCTGCCCCTCGTCTCGCTCAGTGAGCGCGCTCTCCTCGCCCTTGCGCCGCTGTCTCCTCACCAACAAGGTCCTTCCGCGCGGTATGCCTCTTCTGCATTCTCCGAGCTCCCACAGTAGCTGACACGCCCTCTGCTTAGACCTCCTCGTCCGCTTCGAGCTCGTCAGGCGCGCCAACGGCGTCACCTCGTCCACCCCTTCCCGTCTCCACCTCGTCCCGTCCGGCATCCTTCACCCGCGGCATACGAGCAATGCCCGACCACGAGGAAAGGGGCTGTGGGTGACGTGCTGGAAGCAGGCGGTCGAAGCGTTGGCGAAGAAGGGTGCGTCTGTCGCTCCACTTCCCTTCGAAGCCAGCTGACCCGGCGCGCATCGTACTCAGGCTCCTACAAGCGTATCAACTCTGCGGCCCACCTCAACCCGACCTTTGTCGCCCAGCGCGTCCACTCGCAGCTCGCTCGGCGGGTTGTGCAAGAAGCCGAGATGTTCGCTGAGCGGGCAAAAAGCTGGCCGGCGAGCCAGAACGGCGAGCCGCAGCCCTGCCCGGTGGAGTGCGTACCTCGGGCAGAGGTCGAGGCGGTTGGAGAGTTGTTCCCGCCAAACCTGGTGCGAGACGGGGCAAGACCAGTTGCCGTACTCGACTTCTCGCCTGAGGCAGACCCACCCTCCGACTCTCCCTCGCCTTTCTCCTCGTCCCTCATCGACTCAAACAAGCGCATCCCCATCTACCGCCTCTCTCGCTTCTGTGCCACAGCTCGCCTGCCGCCCTCGCACCCCTCTTCGCCCTCGAACAAGCCCGGCAACTCGACGTCTCCATCGCCATCGAGCGCTCACGTCCTTTGCGCTAAGATGCGCGACCACCTCGACGGCGTGATCGCGCTCTGGGAGCGTCGCCTCGCTCGACGAGCCCGTTCCGGCCTCTCTTCCGCACCTCCCTCTTCGCCCGCCTCGACTTTACCTGCCCCCTCTCCCGCCTCTCCCGACCCCTCAAACCACCTCTACGTCCTATATGCCCCTTCTCTCTTCCTCTCTTCTTCCGCCGTGTCCTCCGCCCCCACAAACGAAACTTCCCCCTCAACACCCAATCCCGGTTCCAGCCTCGCCGCCCGCCAAGCCGAGGACGTCGTCCCGCTCCTGACGGCGCTCAAGCGGTGCGTCTTCTGGCTGGGCGAGGGTTGGGAGATTGGAAGCATGGAGAAGGAGGAAAAGCAGAAGGAGCAATAGATGGTGCGTTCAGGAAGAGAAAAAGACGCTTCATTCGTCCGCAGGAAGCACCAGAAGGGGGCGAAGAAGAGAGGGTAGCGAGTACGTCGTGCGACGTGCCGCTTTTCCTGCAGCGTTGTCTGGTCTGGTCTCGACCGTCCGTGTCCTAAGAGCAAACAATGTACCTTCCCTCCTCACATGTCTACGCGTCTCCGTTCCTGCCTATCCGCTCCTCCTCTCCAGCCTCGTCCTCGTCCTGCTCCTCCTCCAGCCGATCCGCCAACCTCTCCTCCAGCTCCCAGTTCCGCTCCCTCAGCCGCTCGAGCTCGCTTCGCAGGCGCGCGAGCTCGTCCTTCGAGGTCGAGGCGGCTTGAGCGGCGGGCGATTGAGCGGAGATGGGAGAGAGGGCAGAGAGGGAGGAGCGGCGGAGGGCGGCGAGTTCGGTTTCCATCGAGCTGCGTGCAGGGCCACGAGTCAGAGCCCTTCTCGCACAAGAGAAGCATGGGGCTGCGCAGGGACGGAAGAAGGAAGTACGGGAACGTACCGCAGCGTCTCCTTCAACTTCCGCCCCTCTTCCTCAACCGACTCGCGGAGCAGCTCGCTCTTCTTCCACTCGCCAACAAGGACGCCCATCTCCTTGCGCTGGTCGACGAACTTGACAATGTCGGCGTCGCTGTGTGCCAGATTCCGCAGCGTTAATCAGTCTGGCTTCCGGAACAGGGGGAACTGGGGAGGGAGAACAAGGAGCGGAAGGCGCACCAGATCGCGAGCGTCTTGGTCAGCGCCTGAATACGGTGCTCGTACTCGCCGATCTTGTTCAGCTTGACCGAGTCGACGGCGACCTGGTTCTTCAGGTCGAGGAAGCTGCGGGAACGAGCACAGTCAGTCTCGAGTACCAAGCGAGCAAGCAACAGCCTCTCCGCCAGGGAAGCATCCGCCGCATCTGACGAAGTTTACGAGACTCACTCTCGTCCACCCTCCTCCAGCTCCCTCCCCTTCTTCTCGCACCGGTCCTTCCAGTCCTCGAGCTCCGCCCTGAGCATCTTCTGCTCGACGTCCCACCGGACGCGCTGCTCCCTGAGGCTCGCGAGCTTGTCGCGCAGGTCCGAGATGTGCGCCGTCCAATTCGCCTTGGTCGCGGACTGCTCCGAGCGCAGCTGGTCGAGCGAAGACTGGGTTGCACGAAGCTGGGCGCGGAGGGTGCGGATGGTGCGGAACTGGGGGGATGGAGGAAGTAGGGAGGTCAGGAAGACCTCGAGGAAGAAACGAGAAGAGGGAGAAAAACGCACCGAGCTCTGCCTCTCCGCCTCGGCTCCGGATTCGAGCACCTTTTCCCTGTGCAGCGTCCCCATGTGCTGCAGATGCAGCCCCTTGAGGTAGTTCTGGAAGTTGACCTCGCCCTGGAGGAGCACGAGCTCGGTCTCGAGCTTGACGAGCTGGGCATTGACCGCCGCGGCGCTAACCGTCAGCGGCGCGGGAGACGCGTGGCGCGTCGAGCCCGTCGTGTTAAACGGGACGAGCTCGGGCGAGAGAAGGCCGCCGATCGAGCTCGCGACGCCGGACGAGCGGCGCGACATGCTTCCTGGCCCGCCGGGTGCGGGGACGTGGCTCGGGTCGAGCACGCCCGGCCAGTGCACCGGCGGGGCGTCAACGTCGACAGGCGAGCGGAAGCGCGACCCCGAGCGGGGACGGACGAGGGGCGACATAGACGGCGGCGAGTTGAAGCCCGCGGACGAGGCTTGACGCGCTTGGAAGTTGGCGAAGTGGGTCGTGGCGGGCATGTGAGGCGTTGAGTGCCGGGACGGGGAGGGCGAGGCGGCGCTGGATGTCGCGGGGTAGCGCGCGCGGGAGACGGCGCGCGCGGCGAGGGAGGGGGCGCGGGAGAGGTCGCGAGGGGAAGTTGGGGGAGGAGAAGACGGTTTGGGCGTTGGGGCGGTGGAGTCGAGCGGAGAGTCGGGGTCTCGTTCTGCTTCTCCTCCTTCAAGCCCTCGAGGCGCAACGGCCGGCAGAGGGCTCATCGGCGACCCGATCGCCCCCGGCTCGAACAGCAAGCTCCTCTTCAGCTCCTTCTCCCTCTCCCTGTCTGCGTCCCCGACCTCACTCGGCGGTGCGCCCGTCCCCTCCGCCGATCCCGCCGCCGTCGTCGCGCCGCGCCAGTCGTGCGCGAGGTCGGCGTTGAGCTGGACGACGTTGCGGTCGCACGCAGCCATGACGTCCGCCGCTTCGAGGCGGCCCCACCGCTCCGGGTCGGTCAGCTCGCGGACGGGGTCGTTCGTGAAGAGGGCGGGGTTGAGGGTGTGCTGTCGGATGATGAGCTGTACCCTCACGACACAGTTAAGCACGCTTTTCCGGAAAGAAGATGGACGAAGGACGACGCACCCGACTCCGCTCCCTCACGGCTCCCGAGCTCAATCCGATGTCTCCGTCCCCGAGCGGGCCCTGGTACTTCTTCTCGCGGAGGTAGCCGACCGCGTCGCGGAGGAAGGCGGTAAAGTTGCACGGGTAGATGCCGTAGAGCACGGTGAAGAGGACGACCGGGTCGGGCGGCGCGTCGTCGTAGTCCTCGAGGAACTGGTGCAGGTCTGGGCGGAGATGCGTCAGCGACAGAGGGAGGAAAGGCGATAGAGGCGAAATCGCACCTTCGGAAGGGATCGTACTCGGCGAGTCATCGTCGCCCGTCTCTCGGTTCTCCCAGCACACCACTCGCCCGTACGCCGCCATGATGCCGAACAGCTTGTCGCCGATGATGACCGGCAGCGTGACGGTGCAGATGGCGAGGCAGCGGACGACGAGGGTGACGATCGCAGCGCAGTTGGAGGTCAGCGCGACGGTGATGAGGTTGGTGATGAGCGGGGTCGAAAGGGCGTGGTAGGCCTTCGTTGAATGCCGTGAGAGGTAGGCGAGCGTGAGGGAGACGGAGGGGAGGAGGGCGGGCAGGTTCGGGTTGATGAAGGGGGCGATGCGGACGAAGAAGGCCTGTCGGAAAGACGAAGGTGAGATCAGGGGAGTGAGAAACAGGAGGGCGAGCGACCGTACCTTGGGCGACTTTTCTCCCCAGCTAATCAAGCACTCCTCGAGGTTCTTGATCCCATACCCCTCATCGAGGCCCTTCAGCCTCGCGAGCGCGCGGTCCTCGTACTCGTTGAGGAGTACGAGCCCGAAAGGCGAGACGTAGTCGTCCGGCAGGTCAGGCTGGTCCCGCGGTGGCGCCATGCCCCACACGACCGTCTTGGTTGCGGCCGAGAGGGCCTGTCTCGAGATGTACAGCGGGAGGGGAGTCGTCGAGCTCGACGAGGAGGAGGAGGTGGCAGGCTCCTTGCCCTTGCGCGTCGGCTTTCGTCCTCGAGTCTGGCGCTCCTTCTCGCTCAGCGCCGTTGTCCCGATCTCCTCCTTCGCCGTCCCGAGCAGCGCCCTCCTCAGCACCGTCGACCACCACACCGCGCCGACGTCCTTGCGGCTGACGAGCGCCGAGTCCTCGTCGTCGCCAACGTCGGCGCTGAGCTTGTGCAGGAGGACGAGAAAGGCTGACACGCGCCCGATGTTGTGCAGGTCGCGCTCCGTGCCGGGGAGAGGCTCGACCGCCGTCCAGATCTCGAGCAGGCCGTCGCGCCACCGGAGGCGCTCGCGCTCGCCTTCGGTTTGGGCGCCCGAGGCGGCACCGGAGGGAGGGTGGAGAGGGAGAGAGGCGAAGGTGCGGATGTGGTCGTCGAGGAGGGAGAGGATGTCGGATGGGAGCGAAAGCCCAGGAAAAGGGTCGGGTCGGGAAGAGGGGGCGGAAGAGGATGTCGAGGCGGAGGGGGAAGGGGAGAAGAGGCGGGCGAGGGTGCGCAGCGTCTCTTTGGTGGACATGGTGAGCGGCGCAGGAGCTGCTGGAGAGACCGTCAGTGTGTTCTGCGGGTGTATGGGACGCTCCACGGACCTGTTGCCCTCGTTCAGCTCGAGTTCTCGTCCGAGAGGTGGTGCTCCTCGTTAACCCAACCTCGCTCGGCGGGACCTGGTTCGTTCGCTGGGGGTGGCCGCTGTGCTTTGTCCGGTGTGTGTACGACGCAACAAGCTGTCTGAGTGTGTGTGAGCCGAGTGAGCGATAGGAGCAGAGGCAGACGACGAGGACGACCCAGGTTGAACGTCTCCCACCCACTCAATCTCGCTCTTACGCTGCTGGAACACTCCCGACGATGGAGTTTGCGAGCTCACTGCTGTCCTCGGCAGCGTCCTCACTCGCGGCGGCGTCCAAGTCGACCATCTCGTCGTCTTACGCCCTCCATTCGTCCTCGACGCCCCTCCAAATCGGCATCTGGAAGGTTCAGCTCGCACGCCACGCCACCAACGGCAAGCAGGTCAGCGTCTGGGAGGCCAACAAGAGCGCCATCCTCGGCGGAGGGGGAGGAGCAACAGCGAGGAGGGGTGGGGGGAGGGATCGCGAACGGGACGCTGAGAGGCTCAAGTACGCCATAGAAGTGCTCAAGAAGGAGGTGAGAACTCCGTCGTACCCCTCCTCCCTGCTTCCCAGCTCAACCGCCTTGCTTTCCTCAGGCCTCCTCCCTCTCCCGCCTGCGGCACCCTTGCATCCTCGAGATGGCCGAGCCCATGGAGGAAACCCGCTCCTCCATCGTCTTCGCCACCGAGCCCGTCTCTTCGTCCCTCCGCCACGCCATCCACGCCTCAGACGCCGCGCACGACTCGTCCCGAGGCGGCTCGTACCGCTCCAAGGAGGACCACGACGCCGCACTCGACGAGGTCGAGATCCAGAAGGGCTTCACTCAACTTGCCAAGGGCTTGCAGTTCCTCCACGAATCGGCGAAGCTCGTGCATGGCAACCTCACGCCCGACGCGGTCATCGTCAACGCGAAGGGCGACTGGAAGCTCTCCGGCTTCGGCCTCTCCGTCTACCTCTTCGACCCGCAGGGCGTTCCCGCCAAGTGGTCCTACCCGGAGTACGACCCGAACCTGCCGCCAAACTGCCAACGAGACTACGACTTCATCGGTCCGTCCCTTTCCTCCTCCCTTCCTACCCGTGCTTACCTCTGCTTTGACAGCCCCCGAATTCCTCGTCGACGAACAGAACCCCGCCCCCTCGAACGACATGTACTCCCTCGGCTGCCTCCTCCACGCCATCCACACGCACACCGGCCCGCCCTTCTCGAACCGCAACTCGCTGCAGAATGCGCGCACCAACATCGAGGAGGGCCTCTCGCACAACCTCGTCGCGTCGCAGTGGCGTAAGCTCCCCTCGGACGTGCAGGAGGTCCTGTCGAACCTCCTCACGCGGTACCCGAACCGGAGGCTGAGCGCGAAGCAGTTCCTTGAGAGCAGGTACTTCGAGGGCCTGCTCGTCGGGACGCTCAGGTTTCTCGAGCGCGACTCGTTCGCTGCCAAGTCGAGCGAGGCACAGGCGGGCTTCCTCAAGGGGCTCGTGTCAGTCCTGCCGCAGTTTTCGGACAAGGTCAACCGGCGGAAGGTCCTGCCTTCTCTGTGCGTCCTTCCTCTCCTGCTTCCCTTCCTCCCTTCTTCTGACCCCCATGCTTATCGACAGCCTCGAAGAAACGCGTAAAGCGAACCTCGTCCCCTTCCTCCTGCCCAACATTCTCTACATCTCGTCCAAGATGGACGCCGACGCCTTCCGCGACGAGGTCCTCCCCTCCCTCAAGCCCTTGTTCGCGATCAAGGAGCCGCCGCAGGCCGTCATCTCGCTCATCGAGAACCTGCCGACACTGAACGAGAAGTGCTCGCCGACGGTGTTCCGAGAAGGTGCGCTCTCTCTCCCTCTTTCGTTTGTTTCACCGGTGCTGACCGGCCGGGCGAGGCGATTCGTAGAGATCATGCCCCTCATCTACTACGCGCTCGAAAGCGAGAACCCCGTGGTGCTCGAGAAGGCGCTGCGGGTCGTGCCCGGTCTGTGCGAGACGCTCGACTAGTACGTCTTTTCTCCATCTTCTCGCCTTGCACTCGACCGACTCGCATCGCTCCGCAGCACGACCGTCAAGCAGACCCTCTTCCCCAAAATCACGACCGTCTTCTCCAAGACGACGCTCCTGGGCGTCAAGGTGAACACGCTCATCTGCTTCCACAGCATGATTAAGATCCTCGAGTGCGTCATTCGCTCTCCGATATCGTACTAAAGCTGATCGCGCTTCCCACAAGCAGCAAGTTCACCCTGACCGAGAAGCTCGTCCCGCTCCTTGCCAAAATCAAGACCAAGGAGCCGAGCGTGATGATCGCGACTTTGGCTGTGCACGAGGAGATGGGCAAGAAGTGCGAGGTTGAAGCCAGTACGTCCTATCAGCCCCCTTCCCCTTCTCTCCCGCTAAACGCCCCTTCCCGAGCCAGTCGCGACCCTCATCCTCCCGCAACTCTGGTCCATGTCCATCGGCCCGCTTCTCAACGTCGACCAATTCACGCGCTTCATGTCCGCCATCAAAGCCCTCTCCGCCCGCGTTGAGACGGAGCACACCCGGCACCTCGCCGAGCTGAAGCGGCTCGAGGAGAGCAGCGGTGGCGCGCATGCGGGCGTCGCCAACACGGGCACGGGGCCCGTGAGCGTCGGACAGGGCGCGGTGACGGACTTTGAGAGCCTCGTCAGGGGCGCGGTGAACGGGAGGGCGGTGAACGGGCTGGGAGGTCGCGGTGGTCAGGTCGACATCTTCGCCGACGAGAGTCCGGTACGTTTGCGTTCCGCTTCTATCGTCCTTCATCGCTCACACCGTCTCACACAGGCCGTCACCCCTGTTCCGACTGGCGGCGGATTCTCCTCCCCGCCGCTCCCAGCGCTTCCTGCCAACTCGCCTCCCTTCGCCTCTCCCTCCACTTTCCCCTCCTCTACCTCCGCCTCGCAACCACCCCGTCCCAGCGGCATGAACCGCCTCTCCACTACACCCGCCGCGTCTGCCCCGCGCAACTCGCTCGGCGCAAGGCCGGTCTCGTCCGCCAGCTTCAACTCGTCCGCCTTCCCCTCCCCCGCACCCGCCCCTCCTGCACCGGCGCCCGCACCAGCAGCGTCGCTGAGGAGCTTCGCGCCTCTCCAGCCTGGACCGGCGAGGACGGGGAGCTCTTCCTCCCTGGCAACCACTTCTTCCTACGGCGCCGGCGGCGCTTCTTCCTCTTCCTCTCATCAGCCAAACTACAACCTCTCCCTCTCGACCACCTCCACCTCGGGCGGCCTCCCGCCCCTTCAGCCTACCTCTTCCTCCATCTTCCCCTCCTCCGCCTCCACCGCTCCTCCCCAACCTATCCAGTGGAACAAAGTCCCGCCCATCTCCCCCTCGCCCGCCCTCTCCGCCTCAACCTCACAGTCCTCTTACTCCTCCCCTCTCCAGCCCACCCCTCAGCCGCAACAAGCCCCGAAACCCGCCTCGTCGCCGCTCCCGCCAGGGTACAACCCCTCTGCGGCGTTCGGCGCGCCTTTGCAGCCGACGCAGGTTGCGCGTCCGCGCGGGGAAGCACAGGGGAAGGCGATGGACTTTGGGAGCTGGGCGGACTTGGATCCGCTGAAGTAGGAAAGGAGGGTAACGAGGGTTTTTGAGTTGGCGCGCTGCGGTCGGCGGGGCTGCTGCTTCGCTTCTGATAGGCTTACTCGGGCCGGCCGGATGCGCTTCTCTCGTACGCAGGAAAGCAGCGAGGAAAGCGGACTGTTCGCCTTCCCGCTCAGGCCTCTTCTTCTCCGCTTCTCTCGCGGCTTGCGGAGAGAGGAGTTGCAAGGGCTGAACCGAGGCCGCGACCGACCACCTGTCGCGTGCGTCGCCGCGAGTGGCTGCTTCTGCTTCGGTTCCTCCCTTCGCCTCGCTTCCCTGCCCACTTGTCCTGCGCTCAGCTCAGCGGCGCTCTCATCCACCGATCTACGGCTCAAGAACGGTCTCAGCAGCTGCAGGTGCATCGACGCGCTCTGTCGCCCGCCTCTCCTCCTCCTCGGACCCCCGCCGACCTCCTTCTTCCGCCTCACGCCCCTCGCCTGGCTGGCAAGCACGTCAGTCAGTTGGAAAGTCCGTGTATGCCTTCCGGACACTACTCGGGCGACTTCCGCTGACCTCCTTCGCTCCCCACGCATCCTCCTCGTCCTCATCTTCCCCCGCGCCATTCGCTCTCTCCACTCCCTGGTCCGCCTCGTGCTCGTCCTCCGCGGCTCGCCCTATCTACCTGTACCCCCTGCAGCCCTTCTTGCTCGCCCGCCCCACCTACCTCGCCTAGCTAAGCCCACCCTCGACCACCGGCAAGATGGGTAATGACCTCTCGACCTTGTGCTCCGACGTGACCTACTCAGAGTACTGCTCCGCCGTGTGGGAGGGTCCGGACAAGTACTGTGGGCTGTGTCCATCGCCGGCGATCAACGGGTACGGGACTCTTGGGGGAATGTGCATCGGATCGTGCGTTTTCTTCACCCTCTCCCAGCCCCTTCTTCATTGAGCCCGCGTCGCAGATAGAACTGACCGCTACTCTCGCCGCACAGCCTCTTCAACATGCTCAGCGTGCTGCTGATGCCGGAGAAATCGGCCTACATGAATACGTCTTTTCCCCTCTCCTTCCTCCCTCCCCAGCACCTGCCTTCTTCTTTGATCTGACCTTCGTGCGTCCGTAGCTACTCTGCGCTCAGGTGCTATGGGCGCATATGTGTATGTCTGCGGTCCTCTCTTGTGGTTTTTTACTGCGAGCTGACATCTCTCGCCCCCTCACAGACCTCTTCTCGATGCTCGTCCGCGGCATCATGGCTTCCGCATCGAACGGCGTCAACTCGATTCAGAAGTGGCATGCCGAGCAAGCTTTCTCCACGCCTCCTTTCCTGCTCGCTTACTAACCAGAACTACTCCGCAGATTCGCTTTTCTCAATGCGAGCGCAATCGTTGGCGTAGTCTTCGCCTGCGTCTTCAGCGATACGCATCATCTTCACGTATGCCCCCGACCCTTTCCTCCTGTCCCGGCTCAGTGACCGATTCTTTCCATACCCAGGGCTTCAAATCCGCCCGCGAGTTCAACCAGTACCTCCTCGAGGACATCGACCTCAAGACCCGCCGCCTGCAAGCGGATCACGACGGCCCCATCTACGGCACGCACAAGAACCACCTCAAGCAGTACGACGTCGATCGGCTCGAGGACGAGACGCTCAAGGACCGGACCGCGAAGAGGCTTCACCGCGGAAGGAGGTGGAATGACCGGCATCAGGCTTTGTTGCTGCTGTGCGTGTTCGGCGGGAGTGAGGTTTTTTTGGTGCGCTTCATCCCTCGTCCGCCTCATTCCTCGTCCGCCATTTTCTCCTGCCCTCTTTCGCCCGTCTCCCCTTCTGCCCTCCCCAAAACTCCTGGGCCTCTTCCTGACCCTTCGTTCCCGAGCAGGATCGTGCTCTACTTCTCGACCATCTGGTTCTCCGACTTCTGGCAGACCCAAGGCACGCTCTCGTTTCTTCCTTCTTCCAAGTCTTTGCTGACCCATGGGTTTTTGACAGTCGACGACGAGATCAGCACGGCCATGCAGATCGCGATGCGCGCTGTCTCTTTCACCTTCGTCTCCCTCGCCATCCTCGCCACGCTCTTCCTCTTCATTCCCGTCATCCGCTCCCCAAAGCACCGCCGCACCATCGCCAAACTGAACAGCCGGCGTCTCCCTCCTACACCGGGCGAGCCCGCAAAGCTCAACCCGGCGCTACCGGCCGTCAAGGTCGAGAGCGCCGCAGGGCTTATCGTACGCCTTCTCCACCACCACTCGACGAAGGTCAAGGGCGCCGTGAGCAAGAAGGACAAGGGCAAGGCGTCGGCTGAGACCGTTTCACTCAGTGGGCGCGATCTTCCGCGGGACATTGAGGGCCCCGACGATCCGGGAGAGACGCCCGCCGAGAAGAAGGTCAAGTGAGCCCTTTTCCGCAACTATTGATTCTTTTTTCTCCTCCCGAACACTCTGCTGATTTACTGTCCTTTGCACAGGATGTTCCTCGCCATTCCAATCTGGTGTTTCTGGTTCGCGTCGCTCAACGGCATCTTCTGGACCGCCATTTCGGACTTCCTCCTCATGTACGCAACTATTCCTCTTCCTTGTATCCCTCTTATCACTGAGTGTGGCTGCCTCCTTCCAGCGGCATCGCCTGGCAGTACGCTACGATCCAGAACCTCGTCCGTCCTCCGTCCTCCGACTTCTGCTTCTTTTCTTCCCCCCGCTAATGCCTTCCTCTTCACTTCCCCGGCGAGCAGATGTTCGGCCTGGCCGCTCCCGTGACTTTCGCCATGGCATGGTACCGCCCTCGCTACAAGAAGCAGCGCAAGGCCCGCAAAGCCGTCGCAGAAGCGGCCGCCAAGGAGGAAGCAGGGCAGGAGGCGCGGCGGCGCGGCGGGCGGGGCATCCACAGGGAGGCAGCGCGCGGGGAAGCGGAGCGGGAGAGGGCGGAGCACGAGCGGGAGCAGCAGGAGCGGGCGGCGAGGAGGTCCCGGCCCAGGCTCACGGAGGGGGAGGACGGGATCGAGCTCGCCGAGATGAGCGGCGCCCTTCCCGTTCCTCGTCGCGCCTCTTCGCGCGGGCACAGCAGCCGGGATGCGAGTCCGCCCGGCCGGAAGAAGGGCAAGAGGGCGGCGTTGGCGGATGCTGCTCGAAGTGCCGTGCGGAGGTCGAGGAGGACCGGCAGCAGGGGTCGTCGGTCCGGCGAGGAGGACGAGAGGGCGGTAGAGTCGGTGTAGAAGAGTCGCATCGCTAGAGGTGCAAGTATCGCTCGAACGTCCCTCTCCCTGTTCTTCGTCCTGGTGGAGTTGCTCATCCGAGCAGGCGTGCTCAAGCGGCGAAGGCCTCGCGCCACGGACTGTCAGTAGTTCACTGCGGAGGCTGAGTAGCCGGTCTAAGAGGAGGAAAGTGTGTCGAAGAAAGCGGGAAGCGGAGGACGAGCAGGAGAAGAAAAGGTCAGCGGGGTAAGCTGGGGGCAGAACCCGCTCAGGGAGACGAGAGGGATTCGCCTGGCGCCAGCGAAGGCAAGGTGCATAGCTCTGACAGTCGCAGAGCCCCTCTGCCGTGTCCTCCTCTCCCCACCCCCCCTCTCACGATGAGCGTCCCAGCCTCCCACTGCTCGCCAACTCCGGGAGACCATGTAGCCCTGCTGTTTGGGTGTCTCTGACCAGTGCAGTGCCGAACGTCGATGCCCCTCGAGCTGCCGCCGGAGCTTGGAGCGTTGAAGTCGGTAGACGAAGAAGGAGGCAAGCGACGGGCGGTGGGGGAACGAGGCGGGCAGGCGATGAGTCGGAGCAGGGAGAGTAGGTCACGTAGCAGTGCCAACGACACAAAAGAGCTTGAAGCGGTGTGTTGGGGAACAAAGCCCCGCTCGACCCGCTCTCGCTGAGGACGACCCCCCTTTCCCTCACTACACACGCTCGCTTCCGCTTCACTCGCTTAAGCAGAGCAGCATCGACACCCGAAGGGCCCGCCATACGTCCACGCCCCGCTGCCATGGTCCAGATTCCCGTCCGCGCGCACACCCACAATGAACCTCCTCCTTGCTGGACGACCTCCAAGCTCCCCGACTACCGCACCTTCAACGCCTTCGAGTACGAGCCATGGCTCAAGCGCGCCTACGCGGTCGCGCAGCCGTTCTACCTCGAGTCGGACGATTGCTACCTCAAGTACCTCTCGGAATTCGGCACCTCGATCCGCAAAGACGCCTGCGACCTCATCTCCGCCGCCGTTGAGCACGATTTCGCCATCTTCCTCGACGACGCAGAAGTCCGTACGGCCATGTTCACCCACTGGCACGGCTCGACGATTCGCCAGCGTGAGGACTGGACCCTGCAAGTCTTCGAGTTCCTCCACCGCCGCGCCGAAGAGATTGACGGTCAGTTCCGGCGCAACGAGTGCCCGGACCTGACCGTCGAGTGGGCTTGCGACCCGTACAACCTCGACCACCTCGTCGAGGCGCAACAGTTCGACCCGTCAAAGCAGCGCTACCGCTACGTCCCGAACAAGGGGTTTGAGCGTCTCAACGACTGGTCGACTACCCTCTCCACGCCGCCCTCTCGAGGCGTGCGGGCCTTCACCGAGGAGGGCAAGATCATGCGCGCGCTGTTCTTCGCGCAGTTCACCGTCTCGCTTTTCAAGGCCATCGTGCGTTTCTTCTTGCCTATTCCTCTCGCCTTTGCCTGTCCTTACCCGCCCTCTGCTACACAGCTCGGCGTGCCCGAAGGCAAGCGCGAGATCTATGACAGCGGCGTCAAGCCGACCTCCGACGACGACACCCAGGTCGACTTGTCGCAGCGCGGCGAGAAGACCGGCTGCAAGGTCATCATCAAGCCGGGCGAGGGCACTGCCCGCTGTGTTCGTTGCTTCAAGACCGGTCCGTGTTCCCTTCGCTGCTCGTGCGAGCATCCTCAAGCTGATCTTCTCCCCCTCTGAACAGAAAAGGACAAGAGCATCCACCTCGTCTGCTGCCAGCGTTGTAAGCAGCGCGCCTCGCGTCAAGTCTGGTACTGTGGCGGTGCGCTGTTCTCCTTCTTCGCCTCATCAAGCCTCCTTCTTCCTTGATTCTTCTTCCTGCTGACTTATCTTCCCTTACTCACAGCCGAGTGCCAGCGCTCCGATTGGCCGAAGCACAAGCTCGAGTGCGGCAAGATGCTCGCCGACGTCGAATCTGCCGAACTCGCCCGCAAGCCCTCTCGTCCTCCGCCCACTTTTGCCCAGCTCGAGAACCTCAAGTGGCTCGCACAGTACCCTCGCGCCATTTGGGGTTGCGAGTACCAGGGCGAAGAGCGTTCGGGCAAGTACGGTAAGAAGGAGCGCATCCTCTTCGAGCTGCCGACGTTCGTCCGGCCCTACCTCGAGGCGCGACAAGCCCTCGTAGCCTTCTGCGACAAGGCCATTAAGGAGAAGGACAACGTCTCGGTCGGGCTTCTCGCCTTCTTCGTCATGCGCGCCGCAAAGGACTCGTGGCGGGGCACCGTCCAGCTCGCGAAGGAGTCGGACGCGTGGGAGATGCTCGGCGCGCTGCTCGACATGAGCACGAAGGAGCTGATGCGCGCCATGGAGCTCGGCTTGGGCCGGCTCAAGAGCGATGAGGGACCTCCAGGGCTCGACCCGCAGGTTGTGTCGGCGTTCCGCCAATTTGCCATCAATGGAGCCGAGTGAGCTTCCTTTCCTCTACTTCCCTTTCCTTCCTTTCTCCTGCTCTTCTGCTACCATTGCACTTGGCTGACGGCCCTCGCCTTGCCTCTCTTGTCGCCCTCGACTTTCCCAGCTCCTCCTTCCCCGACCAAAACCTCCTCGACTCCTCTCTCGCTCTTCTCGACGAGCTCCTCACCAACCCCGACATCTTCTACTCCTTCACCATGTCGACCGAGTCCTCCCCTCCTCAGCGCTTCTCCATCCCCGTCCGCAAGAATGCGCCCTCCTACGACCGCGCCCTCCCTCTCCTGCGCAAGACCGCCTTTGACGCCCTTCTGTCTGGAGGGAAGGACCGCCGCGCCGTCGGGCGCCTCATGCTCCTCGCGCTTGCGTCGAGCAACGTCGACCGGGAGCCGGACACCACGGGGTTGCAAGGGCAGGAGAAGGAGGACAAGGTCGGTTTCGTCAAGGCGATGAGGCTCGCGTTCACCTCGGAGCTCGAGGTGGTGCTTGAGATGGAGGAGGGAGCGGTGGAGAAGGCGGTTGTCGAGGCGGAGAGGGAGCTGGCGGACGAGTCGCTGCCGGAGGGGCAGGAAGGCGAGGAGAAGCGGCTGCTGCAGGCGGTGCTGCAGCACCTGAGGGAGACGACGCGGGCATCGGTGAGCAAGGGGGCGCCGCAGACGAAGGCGCAGGCGGCACCAGAGTCGAGCGTAAAGAAGAAGAACAAGAAGAAGAAAGGCGGCAAGAAGTAGAAAGAAGCGAGCAGGACGAGCAGATTTTGCAAGGAGGGATCTCGTTCTCCTTTCTTCCCTCAAAAATAGGCCGCCTCTCCCTGGCTGACGGCACGGAAGGGGCCTGCCAAGCCCGCATTCCTCTCCTCGCGTGTTTCCTCTCATGCTCGTCTCCGTCTTCCAGCCGCGCAAGCCGGAGCACATGCTGAACCCGTCGGCTCCCGACAAATACTCCATTGCTTCGAGATAGGATGGCGTGTAGGGTGACGAAAGAAGGGAGCGTGCGGCGGAGGAAGAGGGAAAACGAGGAGGAAATGGGCAGGAAAGGGCGAGGATGAGGCGCGGACAGGCCGAGGAGGACAGGCAGGGAAGGATGGTGAGAACAAGGTCTGTGGAGGACGAAGTGGTTGGTGGGGAGAACGGGTGGGAGGAGAAGCGTAAGAGGCGGAAGAGGTGGAAGAGGAAAAGAAGTCGCAGACGGCCGGCACTGGCCTTGCACGCCATACCCGCCCCGACCGCCAGCGAAGCACTTGAAGACGTTGCTTGCCTGCAGTCTGAAGGAGGGAAGGAGAGGGAAAAGGAAGCGTACTTTGGCTGAACGAGCATCTCCTCCTGGTCGGGCGGGCGGGCGAACCCGCTCGAGTTTGGCCGCATTTGCTGCGTCCATCCCCATCACACGAGTCGCCTTGCTCGACCTGAGAAGGAGAATACAGGCGAAGAAGCGGAAGCTAGCGGGAGAAAAGCAGCGGTTCGAGGGAGAGCGGGTCCGCCAGAGGGCGTTGACGACTCCACACCTGCCTTTGTGCGCTCGACCAGATCAGCCCTCGACGTCCCGCCAGCTCTCCCTCCGTGCGCGCCGTAGCTTGCGTCCATCCCGCCGTCGTTGCTCCCTCCCCGTCCTCCGGCTGATGAGCGTTTCGGCCTCGCTCTCCTCGCCGAGCACGGCACAGCTGCTCAGACACCCACTGAGCTGCTTCTGTGCTCCGTGTTCCCTCACGCTGCTGCCCGGAGCGCTGTGTCGTGAGGAGCTGGCGGTGTGGGGAGGACGGGAGGAGGACGAGCGGGAGGAGCGGGGAGAGGGCGAAGGGGTGTTGCGGCTGCTGTAGCTGGGCATGAGAAGTGTGCAGAGCACCAAGCAAGCAGCACGGCGCTGAGCGTTGTGGTGGACGAGAGCTGACCTTCGCTCAACTTGGCGAAGCTCTCCCGGCCACCTCCTTGCTTGCGCTTCACAAGCTTGCTTCCGCGTCTGACGCCCGTGCACCTTCTCGAGCGTTGTGGCACCGACTAGCATACGCCTCGACCGCCCATCATGCTCCCCATTCGGGTTCGGGCGCACACTCACCAAGAGACGCCGCCGCGCTGGACCACCTCGTCCGCGCCCAACTACCGCGCGTTCAACGAGCGCCTCTACGAGCCATGGCTCAAGAGGGCCTACGCGGTCAAGCAGCCGTTCTACCTTGAGCCGACCCACAACTACCTCAAGTACACCTCCGAGTTCGGCACTTCGATCCGGACCGACTCGTGCAACCTCATCTGCGCCGCCATGGAGAGCGACTTCAAGCTCTTCTTCACCGAGCCGTACATCCGCGACACCCTCTTCGCTCGCTGGCACGAGGCGACACTTCTTGAACGCGAGGAATGGCTCCTCCAGGTCTGGGAGTTCTTCCACCGCCGCGCCGAGACGGCCTCCTTCCAGTACCGCCGCGCCGAGTGCCCCGAGATGGCCCTCGACTGGGCCCGCGACCCGTCCAACTTCGACCGCCTCGTCGAGGCGCAGCAGTTTGACGTCTCGAAGCAGCGCTACCGCCACGTCCCGAACAAGGAGTTCGAGCGCCTGAACGACTGGTCGACTACTCTCTCCACGCCCCCCTCCCGAGGAGTGCGGGCCTTCACCGAAGAGGGCAAGATCATGCGCGCGCTCTTCCTAGCGCAGTTCACTGGCTCGCTGTGCAGGGCCATCGTGCGCTCCTCTCATCCCTTTCCTCTCGCCGTCTCAATCTGAGCTTCTCTTTCCTCTCTCAGGTTGGCATGGCCGAACCGCCGCGCGAGCTCAACGACCCCGGCGTCCGCCCCTCCGCCGAAGATCAAGCCCAAGTCGATATCTCGCAGCGCGACAACGACCCAAGGCCCATTGTCATTACGCAGAGCAATACTGCCATCACGAAACGCTGCATTCGCTGCTTGCGAAGCGGTACGCTGTTCCTTTCTTCCTTTCTTCCCGCTATGCTGCACTAAGCTCTCCGCTTCTTCGGCAGAGAAAGACCAGGGCGTTCACCTTGTCTGCTGCAGCAAGTGCAAGCGTCTCGGGCGCTTCATCTGGTACTGCGGCGGTATGTTCCTCTGCCCTCTTTCTCATTTCCTGGCTTACCAACCCTCTTCACAGCCGACTGTCAGAGCAAGCACTGGAAGCCGCACAAGTTTGAGTGCGGCAAGACCCTCACCGACGCAGAAGCCGACACCGCCGCAAGCGCGACGAGCAAGTCTTCCCCGTCGACCGCTGCTAGTCCTTTGAGGTGCGCCTCGCTTCCTGTCCGCCGTGCTGCCTTTCCCCACCAGGTTTCTGAGAACCCTCGTCCAGCTTGCCAACACGCTGACCCTCGTTCCTGCTTCGGCGGCCGTCCTTACAGCCCATCTCTCCCGCCTCTCTCGCCTGCGGCCATCACCTTCCTCGACAACCTCCGCAACAACCCGACCGTCTTCTACTCCTGGGCGATCCCAAACAACCCACTCAACATCCCTGGCTTCTTCGACGATGACGCTGAGCCGCCCAAGGCCTACCTCGTCCCTCTCCTTCACCCCACACCCGACTTCGACCGCACCCTCGACCTCCTCCGCAAGACTGCGATACGAGCGGTCATGTCGCGCGGAGAGAACCGCCTCGCAGTCGGCCGACTCGTCCTCGTCGCACTCGCGAGGAGCGGCGTCGAAGGCGCCGAGCAGGCGCAGGGCATGGAGGCGCTCATGAAGAGGGTGCTGCACCGCGCGCACCTGAAGACGATGTGCGACGCGACGGGCCTCGACGCGGACGAGGTCCGAGAAGACGGTCGAGGAGGCCGAAAAGGAGCTCAAGGAGCTGGGCGGGCAGGACGCGCAGATTGTCGAGGACAAGATGGTGCTGAGGGCGGTTCTGGCGTACTTGCGGGGCGGCGCGACGGAGGAGGCGAGGCTGGATGACGAGGCGGGAAGGGCGCAGGAGCCGGGGCCGGCGAACGGGGGAAAGAAGAAGAAAAAAAAAAGAAGAAGGGCAAGAAGAGTACGTTCTCTCGCACTGCTCCTTCTGTATCCCTTCTCTCTCCGGTACTCACTGCGTCGTCGCTTGTTTTCAGCCGACTCAACTGTCGTTTCGCCGCCACACGATGTGCCTCAATCCCCCTTCCGCAACCGCCTCTCCTCCCGCCTCGCCGCCGCGCGTCGCGCCGGTACTCCTTCCGCTGTCGGCGGACGGCACAGCCTATCCACGCCCGAAGGAGAGGCGCGTGTTCGACCTCGATGCCGCCGTGAGCGAAGCGGTCTCCGTTCAAGCGCATCACCCTGGCCTGACGGACGAGCAGCTCCTCAACATCGTCTGGCTCTCCCAGTACCCTCGCGCGGTCTGGGGCTACCAGTCCCCTTCTCCCTCTCCTCCCTCTTCCTCCCGCCACCACCCAAACGTTGTCCTCTTCGAGCTGCCGCTGTTCGTCGCGCCCTTCGTCGAGACCGCCCTCGCGATTGCCGACCTGCGCAACCGCGTCATCCGGGACAAGAACGCGCGCGACATCGGGCTCGTGACCCAGTTGATCCAGCTCGCGCACACGTACGCCGAGAGCGACGACCCGCAGCCGCCTCCGCTTCCTTCTCCGGAACGGCACCTGCGGCTGTTCGCCGACCTGCTGGAGATGCCGCACAAGGAGCTCTGGCGCTGCGTTATGGACGTCCACGCGCTTCCCGGCGGGCCAATGAAGCTCGACGAGGGCGTGCTCGAGGGCGTCGACCCGCTGGTCATGTCGGCGTTCAGGCAGCTTCTTTACGACGGCCCACAGTGAGCTTATTTTCTTCCTCCACCGTTCTCCCTCCATGAACTGACAGTCTCGTGCTGCCTCGTGTAGCCCAGCATACCCCGACCAATACATCCTCCCCTCCTCCCTCCCTTTCCTCGACTCGCTCATCCTCCGCCCGACGTCGATTTTCACCTTCCGCCTCCGCCCCGCCGACTACGCCCGCATCGCCTCCTCCCCCGCCTACGGGCCCGACTACCTCGACGCGTACGACTCGGCGACCCTAACCTTCTCCGTCCCCGTGCGCCCTGCCCTCCCGGACTACGCCCGCGTCCTGCCCATCCTGCGCAAGCTCGCCCTCCGCACGGTCACCACCGGCGCATCCAACTCCTCGACCGTCGGCCGCCTCGCGCTCGTCGCGCTCGCGATGCTCGACCTCGACTTTGCGCCTTCGAGGTGGACCGAGCCGCAGGCGGCGCTCGCGATGGGGGTTTTGCTGATGCTCGACGAGGTGTTTGGGATGGGGCCGGAGGAGGTGCACGAGGCGGTGCTGTTTGCGGCTTGGGAGGTCGAGGAGGGGTGGGTTGAGGATGAGGACGAGGACGAGGAGGGGTGGGGCGCCGGAGACGAGGAGGACGAGGAGATGGAGGTGATCCGGAGGGTGGTGCGGGATTTGAAGGCGAGCCGGCCACAGCGGCCTCCTCCTCCGCGAAGGGTGGGGTCTGGAGGCGTGAAGGTGGTCGCGAGGAGGGGGAAGAAGCGCAGGTAGCTCTCGCATCGCGGTGCATTCGATCGCTATACCGTACTTCCCCCTCTCGGTCTCTTTCCTGTAGTCGCGCGAGAGAGGCGGGAGGGTATGCATTTCGTACGGCGAGAGGAGAGAAAGCGGAACAGCAAAAAACGAACTCGAGGGAGTACTACAAGAGGCGGGATGAAGCAGGACGACGGCGAGGGGCGAGGTAGGTGCTCGAGAGACAAGAGGACTACGCCCAGGCGTGCGACATGAGCCGCTGGGTCGCGACGAGCGCCTGGTACTTGACGTCCGGGTCCGGGTGCGTCATGAGCTCCATCACGCGCGCCTTGGCGCCGAGGTCGTCGAGAGCCCTGTAGTCGCGCATGCTGGGTCAGTACCTTCTCCCGGTTCCCGTACGAGAGACCGAAGAAAGACGGAGCGGAGGGACGGGCACGCACTTCCTCGCGTTCCCCTCGTAGAACTTGACAAAGCACGCCACGTCGTTCGCAGCAACGGCAAGGGTCTGGGCATCCTGGCTCTGCGTGAGGATCTGGCACAGGAGGCGCAGGTCGCGGCGGTCGCGGTCGGCGAGCTTGGGCGCGTTGGCGCGCCAGAAGTCGTCCGACTTGTGCGGCGGCGACCAGGTGAGCGTGTGCGAGGAGAGCTCGGAGAGGTAGATCGCGTAGGTGCTGCACGCGCGCATGAAGAGCGTAAGCAGGGAAAGAACGGGAGGGGAGGAAGGGAAAGAGACGCACCTCATCCCCTCCTGGCTCTTCCGCAGCTCCTCCGCGAGCACCTCGACGTCCTCCCTGATCTCCTCGTCGGCAAACTTGCGCCCGTCGAGGCTCTTGACCCAGGGCAGGACCTGCGCGAGCAGCAGCGCGGGGAGGTTGACGTTTGGCGCGCGCTGGACCAGGTTGAGGAACGTCGACAGGACGACGCGCAGGATCTTTTCTTTCAGGGCGTGCTGCGCGAGGGAGAGGAGGAGCGGGACGAGCGGGTAGTGGCTGTGTGGTCGGTCGGCCAGGCGTATCAGGTTCTGCTTTCTCGAGGGGAAAGAGGAGAGAGGGAAAGCGGGAGGAGGGAGACGCACGAGTTGATCTGCTTGGCGATGGTCTGGTCGAACGTCAGCAGCCAGAAGCAGAACCCGAGCTGGTACTGCATCTGCGGGCTCGGATTCGCTTGCAGCAGCTGGACGAGCCTGGTTGCCCCCAGTGAGAATCCCTTGTCAGTCTCTTCCCAAGAGCGGTGGGATCAGAGGAGAGAAGACGCACCCCTCGACCACCTTTGGTCCCTTCCCTTCAGACTCGGTCGACCAGGCAACCTCGCGCGCGCGGGCGATGCGGAGGACAGACTCGAGGCACTGGACGGCGACGTCCTGCGCATCGGGCTCTTTGTGTGACCCTGCGCAACCCGCCAAGTTCGATCAGTCCTCGCTCTCTCGAGATAGAGTGCAGACGGAAGCAGCGAAAGAAAGGAGCGCACGGATCAGGTTTGCCAAGTGGCCCAGCACCCTCCGCACAATATCTCCCAGCTCGGGGTCGTTGGCGCGGTGGTCGGACGAGAGGAGCGAGGAGACGACGACGGAGGCTTTGAGGCGGACAAAGTCGTCGGGCGAGTCGAGGAGTTTGAGGAGCGGCGGGTAGGGCGAGTCGGGTGCGGAGAAGAAGAGCGCGAGGCGGTCGTCGCGGTCTGGAGATGAGCCGTGGCTTCGTTGTCAGTGTCTGCTGTTGGTGGGAAGGAGGAAGAGGAGGAAAGAGGGACGCACCGGCGATGAAGTCGCCGAGGAGGACGAGGACGAACTGGAGGGTGTCGTTGCGGGAGAGCTTGCTGAGGAGGCGGATGTAGAGCTGGGCGTACGTGTCGCCCTCCTGTCCACGCCGCCCACACCTCACGTGCATCAGCCCTCAGAGCGCACCGCAAGTGCAAGTGGGGGAGAGGAGGGGGAAGAGACGGCGACGGACCTGGTCGAGGATGGGGTCGGCTTTGTCCCTTGACCCTGCGACGCGCTGTACGAGGTGTACGTCTGCCTGGTCGAGAAGCCCTGCGCGCTGGTAGCCCTGTGGGTGGGAGGTGCCAGCGGGAGGAGATGGGGGGTGAATGACGAGGGGAGAGCAGAAGAGTGAGCGGGTGGGAAGGAGTGGAAGTCGCGGCGAGGTGAGCGTACGTCCCAGGGGATGGCCTTTGCGCGGATCTTGAGGCTGCGGTCCGACAGGAACGGCGACACGACCAGGCTCATCCTTGGACGATGAGGGGAGGAGGAGTCACGGGTGGGAACGAGCAAGGGGAGGGTCTGGGCGGAGTTGATGGTGCAGTCGGTAGTCGAGCTAGTGATCGAGCAGCAAGTAGAGCAGCAGCAGTGGGGGTCGAGTCGAACCCGTTCGCTCCATCCCTCGTCGGCTGGTCCTCTCTCCTTTCCACCTCCGCTCGCTCACCTTACTCGCTCACTTTACACTCACACGCTCACCATGGAAGACTCTCAACTCGATGCAGCCATCCAGGACTGGGTCCGCCTCGAGTACGCCCCCTCTCACCTTCCCACTCCCCCACCTCCGCTCACCCGCCTCACCCGCTCTCCCTCTCCTCCCTCCACCTACAGCCGCAACCCGACCACTCGCGCCGAGATCGAATCCCTCCAGTCCTCCCCCTCCGGCCGCCAGGAGCTCGCCAAGCGCTTCGCCTCCCGCATCGCCTTCGGCACCGCCGGCCTGCGCGGGCCCATGCAGGCCGGCCCCTCAGCCATGAACAGCCTCGTCATCCTCCAGGCCTCCCAGGGACTCGCCAAGTACACCGAGCAGGCCACCGAGCAAGCGAAGACGAGGGGCATCGTCGTCGGCCACGACCACCGGCACAACTCGAGCGAGTTTGCCAGGCTCACTGCGGGCGTGTTCAGGCGCAGGGGGTGGAAGGTCTACGAGCTCGACGGGCTGGTGCACACCCCGACCGTCGTGCGTCTCCTTTGCCCTTTCCTTGCCCTCTGTTCCCACCGAAACTGACCCTTCTTTTCCCCTGTACAGCCCTTCGCCACCAAGCGTCTCCACGCCGCTCTCGGCGTCATGATCACGGCCTCGCACAACCCGGCCAAGGTGCTTTTCCTCCCCCTGCCCCTTTCCCTTCCCTTCCCTCCCCCTCGTCGCTCTCACCTCTCTTTTTTGACCTACTTCCCGCCAACTCTCACGCCCTGACCCACCTTTACTTCCACGCAGGACAACGGCTACAAAGTCTACTGGTCGAACGCGATCCAGATCATCCCGCCGCACGACCACGGCATCGCGTTTGCGATCCTCGAGAGCCTCGAGGTCGACGCCGAGGCGTGGGAGCCCGAGCGCTTCCTCCCCGAAGAGGGCAGCGAGCTGTACTGGGACGCGGCGGAGGGGACGAGGGAGATCAAGCGCATGTATGAGGAGATGTGCGAGGGCATGGCGGGGGCGAAGGAGTGCGCTGCTTTCCTGAACTTTCCCCTCTGTTGCCTCTTCTTCGTCGTGGACGTACCAACGCCCCTGACCATATTTGCACAGGACGAACGCCAAGACCTCCCTCCTTTTCACCTACACCCCCATGCACGGCGTCGGCCTCCCCTTCGCCCTCTCGGCCCTCTCCCGCTTCGCCTTCCCTTCCTCCTCCATCTCAGTCGTCGAGGACCAGTCGACGCCGGACGCCGACTTCCGCACCGTGCGCTTCCCGAACCCGGAAGAAGCCGGCGCGCTCGACCTCGCGCTCGCGCACGCCGACGCGGTCGGCAGCACGCTCGTGCTCGCCAACGACCCGGACGCGGACCGGTTCTCTGCGGCCGAGAAGCAAGTCGATGGGACGTGGCACCAGTTTAGCGGGGACGAGCTTGGGGCGCTGCTGGGGGCGTGGGCGTTGGAGCGGTACCGCCGGGAGCAGGAGAGGGCGGGGAAGGAAGGGGTCGGGAGGGCGGCGATGGCGGCGAGCACGGTTAGCAGCAAGATGCTTAGGAGCATGGCGGAGAAGGAGGGGTTCGTCTTCCGCGAGACGTTGACCGGGTTCAAGTGCGTCCTTGCTCTCCTCGTCTCTCTCTTCCCCTCCTCTTGCAAGAGGCGAGGCTGATGTGCTTGAGGTGACGACAACGCGCAGGTGGATTGGCAACGAGATGCAGCGCCTCGAGGACGAGGAGGGGCTCGACCCCGTGTTCGCGTACGAGGAGGCAATCGGGTTCATGCACGGCAGGGAGGTCAAGGACAAGGACGGTGTGCGTCGCGCCCTCTGAGCTTCTCCATCCTTCTTCTTCCTCGCTCGAGCGCCGTCGCCCGAGACCCGGCTGAAGCGAAGCGACTGACTGACATGCGAGTGCGCCGAACAAAACAGGTCACCGCCCTCGCCCTCTTCGCCGAGCTCGCCGCCTCGCTCGCCGTCCTGCGCAAGCCGCTCACGACGCACCTCGACGCGCTGTACTACGAGTTGCGTCTTCCCTCTCTCGCCCCTCCCCTTCCCCTTTCACTACGCCTTCCTGACCAAGGGCGGATGAAGCAGATACGGCTTCCATGCGACGAGCAACGGGTACTTTGTCTCGAGGGACCCGAAGTTGACGGATAGGATCTTTGCGCAATTGCGGTATGGCGTGGAAGAGGTGGTGCGTTTCTCGGTTTCCCTCTCCTGCTGCTCCTCATTTCACCGTCCGAGCGACATGCGCTGCGGCGTTAAGCCTTGCTTCGACTTGCCGGGGCGCTCTCGCTGACATCGCTTCCTCCGCAACTCCTCCCCTCATTCGCCCTCCTCGTCCCCCTCCCACAGGACTACACCCACCCCCCGCCCCTCTCCTCTCTGCGCCTCCTCCCGACCCTCACCCCGCCCCCAACGCTCGCCGGCCTCCCGCTCACCTACTTCCGCGACCTCACGCTCGGGTACGACTCGTCCGCCCCTGCGCCGGACTTCGAGCCGTCCTTGCCGAGCGACCCGAGTGCGCACATGGTCTCTTTCCGCGTGGAGCAGGGTGAGGTCGGGGTGGAGGGGACGGTGAGGACGAGTGGAACGGAGCCGAAGGTGCGTCTTTCGCCTCTCCTTCTCTCCCTTGTCCCCGTCCTGTCGCTTTCTGCTGCCGGGCCAGAGCTGACGGCTCCTCGGACGACGCGGCGGGAGCAGATCAAGTTCTACCTCGAGGCGCGCGGGCCGAACAACGACCGCGCCCAGGTCCGCGACGTGCTCGAGAAGGTCCGCACCGCGGTCGGGGACGAGTGGCTCAAGTGGCAGGAGAACGGGCTCGAGAAGCCCTAAGAGCGCAGGTCGCCTGTCTACTTGGAGGATAGAAGGCGGAGGGAGGAGTAGAAGGCGGTATTTGGAGAGGGGCACTTGAGGTCGCGACCGGTTTTCTCCTCGCCATCGCCTTTGTTCCCGCGCACGCTGCCCGCCCCTGCCCGCTGCTTCGGGCAGCCCCCTCGCTCCGAGCGTCGCATCAGCGCGCAGTGGAGCTGTGGGCGTGTCTCGTCGTTGCCAGGGGGTGAGACCTGTCGCCTGTGAGGCGAGCGAGAAAAACGCGGGAGGGGGGTCGAGGAGGGGGGGCGAGCGGGAGGAGCAGGCGATGGAGGGTCTGTGCGGCGCTGAGGACGGTGCGGGCTCTCTCTCCCTCTTTCGTCTCTCAGCTTGCTCGTGAGCGCGCGACTGAGTGAGGCCGGCGTACTCAGTTCTCCCCGCTGCCGAGATGGAGTCGCCCTCGTCCCGCAAGCGCACCTCGTCGCACCTGTCGACCGCTCCTCCAGCACGCCTGTCCCCTCAAGCCGCGCACAGCGACACGCTGCCGTCGCTGTACCCACCCTCGCCGTCGCTGTCGTCCTCTTCGACCGCTTCCCCACTGCCGTCGTTCCCCCTCGCTCCCCTCGACGACTCTGCCTCGCCGCTCCTCTCGCACACCGACACGCTCCTGCCCGCCTTTCCCCTCCCACCCATGGAGCACGGCGCAGACGGCGCCCTGTTCCACCACCTCCACCAACAGCCTCACCACCACCAGCAGCACCAGCAGCAGGAGCAGCTCCCAGGCCAGTTCGCAGGGACGGGAGTCGCCAGCCCGCCCATGGTCCCGCTCGAGGGTCTCCAGGGAGCGTACGGGGCAGTGCAGCAGGTGCGTCCGCCTTCTCTTCCCAGTGCTCTATCAGAGCAGGATGCCGCCCGGAGCTCCGGAAGACGAGGGGATGCACCGCATGCACCCTTCCTTTGCTTCCTCTTCGCACGCAGCGCCTCCTACTGACACTCGATGCCGCACAGGGCTACCCCTCGACGCCCTCGCCCGCGTCAGGCGCGAGCGGACCCACTCCCCTGTCCCCCACCTCCGCGTTCGGCACCCCTGCACTCTCGCTCTCGTCGTCCTCGCACTCGCTCCTCACCACCCCCTCAACCGCGTTCGACGACAGCCTCGCCACGCCCGCCTCGACGGCCTACACCAGTCCTGGGCAGGCTTACCTCGGAGGAGGAGGAGGGGTAGGGTCGCCGGGACTTGGAGGGGCGTACTATGCCCCCGAGGGGAGCGGGCTGGGCCTCGTCACGCACGATGACGGCGCGTTCGTCGGTGCCGTGCCCGTCTCCTCCTCCCCTTCCGACCCCTCCACCACCGGGAAGGGCAAAGCGCCCGTCTCGGCGGCGACCTCGGCCGCTGCCCTCGCCGCCGCGTCTGCCGCAGCGCGGGCTCGTCCCGGCGCTGGCACGGGTGCAGCAGGAGGGGGGACGGGGCACAGGCGGACAACGAGCACGACAAGGCCGCCCGAGGTGGCAAGGAAGGGCGAGGAGATGGGGCTCAGCTTGGGGGACTTTGACATGCTCGACACGCTCGGGTGCGTTTCTCTCGCACCTTCTCTCCTCCTACCGTACCGCTACTCAGCTTCAACACGTGTGCGTGCTGACGCTCCCCCTCGCGCCGGTGCAGAACGGGCACCTTCGGCCGCGTCCTCCTCGCGCGCCTGCGGCCCGACCCGCACCGCCGGCCGCAGCAGACCCAGCCGTACTACTTCGCGATGAAGGTGCTCGAGAAGAGCACGGTCGTTCGGCTCCGGCAGGTCGAGCACGTCAACAGCGAAAGGACAACGCTCGCGTGGGTGCAGCATCCGTTTGTCGTCAACCTGTGCGTCTTTGCTCTCCCCCTTTCTCCTTCTCTGCCTATCACCGTGGGGGGATGCCTGGCCCAAAGCAAGGCCGTACTGACCTTCACCTCCTCACCCAGCTTCTGCACCTTTCAAGACGAGCAGAACCTGTACCTCCTCCTCGAGTACGTGCAAGGCGGCGAGCTCTTCTCGCACCTGCGGCGCGCGGGCCGGTTCAGCGCCGACGTCGCGCGGTTCTACGCCGCGAACCTCGTGCTTGCGCTCGAGCACCTGCACCGCCAGGACATCATCTACCGCGACCTCAAGCCCGAGAACCTCTTGATCGACCACACCGGGCATGTCAAGATGACCGACTTTGGATTCGTGAGTCGCTGCGGTTTCGCTTTTGAGGCGGGAAGAGGACGGGAAGGTGGGATTAGGAAGGTCAAGCAGACTGACCGCTCCCTTTTCCCTTCGCCCGTGCTACCTCGCCTTCCGCAGGCCAAGTACGTCACCGAGCGCACCTACACGCTCTGCGGCACGCCCGAATACCTCGCGCCCGAGATCGTACGTCCCGATCCTCAGCTCCCCCTCTCCCTTCTCCCGCTAATGTCCCTTCTTCCTCCCATCCTCCCGCTCGCCTCCTGCCTCCACGTCCTCCCGACTCACCCTTCCGTCACCCGTTTCGCGCGCCCAGATCACCGCCACGGGCCACTCGTCGGCGTGCGACTGGTGGGCGCTCGGCGTGCTCCTGTTCGAGCTCCTCGCGGGCTACCCGCCCTTCTTCGCCGACAACCCGCTCGAGATCTACGAGAAGATCCTCCAGGGCCGCTTTGGCGTCCCCGCCCACATCGACCCGCTCGCGAAGGACTTGATCCGGAGGCTGCTCACCGCCGATTTGAGCAAGCGGGTGCGTCGCTTTCTTCGGCGATTTCGACTCTTCTTCGTGCCGCGCTGCTTGTGCAGCTCGCGACGGGGTAGGCCTGGTCTTTCGGTGGAAGCGGTACTGACTTTCCACGTCCTCTTCCTCCCCCTCGTAGCTCGGCAACCTCAAGGGCGGCGCGCAGGATGTCAAGAACCACCCGTGGTTCGAGGGCGTCGATTGGGCCGCTGTAGAGCGCAAGGAGATCCGCGTACGTTTCCTTCCTCGCCCCTTCCTCCCCGCGCTTCTTCCTCCTCGTCTTCCTCTTGCGCCCTCTTTGCCCGCCCTTCCCCTCTCTACCCGCCTCCTCGGCTATTTTACGGCAATGGAAAAGGACTGACGTCTTTCACCCTCGCAGGCCCCGATCATCCCGCACACGTCCATCCCGGGCGACTGCTCCAACTTTGAGCGCTTCCCGCAGACGAGCATCGAATCGATGCCGGGCGTGTTGCGCGCGCTCAGCAAGCGCAAGTACGGGTTCGAGCCCGAGAGGGGGGAGGATGCTTGTGCGTAGCCGGTTACTTCCCTTTGCTTCCTGCCTCGAGCCGTTCTGGCGACGACTCGTGCGGGATTTGTTCAGAAGAATGCGACTGATGCCTGCTTTCGTTCCGCAGATGGCTACCTCTTCCCGAACTTCTGAGCGGCTTCGCTCAACCGCCCAGCAGCCCGCCGTCTCCTCCGCTCGCACCCGCACCAAGTTATCCTCGTTCCACGATACCCTCTTCACTCTTCTCCTTTGTCATACTCCGTGTCCCATCCGTCCTTCCGGCCTTCGATACCCCGCTTAAACACCATCGCATCGCAAACACCCCTCATCGCAGCAGCCTCGTTCTCGTTCTCGTTCTCATCTCTAGCCCAGCCTCGTTGTCCTCTTCTCGTTCCTCGCAATCCTAGCAGTCTTTTCCCCCTCTCTCTCTCTCCTTCTGGCGCACTCGCGGGCCTTCGACGGCCCTGGTGAGGACAATGGGCGACTCGCGACGAGGCCGAGGGGAGGCTTTCTCCCTGTGCATTGTTCCTCTCGCGCGCGGCCGCCTTCGCCCAGCTTCTCTTCCTCGTCGCGTGCCATTCATCGGCGCGGGAAGCACGCTCGGTAAGGCGGACAGAGGCCGGCGAGCGGTGTGAGCGCGGGGTGGAGGTTGAGGAGGAAAAGGGCGGAAGAAAACCGGGCGTCGACGGCGGTGGCTCGTCTCGCTTGGGTTGCGGTGTGTCTGTCCGGGTGTTCTGCTGACTGGGAGACTGGGAGAGAGCGTTTCTGAGCGTGCCCAGGAGGTTAGACTTTGGGGTCGTGCACGCTCCTCCTCGTCCTCCTCGCTCGCTCACCCCATCTCCGAAGTCTGCTCTTTCTCCCCTCCTGCTTCTCCCACCCGCTCGCTGTGCTTGATCTCTCCACTCGGACACCCAACTAGCCCACCAGCGCAGGTACGCCCTGATCCTGCGTCTCCTCCTCCTTCCCACTGGCATCTCACGGTCCAAGCGAGGAACAGAGCACCTAGCTCGAACCGCTTCGGCGGTGGTCCTGCCGCCGACCGACGGTGCTTTGTGACCGCGCAGACTGACTCTCCCTGCGCCCTTCCAGCTCCCTCCCCGTCCTCGCTTCCACCTCTCCTCCTCTCCCTCTTTCCCCTCTCAGTCCTCCGCCTCGCGCCTCTCTCGCCTCTCCCTCACACCGCTAGTCGCACAAGAAGCAAGAGCACCACAAGGAGCAAGATGGGCTGCGGACAGAGCACCCTCGACGCGGACGCGGCGCAGCAGGCGAACCAGAGCAAGCGCATCGACGAGGAGCTGAGGAGGCAACGGCAGGAGGACGCGTGCGTTTCGGCTTCCTTCTCCCTTGGAGCTTGTTCTCGTCTCGTCGAGCGAGCGGCTGCGTCAGCTGGGCGAGCGCTGAGAGGAGGAGTAGGGTATACCGCCGGGGAAGGGGGAGGAGGAAAAGCCGGTTCTCCGGCACCAGGTTGCTCACGGGCAAGGGAGACTGATTCTCCGGCACCAGGTTGCTCACGGGCAAGGGAGACTGATGCAGATCGTCTCCAACTCCACAGGACTACCGTCAAGGCGCTCCTTCTCGGCGCGGGCGAGTCGGGCAAATCGACTCTGCTCAAGCAGATGAAGCTCATGTGCGTCAGTTCTTCCCCGTTTCTTCCCCTTGCCTGCTCTTGGGGCTGCAAAGGATTCAGCTTTCGGGCTAACTGATGCTCTACCTCGTGCAGGTACTCCCACCCGTACTCGCAAGAAGAGCGCATCCAGTTCAAGGAGATCGTTTTCACCAACGCTCTGCAGAGCATGCAGGCAAGTCGCGCTTCATCCTCACTCCGTCTTCCCCTCGCTCTGACGAATGCCTGTGCTGCGTGACTCGCAGGCCGTCCTCCGCGGCGCCGACCTCGTCTCGATCGCGCTCCCCCGCCCGCTCTACCCGCACGCCGACTTCCTCCTCACGTGCGACCCGGAGCATGCCTCGGACCCGCAGACGGGCGACTTTGACCCCAAGGTCAAGGAGGCGATCCAGGCGCTGTGGGACGCGGACGAGACGAAGCAGATCGTGGCCGCGAGCGCCAAGTTCCAGCTCAACGAGTGCGTTGACGGCACCCAGTTGCCCTTTCTCAGTTCAGATCTCTGCTGTTGAGCTCACACTGATCGATTCTGGCCTCATCTCGCACAGCTCGGCAGAATAGTAAGTCATCGCCTCTGCTCCTACGAGACCGAGCTTGACGATCCTTTTGCCTCGCTTCCTCCTCCTCACAGCTTCTTCGACGCCGTCCCCCGTCTCGGCGAGCAGGGCTACCTCCCGACCGACCAGGACATCCTGCGGACGCGCGTCCGCTCGACCGGTATCGTGCGTCGCCGTTCTTGTCCTTTTCTCCCCCTCCCTTTTCCCTTTCCCCTTTTTCTCCCCCTCTTTCCCCTTTTCTCCTCCCTCTCTCAGCTAAGCTGACTTGGGATCGAGAGTGCCTGTGCAGGTCGAGGAGATGTACCAGGTCAAGGGCAGCCGGCTGAGGGTGTTCGACGTCGGTGGGCAGAGGAGCGAGCGGAAGAAGTGGTGCGTCCTGTGCTCTTCTCGCCAGAACCTGCTTCGCGAGAGCCCCCTCGCCTCCGAGACTTCTTCGTTATGCGGTGTGGTGCCGACATGAGCTCACTGAACTCCTCGTCCTGCAGGATCCACTGCTTCGAGGGCGTCAACATCCTCGTCTTCCTCGTCGCCATCAGCGAGTACGATCAGAGACTGTTTGAGGACGAGTCGGTCAACCGCCTCGCCGAGGCGTCGATGCTGTGGGAGTCGATCGCCTCCTCGCGCTGGTTCGATAAGTCGTCCTTCGTCCTCCTGTGCGTTTTCCCCCCTTCTCCTTCTCTCCTTCGGCCGCTGACACCTGCCCGACGACAGCCTCAACAAGACCGACCTCTTCACCGCCAAGATCGCCGACGGCGCCGGCCCCCCTCTTCGCGACTTCTTCCCCGACTTTGCCGGTCCGGACCGCGACGTCGACGCCGCGAAGCAGTACATGCTGGCCAAGTTCACGAGCCTCAACAAGAGGAAAGACAGGGGGCTGTATGTGCGGTTCAGCGTGCGTTTCTTCCGCTTTACCACTTTTTTCCGCGGAGAAGAAAGCGAGACTGACGAGAGGTTGGAGCCGGCGACAGTGCGCGACCGACACGGCCAACACGCAGATGATCATCGCCGCGATGCTCGACACCGTCCTCACCCGCCTCCTCGCCGACGTTGGGCTGCTTTAAGCGCCCCCTTATCCACCCCGGCGCCCTTTCTTGCCTTTTCACCCTCTCCTCCCTCGCCATCCTTCGCCACCGCGGATACCCACTACTCCAGCCCTCAGTCCGCATCCTATACCCCTCTCTCACTTACTCAGGTTACCTCCCACGCTCGCGATATTACCTCCATCGTCCCCTCCGTACAGACTCGTCCTTCTTCACTTCCCTTTTCTGCCCGCTTGACACCCTCTTTCGCAGTCTCTTTGCCCTGTCTTGCGCTCCTTAGGTCGTCCGTAGCCGTGTCGTCTCTTCTCCCTTCCTTCTTTGCTCTCGAAGACACGACGAAAAAAGCTGGTCTTTGCGACTCGTCGCGCTCTCCGCGTACATGGAGACACATGACGAATCCACTGCAAAGTAAGACAAGGGAACTTGGGAAGAAGGGTGCAGGGAGACCTGATGGACGAGAGGTCTATCGGGAAGAGAGAGCGCCGTTACTGCAGGATCCTAGGCTTTAAGGGAGACGACAGGAGAGAAAGAATAGATCGGAAAAGGATGGCAACAACGGGAGGACGAGAGGGAAGCACTGCTGTAGACGGAACGACACAAACGAACGAGGCGAGAGAAGAGGAACAAACAAGGAGGAACGGCGGATCAGGCGCGGGTGTAAGCGGTGTAGGAGGTGCGGACAGAGTGGAAGAGAGGAACTGGGCAAGTCTAGACGGCGGCGAAGGAGCTGAGAGGTTCGACCTCGGGCTGGCCGAACTGCAAGTCGTCGTCAAAACCGCCAGGGTCAGCCACGCTCGAGACGAAACAGAGAAGGGGAGGCAAGCGCACCGCCTCGACCGCCTTCGGGCAATGGCTCAGCTGGTTCTCCGCGTCCAAGTGCGTCGCGACGAACAGCGCGTCGACGGCGTCCCCGACGACGTCGTGGCAGAGCTTGAGGGTGTACACGGGGATCACGTAGCTCAGGACCGCGAGCGTGGGGGTGTACTCACCCGAGGTGGGCGAGAGACGCGACGAGGCGAGGAGGAAGGTGAGCAGGCCGCAGAGGAGGCCGAGGCCGGTGGTCAGGATGAAGAGCGTGAGGCGGAGGAGGGCGGCTGTCGAAGCATACCATGGAGAGTTAGTAGCACTCTGGGCGAGGGGGAAAGGGGGAGAGAAGGCGAGACGCACTGTCCCGGATGTTGCGCGCCCGGTTCGCCTTCAACAGCCCCGCGACCTCCTTCGAGCTAACCCACCACCCCTCGCCCGTCATGCCCGCATAGCTGAGCGCATACGAGTTGAAAAAGGCGGCGTAGCCGGCGAGCGCGCCGAACGCGGGTGCGAGCGGCGCGAGGGGCTTAAGGAGGGAGGGGAGCTTCTGGGACCGCAGGGCGCGGGACGCATAGGAGATCGCGAAGGAGGCGGTCGAGAGCACAGAAAGAAGGAAGGAGAAGGAGATGACGGTGCCGAGGGAGGGGCCGGTCGCTCGGGCTGGGGAGGTACGCGAGCAAGGTCAAACCACGGTAGAAAGGGCAAGAAAGAGCGAGAAGGGGCGTACCCAGAGACGCCTTCGTGACCTCCACCGCGCCCTTGTACTCCTCGCCCTCGCGCTCAAAGTACCACGTCCCGACGCACCCGCCGACCGTGGCATGCACGATCCCCCGCCCGATCGCGAGCGTCCAGAGGTACACGAGGGTGACGAACGCCGAGCCGTACGAGGCGAGGTGAGGATGGGTGGGCGAGAGGGAGAGGAGGGTGCTGAGGAGGTAGAGGAAGGGGAGAGACAGGGCGGTCGAGAGGAGGGAGAGGGTGAGGGCAAGGAGAAGGAGGGGCGGGTGGGAGAGGACGGTTTCGCAGGCGAGCTGGGGAGAGTGGAGGGTCAGAAAAGGGAAGGTGGGAGAGACGGGACAGAGAGACGCACCTCGCCAACCATAACCGCTCGGTTCAGCTGCTTCCTCTTCCCGAGCGCCATCCTGCCCAGCCCGAACGCGACGACGAAGCACACCCCGCTCACGACCCTGACGCCCTTCCGCCACCCGCCATCGCTCCCGACGCCGTCCGTCACGGCGAACGAGCCGACGAAGGCGACGACGCCCGAGGCTGCGAAGACGAGCGGGCCGAGGAAGAGCGAGAGCGAGAGGAGGGTCGAGAGCGTGCGGCGGAGGAAGAGGAGGTACGAGAGGGAGAAGAGGCCGGCGAGGACGGAGATGAAGGAGAGGAGCGAGAGGGCGGGCAGGGTCGACAGGATCGAGGCCGACGCGGCGCGCGCGGCGGCGTTTCCTGCGGCCTGTCCGGGCAGCGCGGGGGCGACCCACCACGCGTACGCTCCGAGCGCGAGGACGGCGAGGACGCTGGCGCCGTACGCGGCGATCCAGCCCGCGTCGCGGTACTGGGCCTGCGCGTTTGCGCCGCCGCCGGCGCCGGAAGGCCCAGAGACAGGGTAGACGAAGAGCGTCCGCCGGCCCATCAGGGGCTCGTCCATCGCGTTCGGCGGCGGGTCTGCCCGTCCCCGCCCTGGAGGAGAAGGGTGGGAAAGGAACGCTCCGGGCACGTCGTCCTCGTCCTCGTCCGCGTCCGAGCCCGAGTCGGTGAGCGACTCGTCCGTGTAGGCCCGCGAGTAGCCCAGCGCGGGGATAGACGGCGCCGCGACGCTCTCGTAGGCCTTCCATCCCCTCCCGACCCTGCCCCCTCCGCCCCCACCAGGACCACCGGGGACGACGCTGCGTCCGAGGCGGCTGACAAAGGCGGGCACGGCGGCGACGCTGCCTGCTACGCCTCCGAGTGCGCTGCGTGCGTAGGTGGACGGGCGGGAGGAGAAGTCGGGCGGGGGGTCGCCGTTGTGGTGCTCATCTCGCTCGTCTCCTGACGAAGTCGACGAGGCCGTGAGCGAGAACCGCCGGTCGCTGCGCTGTGGGCGGAGGTCTGCGCTGTCCTGAGATGCGCCGAGGACGTCCCCTTCCTCCCCCTGAGGGGGTGCGAGGGAGGCGTGGTGGTGCTGATGAGGCGGACGGTGAGGGTGGTGAGAGACGGCAGAGTGGAACAGCGGGGCTTGGGCAGGCGCAGTCGATTGTAGCAGCGAGGTGGCAAACGTGCTAAAGTTCATCAGCAGTGACGAGAGGGCGAGAGCGGGTGAGGAACGAGGACAAGGCAGAGCAGCAAGGGGCGGGTGGGGCCGCACTCTTCGCGATTCAAACTTCAACTCGTCGACTCTCCTGTCTTTCAAGAGCGCGGATCGTGCACAGCACTCGTTTCACATCGAGAGCGTCTAGTGCCCCTTCTCGTCGCTGCCCCCTCCGCTCCCGTCCTGGTCCTTCTTCTTCCTCTCCTTGTCGTCCCCTCCCGAGAAGTACTCCTTGGCCTTATCCGCCGCGCTCTTCTCCTTCCCGCCCTCCTTCTTCTCCCCCTCCTTCTCCTCGCCGTCCTTCGCCGCCGCGTCGTCTTCGGGTGCCTCGCCTGCTGCCTCGGCCGCCGTTTGCTTGTTCAGGACCTGCAGCGTTAGGGGGTCGACGTCAGCCCAAAGCTCGAGGAAGGGTGAGAAGGGAAGAGAAAGAGACGCACCAGGTCGTGCAGCGCGATCACTGCCCGGATGAGCGACGACAGGTACATGACCAGCAGCTGGTCGTTCGTCGCGACCGTAAACGGCCGCTTGGCGCCCTCCGTGCCGGCAACCTTGCCCGCCGCCGCGTCCTCCCCGCCCGTCGCGGCCGCCTCGAGGTTCGGCAGCAGGTTGAAGATGTCCTGGAGGTTGTACACGATCTGGTGGTTGACGGGCAGCGCGCCGGCGACGACCTGCTCGAGGTAGTCCTTGATGTCGGTCAGGCGCGTGCCGAGCCCGCGCAGGGACGCGAGCTGGTCCGTCACGCGCGACGAGAGCGTGCCGACCGACAGGTTCTTGACGTCGCGCAGGAGGTGCTCGACGCCAATCTCCTCGGCCTCTTCGGCTTCGATCGACGACGGGACGTGCATGAAGGTCTTTTGCGTCGAGGTGCCGTCCTGCTCAGATCCCTCGTCAGCCTCTTCGAGCTTGGAGGAAAGAGAGAAGAGAGCAAAACGCACGTCCTTGATCTCCTCGACAGCAAAGTACGCGTCCGTTGGGATCCCACCTGCGCCGCGCTCCGAGTCGGGCCGGACGTCGACGATGACCATGACGGGTTTGGGCGCGTAGCGCTTGATGACCTCGTTGATCTCGAGGTCGGACGCGCGCAGCTTGGGGCCGGTGTGGTACCATCCGATGAGCTTCTCGCGGGCTGGTGGCGGTGGGAGACGAGTGTCGAGGTGGGAGTCGAGGCGGGAGAGAAGCGAAGAGTAGGAGGAAGGGAGAGAGAAGAGGAGAAAAGGGTCAGGGATGAAAAGGGCAAGAGACGAATCAGAGAGGGAGCGCACCGTTGACCTTCTTGAACATGTCGTTCATGGACTCGATGTAGTTGTGGTCGAGGAACCACGTCCGCGGGTCCTTGTCATCCTCCTCAAACGGCACTGCGGAGTGAAAGGAGGAGGGGGAAGAGGTCAGCTTCGAGGTCTGGGGACGGCGCTTGCACTTGCTCAGAGTAGCTGGAGGGCTCGCAACGCCTGCGCGCGGTGTCCTGCCCTCCTGCTGCCACTCCAGACGAGCTGCTCCCCCTCACCCTTGTCCGGCTCCCCTCCTCGACCTTAACCCGCTCCGCCCGTGCGCCGCTCTTTGAGGAGGAGGCGACGCACCTGCGAACGAGTTGGCAATGTTGTAGCCCTTTGGGCCGTTGTCCTGGCCGAGCAAGATGCCGACGACGCGCTTCTTGCTGCCCTTTGCGACGCGGTGGTAGTGGTCCTGGATGGAGAGGAGGACGAGCGGGTGGACGACGCAGGACTTTGCCTGGGTGAGGGCGAGGAGCGAGTCGGACGGGGTCGCCATCGGTGAGCGGGACGAGGCGAGGTGGAGCAGGGGATGACGACGCTGGCGAGGAGGATGGGGTGGACGGCGGTCGGCGGGTCAGAGGGAGGGATGCGCTGGGTGTCCAGGTGCGCTGTGGCGGGGAAGAAGCAGCAGCTAGCGGGGGTAGAGAGCGAGAGTGAGGCAGCCGTCGTCGCCGTCGTCCTTCAGCCGCGAAGTCCCCCTTGCTCCCAGCAGGAAAAGCAGTCAAAAATCCCAAAATTTCGATACGCTGTGCTAGTGCGAATGAAGCTACTCCTTCTACACATGGTGAAGAAGCGAGTCGCGGTGAGGGGACTTGGCCGTGAGAGCAGTGGCCGCCGCCTCGAGCTTCGACTTGGGACGGCTCCACCGCCTCGCTCATCTCGCACCGCACCATGTAAGCCAACTGAACCTCTCAAGCACTCTCACGAGCTCACACACGCCCACCCACAGGCCCGCCCCGTCTGCCGGCGCAAAGCCGCCGTCGTCGTCCTCGTCCCGAGTGCTCACCTTCACCGGCCAGTCGCACCTCCGCCACCGCCTCGTCCTGTCCCTCCTCTCCCGCCGCCCCGTCCGCATCGACGGCATCCGCCCGGACGACGACCAGCCCGGCCTCCAGCCGCACGAGGTTTCCTTCCTCCGCCTCGTCGAGAAGCTCACCCAGGGCTCGCGCCTCGAGATCAGCTACACCGGCACCTCGCTTCTCTTCCACCCGGGCACCATCCAGGGCGGGAGCGTCACCCACCAGTGCCCGAACGAGCGCGGCGTCGGCTGGTTCCTCGAGCCCTTGCTCGCGCTCGCGCCGTTCGGCAAGAAGGACCTCAACCTGACGCTGAGGGGGATCACGACCGATGGCAGGGACGCGAGCGTCGACACGATCCGGACGAGCGGGCTGCCGCACTTGGCCATGTTCTTGGACGTCGAGGGCGTCGAGCTGAGGGTGCGTCTTTCCTCTTTCTTTTCTTCGCCGGTTTTCTTGTGCTCACTGTCCCCTTTCCGCAGATTACGAAACGCGGACACCCTCCTCTTGGCGGCGGCGAGGTCACATTCACGTGCCCTTCCGTTCGCGCCATCAAGAGCGGGTTCGACTTTACCAACGTCGGGCGGATCGCCAAGATTCGCGGCATCGCGTGCGTCTACCTTTCTCAGCTCCTCCCTAGCCTGCATACCAGGACTGACCAGATATGCCCGTGCACAGCCACTCCGTTCGCGTTTCGCCTCAGCTCGCCAACCGCCTGGTCGCCTCGGCCCGCTCCGTCTTGAACCGCTACATTCCCGACATCTACATCTACACGGACGTCTACCGCGGAGAAGACAGCGGAAAGTGCGTTTTACGCGCCTGTCCTTCCCCTCTGCCCCTTATCGAGAGAGACTAACGCTTGACGTTCCGCAGATCCCCCGGCTACGCCATCACCCTCGTCGCCTCCTCCACGTCCCACGTCCTCCACTCCGCCGAAGCCTCTTCCTGCCCGCCCCCGTCCTTCCCCTCCGCCTCGGTGGCCTCAACGCAGCGCCACATCCCGCCCGTGCCCGAAGACCTCGGCGTGCAGGTCGCGCGCCTCTTGCTCGCCGAGATCGCGCGCGGCGGGTGCGTCGACCGCGGCTGGGAGTGGCTGGTCACGACGCTGCTGGTGCTTGGAGGGGAAGACGTCGGGAGGGTGATGCTCGGTGGGCCGTTTGAGGCGTCTCTGTGCGTTTGTATTTCCTCTGCTTCGACCTTCCTTCGCTAACTGACGAGCGGTTCGTTGGGCAGTATCGAGCACCTGCGCGACCTCAAGGCCTTCTTCGGCACGACGTTCAAGATCAAGCCCGTCGTTGCTGCCCCTCCACCCGCATCCGGCGAAGACAATGGCGAGAACGCGGAGGACGTCGCGATGACGTCGTCCAAGGCGCCGCCCGCCGAGGCGTACATCTTCAGCTGTGTCGGGACTGGGTTCACCAACACGGCCAAGCGGGCGGGTTGAGCCAGCAGAGAGAGAAGGGAGGTCGTTCCAGCTGTTTTCTTCTTCGCATTGTTCTTCGTCGCAAGCTAGACTGGTTGTTGTCACGAGTAGTTCTGCGTCTTGTTGTAGCAACATGTGTTCTCCTTTCCGCCTTACAACGTCTCCAGGATGCGAGAGACGAGATTCGCTTCTGCCACCGTCTCCTCCACCAAGTCCAGCCTGCACCTCGACCTCACCACACTCACCTCGCTCCCCCCCCTCGACTCTGCCGCTTGCTGTCCCGGTCTCGTCCACTTCAAGTACCCCCTCAGTCACCGTGCCGCCCTTTCCCATTGCCGTGATGGCCACCGCCGTCGCCTCCTCCCCCGCCATCAACGGCGCCGCCCACCCCGTCTCGACCAGCAACAAGTCCCGCGGCCAGCTCAAGCGCCTCAAGAAGAAGGCAAAGCAGGGCATCAAGAGCCAGGAGCAGCAGCAGCAGGCGGATGACAGGCCCGCTGAGAGGCCGCCGACTAGGGTGCGTTCTCGCTCTCTCCCCACTCGAAGGGATGCAGAGCGAGCGGCAGTGCTGATTTGAGAGGAGTGTACGTTCACAGGAGCCCGAGGAGCCGGTCGAGGACGTCAAGATCAAGCCGGAGGAGGATGGCGTCGAGGGTAGCATGCCCGCCGGCTTCCAGGCCGTCTTTGCCCACTTCCAGCTGCCAGACGAGGGCATCAAGGTGCGTTCGTTCTCTTCTCTTGCTTGCCGCCCTTCGCGGCTGACGAGTTTTGCGAGCAGACGGAGGACGGCAAGGGCACGATCGGCGCGGACGACAAGGGCGAGATCATCTACTCGGACGACGAACTGCCGTCCGAGGACGAGGACGGCGAAGGCGAGGTCGAGGTCTCGAAGCGCAAGCAGAAGAAGCTCAACCGCCTGTCGGTCGCCGAGCTCAAGCGCCTCGTCAAGAAGCCCGAGGTCGTCGAATGGGTCGACGTGTCCGCGACGGACCCGAGGCTGTTGGTCCAGATCAAGAGCCACAGGAATACGGTCCCGATCCCGCAGCACTGGAGCCAGAAGAGGGACTACCTGCAGGGCAAGCGCGGGATGGAGAAGCCGGCTTACCAGCTTCCCAGTGCGCCCCTTTCCCTCCCTCTCCTTCTTCTTTGAGCAGGACTGACCGCGAGCGTGGCGGACAGGCTTCATCGCCGACACGGGCATCGCGACGCAGCGCGACGCGGTCAAGGAGAAGGAGGAGGCGCAGAGCCTGAAGCAGAAGACGCGCGAGCGCGTGCAGCCCAAGATGGGCAAGATCGACATCGACTACCAGAAGCTCCACGACGCCTTCTTCCGCTTCCAGACCAAGCCCAAGCTGAGCGAGTTTGGCGAGCTGTGCGTCCTTCTTTTTCCCTCCTCCCTCCTTCCTCCATCTCTCTCTCCTCTCCCTTTCTTTTTTGTTGCAAAAGACTGACAAAGAGGATGAACGCGCCGACAGCTACTACGAAGGCAAGGAGTACGAGACGAAGCTCAAGGAGAAGAAGCCGGGCGACCTGTCGCAGGAGCTCAAGGAGGCGCTCTCGATCCCGCCGCTCGCGCCCCCGCCCTGGCTCATCAGCATGCAGCGCTACGGCCCGCCGCCGAGCTACCCCAACTTGCGCATCGCCGGGCTGAACGCGCCCATTCCGGAGGGGTGCGTCGCCGCATTTCTCTTCTCGCTTTCTTTTCCTTTTTCTGCCGCTAGTAGCGAGGGTACTGATGTGTTCTGTCGCCTGACGCACAGAGCGGCGTGGGGCTTCCACCCTGGCGGATGGGGCAAGCCGCCTTTGGACGAGTACGGCCGGCCGCTGTACGGCGACATCTACGGCGTCGCAGCTCCGGCCAACGCGGCCGAGGTGCGTTTCTATCCTCTTTCTTGCCCCACTAAAACGGTGTGCGATACTGACGGTACCCTCTGCGCGAATAGGCGGGTGAGCCGATCGAGCGGGATCCTTGGGGTGAGCTGGAACCGGAGGAGGAGGGTGCGTTCTTCTCCCTTCTTCGTCCTTCTTCCCTAGCTGACGAGAGTCCATGCACAGTCTCGGAGGAGGAAGAGTCGGACGAGGAGGAGGACGAAGACGAGGAGGCCGCCCCGGGCGACGGCCTCCAAACGCCCGCCAACGGCCTCGAGACCCCCTCGGGCCTGGCCTCGGTCACCTCGACCGTGCCCGGCGGTCTCGAGACGCCCGACTTTCTCGAGCTCCGCAAGCGGCGCGAGGAGGGGTCCGAGACCCCCGCCCTTACAGACGAGGGCCCGAAGAGCCTGTACCAGGTCCTGCCCGAGCGCGAGGCGCGCATGCGCGGCTTCATGGGCTCGGACCGCGTGTACGACGTCTCGGCGCTGTCTTCTGCCGGCGCGGCGGCGCCCCCGGTGCTGGGCCAGGAGGACCGCGGCACGAAGCGCAAGGCCGGCGGCGTCGACGTCGCGCTCGATGCGAGCGACTTGGAGGGACTGAGCGAGAACGAGCTGAGGCAGAGGTATGAGGCGGCGCAGAGGGCGGGACGGCCGGTGCATGAGGACTTGAGCGAGTTTGCCGCTGCCGAGGCGTCCAAGAGGAGGAAGATGGGTGCGTCTTTCCCCTTCTCTCTTCCTCCCTTTCCTCCTTCTTCGTGCTCGCCGTCGGAGTACCCGTACTCACGACCTGCTTCTCCTCTTCTGCAGCGGAGACCAAGGAGCAAAAGAAGAAGGAGAAGTTCAACTTCTGAGCGAGTCTTACTTGCAACCTCGGCTGTTTCTCGCCTGCGCGCTCCCGTAGGGACCTGGGAGAGATCGTATCTGGCGAAAGAAGAGCAGCAGTAAGCGTTTTCGGACAATGGCCTTCGGACTCGTCCTGGTTCGCCGCTCTTCTTTCGCTCCTTCCTGCAATCGCTCCGACCATGCTCCGCTCGTCCCTGCGCCCCGCCGCCCGCCAGCTGCGCTCCTACGCGGCCCCCTCTGTGCGCCAGCAGTCGACGTCGTCCGCCCAGCGCCGGTTCGCGGTCTACCAGAGCCAGACGACTTCGCCGGTCGTGTACGCCTCGTTGGGGCTCGCGGCGCTGTTCGGCTGGACGGCGGCGATCTTGACGGTTGGAGGCAAGGGCAAGAAGACCAAGAAGGACCACGGCGAGAAGAAGGGTGCGTTTGCTGCTCTCGCCTCGAGGAGGGACTCTGTCGGGGCGGGCTGAGGGTGGCGGCAGCTTGTTCGGGGTGCGCTGGCCGCTGGAAAAGGCTCAGGTGCACCCTGTGCACTGCCTGCTCATCCCTCGACTAGCCCAGCATCTCCTTGATCTGGCTGACCAAGTCCCCTCCCTCTCTTGCAGTCGCCGAAGCCACCCCCACCACCGACTCTGCCCCCTCCGCCCCCTCCCCTGAAGCCGCCTCCACTCCCTCCTCCTCTGCCGCCGCCCCGTCCACCGCCGACCCGTCCCAACAAGCGGCCTTCAACCCCGAGACGGGCGAGATCAACTGGGCGTGCCCCTGCCTCGGCGGTATGGCCGACGGACCTTGCGGCGAGGAGTTCAAGGCCGCGTTCTCGTGCTTCGTCTACTCCGAGTCCGAGCCCAAGGGCATCGACTGCGTCGAGAAGTTCAGGGGGATGCAGGAGTGCTTCAGGAAGTACCCGGACGTGTACGGCGACGGTGCGTCTCTGTTCACCTCCCTGACTCGCCCCCATCCCGTACTGACGAGGTTGTTGTGGGACGAGCAGAGGCAGAGGACCTCGAGGAGGACGACTCGCCCTCGCTCATCGAGCGCGCCGAGGCCGCGCTCGCGCTCCCGGACGAGCACTTCCTCGAGAAGGTCGTGGAGGCGGTTGCGGAGGAGGCGCCGACACGGAAGGAGGCCGAGGCGGCGGCGAGTCTCGAGTAGACGAGGGGGCGGGTATGGACCGCACGAAAAACAGCACACTTCCCACCTCCCTTCCGTTTCGCCTGTCCGTCAACTCTTGTCGCTGGGCTCACTTCTTAGGTGGAAGCGAGAGATGCGGGCGCGGCAGAGGCAAACTGGAGAAGAAAACGAAAGAGCGGGAAAACCAGAGACTGCTGCTCTCCCGCCCGCTCGTGCCCTGCCTCCGCCGAGCGATTCTGCCTTGCAGGTCCTTAGCGTCGCAGACAACGACAGCAGCACGGGGGTCCAAAAAGGAAAGGTGCGTCCGTGGAAGGAGCAAAAGAACAAGCTCTCTGGCCGGGAATCGAACCCGGGTCGCTGCCGTGACAAGGCAGAATACTAGCCTCTATACTACCAAAGATGCTGGGCCGCTGAGCTAGCGGAGTTGCTTGAGAGCTGTCACGCCTGTTGTAAGTATGTACGCCTCAAGGCACCCGGCGCACGAAGACGGCAGATGAAGGGTACGATCCGAGCGCGGGGCACAGCTAGGCGGTAAAGGATGACTACGCAGGCAGAGGCATGCGTGCTCGAGGTGACGCCGAATCACGATCAGGAGCGCGGGAGAAGAACACGCTTGGGTCAGTGCGAGTCCCCTTTGTTCTGCTCTTTCTGAACACTCTGCTCGACTTCATGTCTCGTTATGGACAAGAGGATGTACGCGATACTCTCTCGACACCGTCCCTTCGCACAGAAAGTGAACGTACAGCACCCTTTCAAGCGATCAGCCCCTCCCGGCGCATCTCCTCCCTCTCCTCCCCCCTCGCCCACGCCGGCGAGTTCCACGGCGTGTCTTCCTCCTTGTACCGCCTCGCCGGGCGCTCGTAGGTGACGATCTCGTCCCAGCTCTCGCTCCCCTCCTCGAGCATGTCGAGGATGTGCTTCCCGCGCACGACGACGCCGAGCTCGAAGTTGGCCGTGTCGGTGAGGCGGATGTCGAGCGAGGTCTTCGAGACGGCAATGTCGCCCCAAGCCGCGCGGGAGAGGTTGGCCGAGCCGAGGTAGAGCATGTACGGCTCGGGCGCGGGTTTGGGCTGAGAGGACGAAGCGGAAGGGCGGGAAGAGGTGGGAGGCGGAGAGGACTGCTTCTTCGGCTTGGGGAGCCAAAGGTAGAACTTCTGGTGGAAGAGGTGGCCGGGGTCTTTCGAGGTGTAGTTGTGGAACATGGAGCGGATGGACGGGTCGGCGGAGGGGAAGTCCTTGGTGCGGATCGAGCAGCCGATGTTCGAGGCGGCCTGGGAAAAGAATGCGTGAGCAGTGACGGACAGGTATGTAGAGGGGGGAAAAGGGGGCGCACCTCGCGAACCTGCTCGCCGCACCCCTTGACGTTCCGCTTCGTCGGAAAGACGATCCTCCAATCCGGCACCTCGAGCTTCTCCACCATTCCCTCCTTGATCCCGACTGCGAGGTCGACGATCCGACCTTGGTTGAACCCCCCGCGCTCGTCGCCGCTTCGACCCATCACCGCGCAATGGAACCGCTTGACCCAGTCGAGCGGCAGCGTGCCAATGTTGCCAGCACAGACCTCAAGCTCGATGTCCTCCGTCTGAAACGCTTTTTTGGCCGTCTTGGAGGACTTGATGAGGCGCCGAACGAGCTTGGCGAGGCGGAGAGAGCCGTAGTCGGTGGCATCCTCGCCCTTCTGAACACCCGGAACGGACGAGACGAGGTCGACCTTGCCCTCGGTAGCGGAGAAGTTGTAGCGGTCCTCGATGAGCTGGAGGTACTCCTCGGGGCAGCCGAGTTGCTCCATGTGGCGAATGAGGTCGATCTCGAAGAAGTAGTTCCGCTTGCCGCGGTCGCGCTTGCGGAGTTTGGGGAAGGCCATGACGAACCAGTGCTACGGAAAAAGAGGCGGTGAGTGGCGTTAGAACGACTTCAGGCAAAGCGAAAAGACGTACGTTATCGCCCAACTCCATGTCGATACGCATCACGTTCGCCGAGGTGATGACGACGAGCAGGAAGCCGGGATAGCGGATGACGAAGAACTTGGAGTGCACGCATCCGGGCGCGTACGGGTAGATGGGGCGATAGTTTGGTCCGACGAGGCGCTGCCAGAGGTCGGGAAGAGCTTGTGCGACGCGCTTGTTGTCGGCCTTGGTCAGCTTGGCCCTCGCCCTGAAGTCGATGCCGAGCTTGACGCAGGCGAGGGGGTAGAGAGGGTCGCCTTGCAAGTCGCGCGAGATGTAGAGCTGCGAAGAAAAGGAGAAAGTGAGCCGCAAGAGCCAGGAAAGAGAAAGAGAAGAGGCTCACCGGCACGTCTCGGTTCTCGTGCGGTCCCGAGCCGTCGATCGGGAGGTACTGCTGGAAGAAGTCATCCTCGAAAAGGAACGAGTTGGTGAACATGCCGAGCATCGACTCCTTCTTGATCACATTGCCGAGCTCGATGCAGTTGCGGGCGCCGGAGGCCTTGCGACCGGGCGTGCGGGTAATGCGAAGAGCGCCGTTGCCGTACTCGTCGAGGCCCTCGTCTGTCAAGGGGAGGAAGGTGAGTTGGCGGGAGGAAGAAGGGAAAAGCAGACTCACCCCAATGTTCGGCATCCGGAGCAGAAGCTCGCTTCTTCAGCCTCGCATCTCGTCCCAAAGCCAGCTGCGCAACCCGTCCCGCAAGACCAGGCAAAGTCAAGTCCGCCTCGTTGACCAGCGTCGTAGACGACACGACCTGCTGCCAGGTCAACTCGACGGCCGAGGCGGGTTGAGCGAAAGCGGAAGAGCCGAGAAGGCGCTGGTAGACGTATTCGAGCGGGTTCGGGCAGTTCGAGCTTCCGGCATCGGTCTCGTCGTCCAACAGAGGAGGGGAGGAAGAGGCGGAGCGCTTCGAGGGAGGGGAAGGAGTGGCTTCGAGGCTGTGGGCGCGCTTGCGGCTGGTAGTGGGGGTACTAGAGGTGTCTTGGAGAGACTGGATCGTGTCTTTGTGCTCCAGTTCGAGGAGCGACCGCCTCATCGCCTCCTCGATGGCCTCGTCTTCGAGCGGGTCGAGGAAGTCGTCGGCAGGCATGGGGCGGCGGGAGAAGAGCGCCGACACGTGGAGTGGGTCGGTGGAGCGTATTCGAGCGCAACTACGCGTCTAGCGGAGGGAGCAGCGAGGGAACGAGGAGCCAACCCGACTCCTCCTGAAGGTCTCCCTCAACCACACCCGCTCATGTCCACGATCAAGCGCGAGAGGGCACCCAGCCCTACTGTCAAGGCAGAGCAAGGCGTCGACGCGAGTCCGAGGTCGCCCAAGCCGGTGCTCGAGGAGGAGGCCGCGCTCAAGGTGCCGAAGGAGGAGGACGCCGGTACGCTTACCTCTCGCTCTGTTTGCACCGTTCTTCCGCTCACGAGCACTTCTGGTCACCTAGATGCGTCCGCGCCGAAGCAGGAGGATTTCGGCGGCCGGGACGAAAAGCCTTCCGTGGCCGTTGTTCGTCGCGTCGTCTCGCCTCGCGTCCCGGCCGTGTCGATGTACTGACACTTTCTTTCTACAGAGGCGCGAGAGAGAACCCAGCCCGTCAGTCAAAGAGGAGGAGGGTTCTACCAGCGTCTTCAATTCGCAAACGAGGCTATCCTCCCCCTTCGTTCGTCATCCTGATCCTTCTTTCTCAAATCTTTTCCCGCTAACATGCTGAACTGCAGTTGCGACTCCCCATCGAGATCGGGTCCTCCATTCTCTCCTCTCCTGTGCTCGACAAAGCAGACCTTGCCACCATCTGCCTCGCCTGCCGCACTTTCCGCGACCTCGCCCTGCCCTTCCTGTATCAATCACTCGCCTTCCGCTTCGTACGACACGACACATCTGAGCTCGCCGGATGCATAACGCCCTCGCCTCAAACTTCCGGGCTGCTCCTGGCGTTAGGCAGCAACCCAGCGCTCGCCAGTTTCGTCAGGGTCGTTAGGCTCGAAACTCGCACCCAGGGCTGGTCGTGGGACCGGCCGGGCAGCATTGCCGAGCTCAATCGCTGGCGACAGATGCTCAATCTCGCCCAGCGAGACGTGCCGCTCCCCTACACTCGCTCCGCCGAACTTAGCGCTTTCACCGACGGGATTCGACGCATGAGCCTCGGATACCCTCCCGAATTCATGGCGTCGACCCTCGAACGCTGCACAAACCTTCGGCACCTCACGGTTCGCTGTGGATGGGGTCACGCCCCCATCAGCACACTCTGGATTGTCCTCGCCGCTCTCCCCCACCTCTCCTACATCTCGATCGCCTACCCACTGTACGGTCGCTCCCCGTTCCAGTTCCTGATCCGCCACAGGACGTCCTTTCCATCGTTGCAACGGCTCATCCTCGACGCCGACCCCGCTGCCGACGAGCACTACCGCAACCCGTTCCCGATCTGGGACGATCACAGTCGCTATCCTTTCTCGGACCTCGGCCTGCTCGAGGAGCAGTGTGAGAAGCGCGGGATCAGCCTGGAGGTCATAGAACCCGAAGCCTGGGCTCATAGTTATGAAGAGTACGAAGGTGATTTCTAGCTGTCGGAACTTAGCCCTTGCCATTGTTGTTGTCGGTAGAGATGGAGCTTTTTGACATTGTATTGTAAGGTTCCGTCTTCCACGTCTGGTCTTGCCTGCGAGCGCTTGCCTGCGCGGGCTGAGGAAAACGGCAGAGCGGGACAACGAGATGCGGCGGAGCGAACCCATACATTGTCTTCTTGCACTATGATACCGTCTATGCCTGCAGCTGGAACGAGATCATCTCTACGCGGGAGGAACCTGTCAGCTTCGCCCCGAAGCGAGAGGAGAAAGAAAACGCACCGCCGACCCTCTCCTTCACGACACCATTGATGAGCGCCATGTGCTCGTCGCACGCCCGGTACGCGTGAAACTCGTCGAGGTCCTTCAGCAGGCGGTAGAGGCCGAACTGGGTGTCCCGTCGCTGTGTCAGCGAAGAAAGGCTGAGGAGAAAGAAGACGGGGAAGGCGCACCTCATAGCCCTGCGTCCGAGCGTCAAAGATCGGGGGGCCCATGACCTGCAGAAAGAGTGTCAGCGAGGCAAGGGAGAGAAAGGGGTGTAGACGCACGTCCGAAGTCCCGTACGGCACCTTGGCGAGGCCCTCCTGGCAGATCGGGAGGAAGGTGTCGCGCTCCTCCTGAGAAAGCTCGGGCTTGAGCTTGAAGAGCACTGAGGCCGTCGCGCAGGGCGGTAGAACGGACGAGAGAGGCATGAGGGCGGGAGAGGGAGGGGAGGGGGATGTGGGGGGAGGGCGAGGTCAGCGAGCGTTGAGAGACGAGGGGCAGCAGTCGAAGGAGCGCACCGATGTGGTGGATGGGCATGACGAGCAATGGGGACCAGCAGGAGCAGCAGTGAATAGTAGGAGGGAGAGAAGCGAGCATTCGCCTCGACCCGGGCCAACGCTTCCGGCAGGCGGTCGACTTGCTTTTTCTGGCGCGAGATGCTGGGCGCTGGATGCAACAACTGCTATCCAACGCCCACGGCTGGCGCGAGACACCCCTGATCTTGCGAACCAAGTGGAAAAGGGAAAATCGCGACCGAAATCAGCTCTCTCCGCTCCCCGACAGCTCGATGCAAGGTGATATGACACGTCGACGACCCTTATGCAGCCTGCGGCGCCCCCGCCGCTTCCCTGACCTTCGCTGCCGCGACCTTGACCGCCTCGGCGAGCTTTTCCTCCGTCAGCCCGTCGATCCGGGTCGCGGGCGAGTCGATGAGCCAGTACTTGTCCTGTGCCGCAGCTTGGTGGATGAGCGCTTCGATGCCTGGCAAGTCCAAGACTGTCAGGGGTGAAGGGGGAAAGAAAGAAGAGAAGGACGGACCGCCAATAGGGTACCAACCGTGTCGCTCGGCGAGCTTGTACATCAGAGTGTGGTGAGGCTAGAGGAACGGTCGAGTTCAGCGCTGTCATGAAGCGGTAACAGAGGGGGAAGAGCGGACCTTGTAGGCCATCTCCATCTGCACGGAAGAAAAATGTCAGCTCCTGGCGCGATCAGAGCCGAAAGGGGAAGACGCACCAGTGGTCTCCGTCCCTCCAGCGTGCCGCTCGTCTCGAAGACGGTCTCCGCCACGCGATACACCATCTTTTCTCCCTCGGTCTGCGGCTCGAAACTCGGAATCGCTCCGACGCCACATGCCACAGACCGTGCCAGCTCGTCCGTCCATTTCTCCTCCGAGTCGAGCGCCCGCAGGTCGTACTTGGCGAACGAAGGGGTCGAGATGATCGAGGCCGTTTCGGAGGCATCGCGGTTGATGAGGAAGAGGGGCGAGAGGCCCATGGATGACAGGGCGTAGATGGCCGCTCGGGTTGTTCCGCCGCCGCCGACTGTACGGGTCAGAGGGAATGGATTGAATTGAGCAGAGAGGGAAGCAGGAACTGCAGGAAGAAAACGCACTGATGATCGCGCTCCTTCCCTCGCCAAACGGCTTCTCCTTCGCCCTCTCCTCCTCCGACAGCGTCGCCAACAGCGCCCTCTTGATCCCCTCCGTGTCCGTATTCCTGCCGAGCAGCGTCCCGCCCTCCTGCACCACGATCGTGTTCATCGACCCCACCTCGCGCACCTCGTCCGCCAAGTCGTTCATCTCGGCCAGAGCGGCGACCTTGTGCGGCATGGTCACTGCAGCTCCGGCGAATGTGGGGGAGTGGATGAAAGCCTGGGTGGACGGGTCGGGGAAAGAGGAGGTTTCGAGGCGGGTGTAGCGGTGGGGGAGGTTGAGGTGCTTGTAGACCGAGTTGTGGAAGAGCGGGGAGAGGCTACGGGAATACGAGGTGAGCCCAAGACGAGTCAGAAGGTGGCCAGGGACGCACGAGTGCTGGATGGGCGTGCCAAAGAGTGCGAGTTGCGAGCGGGTGGGGGCAGCCGCACCGCTGCCAGAAGACGAGGGAGCAGGTGTAGACATGTAGGTGGTGTAGTAGTAGGCAGCAGCAGCAAGCACAGCAACGGAGAAGACCAGCGAGCGCATCGACGAGGCGGAACAAACGAGAGAAGCGAGCCGTCCTCCGTCGCGCGAGTTTGTTCAGCGCTGTCGAGATCGGACGACTTGCAGCCTCGGACAGCGGATTGCCGTCCTGGCTGCGAGGCCGACGAGGCGCATCGCAAGCAGTTCTGCGAGAGAACGTCGTTTTTCTTCCTTTTCTTCCTCTGTTCGCCAAATTGACAAGAACTGCTGTCTTTTCCGATATTGTACAAGGTTCGTGCGCAAGAGGGTCTACTCGAGAGGCGGCTCCGAGCCGGTCTTCTTGTCGCTCGCGACCTGATTCCCCACGGCGTCGAGGATCTCCTGGATGGGGAGGTCCTTCTCCTCGCACTCGAGCCAGAGGAGCTGCTGCTCGATGCCTTGCCAGCTGGGGATGCGCGTTGCGTCAGCGCGGTGTTTGAGGTGGGACAGACGGCGAGTGTGAGAGAGGGCGGAGGGCAAAGAGGGGACGGAAGGAGGAATAGAGCGCAGGACGCACATCATCGCCTGCTCGCCAGTGACGACGTTCCAGCCGGCGTCCTTCGAGATCTGCGCGAGCGGCGTCCAGATGTCGGGGTGGTAGCACATTTCAAGGATGACGCCCTTCTCCGGCTTGTTGCTAGAGAAAGGAGGAGAGAGGGTCAGTGGCGGTTGCGTGCTCCTTCTTAAGTGAACACTTCCATGGCGGTGTCGAACGCGAAGAGCGGCCCGGCGGAGACGTCGCAGAAGTGGATGCAGGGGGGGGGGGGGGGGGGGGCCCCGGGGGCCCCGGGGGGAAANGGGGGGGGCACAGAGGGCCCAGGGAGGAAAAGGAGGAGGAAAGGGAGGACGTACAGGAGGACCTCGGAGACGGCGCGAGCCTCGAGCTCTTCAGGGGTTTTGGGCGGGAAAGCGGGGACGGCAGAGACGATGTAGGCTGACAGGACACGAAGGAAGCGTCAGTCAAGCCGCAGCGAATGCGTGAGATCCACCTCGGCGTGGCTGATGCAGCTGAGGCGGAAGGAACACCTCAGAGCGGCGACTCACCCGGCGCCTCAAGCTTCTCCGCCTCCTCGACCGTCTTGACATGCACGAGCTTGGGGTTGAACTTGTCCGACGCGTTCTTCTTGAAGTCGCCGATGAACTGGTCGACCTCGGCCTGGTCGCGGTTGACGACGTAGATCGGGGAGCAGTTGAGCCACTGGTCGAGGGCGTAGACGGCGGCGCTGTGGGTACAGGAGGTCAAATCGGGCTAGATACGGCAGAAGGGAGGAAATTGAGACGTACCGGCAGGCACCTCCGGCACCGAAAACAGCTCCAGGGCGGGTCTTGCCAGACTTGACGTGCGAGTCGTCAGCGCGGAGGAGGGACTCGCGAACGCCAACCGAGCTGAAACAGAGAAAGGACGGTCAGTACCGAACATCGGCGCTTTCCTCCCGGAAAAGCGAATTAGCGTACTCAGTGTTGTGGCCGACTACGAGTGAGGCACAAGAAACGTCAGTAAGTTCAGGAAAAGGAGAAAGTGGCAGCCCGAGAAAGATACGGAAGAGGGCAGAGAGCGACACGCACCAAGCTGGCGCTCGCCGTTCGGGCCCTTGCGAATAATGACGGTGTTGCAGGCGCCAATGTTGCGGCCGTCCTCGGTCAGGTCGTCGAGGCGAGAGCAGATGGCAACCTTGTGAGGCCTGAAGGAGCGGGAAAAGCAAGGCAGAAAAGTGCACGGCTTCGTCAGTACGGCTCACGTCTTCGCTAAAACGGAAAGGAAGAAACGCACATGGTGACCGCTGACCCGCCGCACTCCTCGCTCCGCAGGTACTCCATGAAGCCGTCAATATCGGTGGACTCCATCTTGGTGTACTTGCGCGGGACGCCCGCGAGGCGGGTGATGGTGTTGTGGAGGAAGGGCGCGTAGGTGCCGTGCAGGGGCATGCCGACCAGGCGGTGCGAGCGAGGGGTCGTCTTGGCGTCTTCGGAGATGGGCACTGCGAGGAGAAGGTCGAGAAAAGGGTCAGCAAGGCGGTTCTTGGTGGAAGAAAGTGCCTGTAGTGCTGCTGGGCATCGGCAGGAGCTGCACTCAAGCGGAAAAGGCGGTGCGTCCATGTCCAGCCAGCGACTCCTCCACAGCCCCCCACCGTCAAAGCCTCCCTCACGCCTCTTGCGCTTCCCAGCTGGCCCGCAAAGCGGCGTGATTATCCCGCCGCGCCGCTGCACTACTCCTTCGTCCCATCGCTGCCCGTCCTGCGCCCCCACAAGCGTACCGAGGTCCACCTCGACCTCGTCTCCCTCGCTTCGTCGGATGCTGAGAGTAGGCGGGGACGTACTGGTGGGCTAGGTGGGGCTGGAGGGAGGTCGGACGAGATGTTGCGAAGACGGCAGAGCGAGTGCGTGAGCTTGAATTGGTGGGAGAAAGTGCGAGAGAGCGGGAGATGGGGGAGAAGTGGGAGACGAACGGGAGGAGCTGCGGGAGCAATGAGAGGGTCAGCGAGAGACGGAGAGAGCGAGCGAGAGGTGCTCACGAGCTGTTTGCAAGATAGTCGAGGCGGGGGATGTGGAGGAGAGACGAGGAGGACGAGCGAACCGCGGTCGAGGGAGAGAGGGCGGGGGAGGGAGGGCGCGCTGAAGGAATAGGAGCTCGAGGCACGTGCGGGAAAGAGGCAAGAGCTGATGAGACACGAGAAAAGATGCGAAGAGAACAAGGAGGAGAGAGGACGAGGCGTGGGTGAGGAGGGGTGAAGCGGTGAAGCGGCGAGAGGAGAACCAAAGAGCGCGGGGAGGTAGCAGAACGGCTGCCGGGAGGCCGGTGAAGAAGGGGCGCAGAGCGAGAAGAGCTGGATCGGAGGAAAAGAGGAAGAGCAAGTGGCGCATGCTGCTTACGCCGCGACGAAAGCAGGTCTCCATGAAAGAGACGGCATGAGGTGCAATACAGGAGCGCGAATGCCTGGTGAAGCCCGCTGAGGCCCTCTCCCTCGTCCACGGCTTCAATTGTCTTTTTCCTCCCCACCCTCCTCCTGCCCGAAGACCTGGTGGGCTCAATCCTCGCCCCACCACGACGGCCGCGTGACATGCAGCACAATGCCGCGCTCCTTGCACTGCTCTTCCAGCACCGGCAGCCCCTCGGGCTCGCTCCAGTCGTGCTCGGGCACCCACATGTTGCCGCCAAGCGGGTCGAGGGTGAAGCGCTTGAGTGCGGGAAAGTCGGGCGCGCTGGAGAAGCGGTAAGGGAAGGGGTAGTGGTCGCGGTCGTAGCAGGCGTCGAGGTGGAGGTGCTCGAGGTGCTTGAGCTTCGACGCCTCGCGCCAGAGCCGGGTCAGGTCCTCGCTGTGCTCGTCGAAGATGACGACGAGGCTGGTGAGATTCGAGAAGGTGGGCAGGACGTTGGCGAGGATGTCCTCCGGAGTGTTGTGGCCTTGGTCGCGGATGGCGTCCAGGACGTCCTCCCAGTCCGGGTCGTCCTTGTGGCTGAGGCCGTTCGTGTCCAGGTCGAGCATGTCGCGCCAGCGGTCTGCGACTGCTGCGGCGTTGACATGCGGTCCAGACTCCCACCAGTGCGGCTCCGAGCTGGCGTAAACCTGCCGGACGCAAGCGGCGAGTTGCGGGTTGCAGACGAGGGTGTCGAGGAGGTCGTACGTCGTCGGGTCGTGCGTGACCATGCCTTCAGGTTCCTCGTGCATGGGAAAGGAGAGCGAGATGGCCTCGTAAAGGCGCGGCGAGGCGAGGTTGCGGAAACGGCGGGAGATGAGGCAGCATTGCGCGAGGTCGCCCTGCTTGAGGACGCCGTGCGAAAGGATGTTGAGGAAGATCTCGGTTGGAAGACGGGACTGCGCAAAGGGAAGAGTCAGCCTGAGTGAGGCAAGTGTGAGAATTGGAAGCGGACGGACCGACGGCGAGGGAAACGTCGGTTTCGATGGCAGAAGGTCGTCCTGCTTGACGGTTCGCGTTGCTGCAGGGTATATAGACTCAGTACAAAGCTTTTTTAAAGCTCAGGGAGACATGCGTACCCTTGTCGCCCTTCTTCGCGGCGTCCTCCTCCGCCTTCGTACTGGCCAGTCCGCCGGTCGACGCCGCAGAGGTGTCCGCTGCGCTTGATTCGGTCCGCGAAGTCGTTGAGGGTGTCGCAGAAGACATTCTGGCGAGAGCAGTGAGGGTGAGGAGGGAGAGAGGCGAGCCGACGAGGGTTGGCTTCAACAATACCCGCCAGAACGCTTACTAGGCTCCCTACTGCACGGGATCGCCCACAGACTACACTACAGCATATCCGATCCGTCCTATAGTTCGTCGTCGCTGTTCCGCCTCCTGCCGCTCCTCCCCCACTCGCCTCCCTCCGCCCGACTCAACAGGCGCTCATCGACTTGAGACAGCTGGTACGCACCCTCTCTAGTGCTCATCAAAGTCCTTAGCAGACCCAGATTCCTCCACAGACCCGCCCGCCGTCCGCCCACCATGTCCTCCTCCACCTCCGCCGCCGACCTTGACCTCGGAGTCCTGCACCGCTTCGCCTGCGAGCTTGCCGTCACCGCCGGCTCTTACCTCCGGGACCAGGCCCTTGCGCGCACCTACGCTGGCGGAGCGAGCAAGGCTTTCGGCGACTCGATCCAGATTAAGGAGAACGCCGCCGACCTCGTAACTCGGGCCGACATGGGCTCTGAGCAGCTCATCAGCAGCATGATCAAGGAGCGGTTTCCGGACCACAAGTGCGTCGTCTTCTTGCTCGTAGAGAGAAGAAACCCTCGTTCTGACGGCCTCTTCCCTCAGGATCATCGGTGAAGAGAGCTACTCTGCTGGCCAGGAGAAGCGGTGCCTCCTCGACGAGGTGCGTGTTGCCCTTTGGAGCAAGGGTACGATCTCGGGAGCGAGTCTGACCTTGTCTCGTGCCGCTTTACCTACAGAGCCCGACATGGGTGGTCGACCCGCTTGACGGCGTGCGTCTCCGCTCTTCACGCCCTCACAAAGTGCCGTACTGATGCTTCCATCCCTCTTCAGACCGTCAACTTCGTCCACCTCTTTCCGACATGCTGCGTCAGCATCGGTTTCTGCGTCAAGTTCGCTCTATTTTCCCTCCCCTTCCTCGCGCGTCTTCCTGACTCTACTCTTCCTCGACCACAGCAAGGTCCCCGTCGTCGGCGCCATCTTCGCCCCGATCCTCGGCGGCCTCCACCTCACCAACGCGCAGGGCACGCTCTACTCCGCCGCGCACGGACTCGGCGCCTGGTCCACGCCCATCTCCTTCCCGTACTCCCCCTTCGCTCTCTCTCCACCCTCGTCTCCCTCACTCTCACACGCGGGCAAGCCGCAGCCCTTCGACCACGCCGTCCCGCTTCCGTACCTCCCGCCCAGCCCGCTCCCGCACGACGCGCCGAAGGGCTGCCTCTTCACGGCCGAGTGGGGCAAGGCGCGCTCCGACACCCCGACGTCGAACTTGACCAAGAAGGTCAACACGTTCTGGAACCTCGCCGCCGAGATTGGGGGGCGGGGCGGAAAGGGAGGAATGGTGCATGGGATCAGGAGTCTGGGGAGTGCGACGCTCGACATGGTGTACGTCGCGACTGGGGCGTGCGACATCTGGTGGGAGGGCGGGTGTTGGGAGTGGGTGCGTTGGCGCTCTTTCCTTTCCTCCTTTCCGAGCCTGCCTTTCCTCCCCACCACTCATCACCTCTCTCCCGTCTCTCCACCGTGATCGCCCGTATACTGACTCCTCTCCTTCTCGCAGGACGTCTGCGCCGGCGTCATCCTCATCAACGAGTCCGGCGGCCGCGTCGTCACCTCCCAGCCGCCGCCCGAGCTCCTTGACGACCCCTCCGCGCCGATCCCGGACGTCGACATCGGCTCGCGGCTGTACGTCGCTGTGCGCGGGTGCACCGCGACCGAGGAGGAGACGGAGGACCAGCAGCAGGGACGGGTGATCAGGGAGCTGTGGAGGAGGACGGAGTGGCTTGACTATAAGAGGCCGCAGTAGAGCGAAGAAGACATGTAAGAACAGCATGGATCGACTCATCTGCTCGCGAGGCGGAAATACAGACTCGGGTAGTGCTTGCAGGGCTTTCGACGATTGCAAGGCTCTTCTTCCTCCGTCTACTCCGCACGCAGGATCTTCCGCCCGGCCTCGCGCACCTCGAAGGGCACCTCGATGCCCGTCCATAGCTTGCACTGCTCTGCGGAAGGGCAGGATCGTTAGTTGTCCTCGGAGAAAAAGGAAGGACGGGAAGAAGAGGGCGAACCGAAGCAGCCTTCCTGCAGGTCGCAGAAGCAGAGCGAGAGACAGTCAGCGGGAGACGCTCGTTGCGGCGCAACAAAAGGGGACGCACAAGGACCACCTCGACGCCGCAGATCGTTGTCCAGCCCCTCTCCTCTGCGATGCCGCGCATGATGGTCATACGGGGCTTGTAGGCCATCTCTGCGAAGGCGTCCGGAGTCAGTTCAAGTTGTGCTGGAGTGGAAGGGAAGAGAACGCACCGAGGAAAGTCGGCTTAGGCGGAAGCTTGAGCGACCCCTCCTCGACCTTCTTCCCCTCCGGCTTGTACTCCCACGCGAACACCGCCTTGGCCACCTCGTAGACGTTATTCTCCGCCGCAGTCTGCGGCTCGATACTCGGGATCGCGCCCGTGCCCGCCGCGAGGCAGATGCCCTTCTCTTCGAGCTTCTTCAGCTCCCCCTGCGCCTGCTCGACGCTCTCGAGCGGCCTCAAGTCGAGGTCAGGGAACTGGGATACGATAGAAGCGGTCTCGTCGGCATCGCGGTTCATGAGGAAGATGGGCGAGAGGCCGAGCTGGTTCATCGCGTAGATGGCGGCGCGAGTTGCGCCTCCTCCGCCGATCATAAGCGCAGCGGCGGTGTTGGGCGCGAACCGGCGTGGCGCGTCAAGAGGGAAGGGAGAAGGAGAGCCGAGAAGGGCGGTGAGGAGGGAGTGCTCGACGCCCTTGGTGTCGAGGTTGGTTCCGATATGCTTCGCCTGACCGTCGGCGCCGACCTCGACATACGTCGTATTCACGGAGCCGAGCACGGCTGCAGCGGGGGTGAGGGCGTCGACTTTCTCCATCGCCTGGAGCTCTTCAGAAGGGCAAAGGTTAGTCGATGGGAAAGCGGAGGGAGTGGAACAGAAAAAGCGGACTGAGAGGCATGGTGATGCACGAGCCGAGAAAGTTCGGCTGCTGCTTCGCCGTCTCCCACTCGTTGCCCGGCGAGAGGAGGGACCTGCAGTCAACCGTGGTGTACTTGTGACGAGGAAGACCGATCGCAGGGAAGATGGTGTCGAAGAGGGCGGGTGCAACCTGACGTTCGGAAGGCGTCAGCGTCGCAGGGCAGGCTACGGAGAGAGAGCTTACCGAGTGCGAGACGGGCGTGCCGTAGATGGCGACCCAATTCCTCTCGTCGTCCGCCTTGGCGGTGTGCGAGGAAGGGTCGTTGGTACTGGGACGGGTGGATACGCTCATGCTAGGGTATCGCGGCGGGATGGAGGGGCTGCTCTGGTGTGCGTGTGACGTCTGACAGGTCGATGAGAGGAACAGAAGCGAGAGCAAGCGGTGGACGAAGCGAAGCGGCGGCGGAGGCGGCGCGCTGGCCCGACAGAGTGCGGGCCCCTCGATCGCGTGCAGAGGAGTCTAGCCGAGCTGCAAAGCGCTGCAGCGGAAGCCCGAGGAGGAAGGAAGAGAGCAACGAGGGAGCCGTCGCGGCCCGGAGCGGAGCTTGAGCCGCCAGGACTCGGCTCTCGCCCTCTTTCACTCTGTTCGCGTTGACGCTGCTTGAGCTGCTCGAGCACCTTTCCTCACGCTTGCCCACCTCCCTCTCTCCCTGCCCATCGACGTCCTCGCTCATCTCGTCAAGCGCCCACGTCGTCCTGCTCGCACTCGCCATTCTCGCAGCCTTCGCCCTTCCTTCGCCCGCTCCACCACTCACCGACAGTCTCAAGGATGGCTCCTCTTGCCCCCGGCGCCCAACCTCCCCTTCCAACTAACTCGTCCTCCCTCAACGGCTCCGACACCGACGCCCTCGAGCGCTGGAAGATCACCGAGCTCATGGCCGGCTTCCCTGTCCATCGTGACTCGTGCGAGTGGGCCAAGATGAGGGCGCTGTTTGCGGACGAGGACGCCTGTGCGTTCCTTTCCCCCTCTCCTCCTTTTCCCCCCTCCTCCCTCGCCTGCTTTTCTCTCTGCCCATTTCCGCCCTTCTCGACCTCTCCCTGAACCAGACACCACTCTGCCCGCGCAGACGCCTTCACGACATGGAGCTCGGGCGTGCCGATTGACCAGTTCATCCAGATGTCCGAGGCGGGCTTCGCCAAGGGGGTCAAGATCGCTCACCGCGTCAACGGCTCGACGGTCGACATCGCTACGTCTGGCCCCGTCGCCGGCAAGCGCGCTCTCGGCAAGTTGAAGGCGTGCGTTTCCTGTTCACTTCGCTTCACCTTGAACCCGTATTGACAAGTTGGCCCCTCTCTTCAACAGCACCATCACCCAGCGCTTCACCGTCCCCGTCCTTGGAGGGAAGGAAGGCGAGGCCTGCGAGGTTGACGTGGACGCAGACTGCCGGTGCGCTTCACTCTTCCTTTCTTCCCTCAAGCCTCTTTCTGCCATCTCGTGCCGGGCCCTCCCGCTTATCCTTTCCTCAGTTCCTGGTTAGTTGACCACTCCCCCACACACAGCCTGTGCTTCTTTGTCGAGAAGAAGGAGAACGGCTGGAAGAACCATTTCTTCAAGGGTAGCTTGCCCTTCCTTCGCTCCCAGCATCTCCCGTCTTTCCTCACCTTCTCTCTCGCCAGGCTTCTACGAGAAGGACAAGGTCAGCCCCGTCGACCCGCGCAAGCTACCCTTCATCGACGACGCCAAGCTCGCGACCTTCCCAGAGGGCTACCGCTACCTCGCCTACTTCCAAAACAAAGCAGCCGGGTATCCTATCAAGATGGACCTTCCGCAGAGTCGCGGTGCGTCGAGTTTTGCATCGCCCTCTCTGTCAAGCCGTATTGACTGGCTGTCTCTTGCAGGCGAAGCGCACGACCATTTCTACGACCAATTCATCGCTTGGCTGGACGGTGCGAGTATCGAGGACATGAAGGTGAAGTTGGGTGTGTAGAGCGTGCGCGAAAGAGCGGTGCTTTGCTGCCCGAATACCCGAGAAAGCAGAGACATAACAGGTAGGCCTCGAGAAAGAAAATTGCCATCTTGTGTCGTTGCCGCGGTCCGATGGGCTCCAGTCGCTCCGCAAATGCTCGTCAGGTACGCAACCTCAGGCTGCGGGCGGTGTGCACGGCGAGACTGGCTCGAAGCGATCCGCTGGACCGCCGTCGCCCTCGCTGTCGCTTCTCTCCCTCTCTCTCCCGACTTCGTTCGGCCGCGCTCTCTCTTCTCGCGAGCATCTTAAGGCTGCACTCGCTCCGTGCCGTCTTTCCGCAAGCTCAGCCATGTCTGCCGTCCAAGCTAAAGGTGCGCTTCCTCCTCGTCGTCCTCCTGCTGCTGCCCCGACCTCCTCACGGGGGTCGCTCATCTTGCCAAACAGACTTCGTCATCGTTGGATACCCCATCGCGAAGAGCAAGTCACCGATCCTGCACAATACCGCCTTCCAACATTACTTCCTCCCGCACAACTACCGCTACATCGAGCAGCCGCAGCTCGATGAGGGCATCCGCGCGCTCTTGAGAGCCCCCAACTTCGGTGGCTTGTCGGTCACCATGCCCTTCAAGCAGAAGATTCGCGAGTACATTGACTCGGTCACGCCCGTCGCTGCGACGCTTGGGGCGGTGAACACTGGTGAGCTCCTTCTTCCGCTTCCCCGCGGCACTCGATGAACCCCTTGTTCCCCAGTCATTCCTACAAAGCGGCCGGACGGCACCATCGAGCTCGTCGGCGACAACACGGACTGGTCCGTTTTTCTGCTCCTCTTTTTCCTGCTCTTTGTGTCCCTTGACTTGGGTTTCTACCGGCAGGATCGGCATCTTGCAAGAGCTGCGAGACAAGCTGAAGCCGGAGCAGCTCACCGCACGCGAGAATCCGGGACTCGTGCTCGGGGCGGGAGGAGCAGGACGGGCAGCGGGTGCATCTTTTTTTTTTTGTCCCTCGCTCTACTTTCTAAAGGCGTCCCCACTGACTTGTGCTCCCCCCCCTCGCCTCGAATTTGCAGTGCACGCTCTGCATGAAGCCGGCATGACCGTCATCTACCTCTTCAACCGCACTCGCTCCAAGGCCGAGGAGATCGTCTTCTCCTTCCCGTCCTACTACAACATCGTCCTCATCGACGACCTTTGCGCCAACTCATTCACCCAAGGCCTTCCCGTTGCCATCGTCGGCACTCTGCCTGCCAAAGCAACCTCGATCGACCCGAAGGAAAAGACGGCTGAACAAGTGCTGATCCCGGTTGACCCGCTCCTCCGCGAAAGCGGGGTCGTCGTGGTGGACATGGCGTACCTCCCGCGTAAGTCCTCCCCTCGTTCCACCTTGAGCCCTTCTTCCGCTGATCTCTTCCATTTCCTCCAGGCGAGACTCCCCTCCTCCGACTCGCCCACTCCCTTGGTCCCGCCCAGTGCGCCACCGCCAGCGGTCTCGATGTCCTCCTCCAGCAAGGCTACGAGCAGTTTCGCATCTGGAACGGCCGAGAGCCGCCTGTCGAGCTGTGCAGGCAGATGGTCATCGAGGAGTACGAGCGTGAGAACCCGGTGTAGTTAGCAGCGTGACAGACATTGTCGTTTCTTTCTTTGCAGACGTCGCGAGCTGGGAACTCCAGGCAGAGAAGGCAGAGAGGCTGAGCTTTTCTTTCCCCTCCGGCCATCACTCCGCTCCTTGCACGCTTCTCGGTCTCAAAGACCCGCCAGCTGACGGGGTACAGTCACTGATACTGCTGCTCGTCGTCGACCTTCCTTCACAACTCGAGCTTCTTCTGCAACCGCTCCCAGGACCGCCAGCCCCGCCGAGCGTGATCTTGCGGGATCGAAGGGCTCGGGTCGCTGATGAACCGGTTGAAGAGCTCGAAGCTATTGATAGACCGCGTCAGAGAGAGGTGACGGGGAGAGCAAGGGAGGGAAGACGGCGTACCTCACGTAACCCTCGAAACCCGTGTCGAGGAACGCTTTGAAGCAGTCGGCGACGGGCATGTAAGCACCGCATTCCGTCTCCTCAGGGAACACCCTGCAGTTCCTCGACCAGGACATGCGCGGTTGCTGGCCGTCGACGTGGTACTCGCTGAACGTCTTGCCACGCTCCTGCTCGTCCGGGGACGGGGCGCCGAGGGGAAGAAGGGGCGCGTCGAGTCGCTCTGCGTCGACGAGCTGGAGGTACCAGATCTTCGAGGCGGGAACGGTCTTGACGAGTTCGGCGAGAGAAGCGGCGAAACGGGCAGAACCGTCGGAGCGGACACCGCCCGGAAGGGTAGGGTCGGCGTACTCGTAGCCGGCGATGTGGAAGGCGTCGAGGACGAGACCGACTGTTAGGAGAGCACGTCAGCTGCGCACGTTGTGAAAGAGTGGACAGGCAGAGAACAGCTGGAAGCGGAAGAGCAGGCGAGAAAAACGCACAGTTCGGACGATCAACCTTCTGAAGGATGTTCCAGCCTTGCTGCCAGGTGTAGTTGCACGTCGACCAGCACATGGCCTCGTAGACAAAGCGGATGGGCGGATTGTGGCGAAGGCCGGCATCCTGAGAGGTGAAAGGGGAAAAGGTAGGGCCAAGGTCAGCTTGCCGGCTGTCGTTGAGCGCAGCCTTCCGCTCGCCAGACGGGAAAAAACCATTCGGATGTCGAAGGGAAGGGAACGGACGGCGAGTTCCTGAAGATCCCGCACAACATCCTCCTCTGCGCCTGAGATGCCGTCGTCCAGGCGGAAGTTGGCGGGGATCTGCATCATGTCGCAGCCAAGGAGGTCACAGAGCTGAGTTGAGGAGCAAGTCAGTCTCCGGAAAGGAGCCTTATACGTGAATAGGTGACAGAGCGGGAAAAGCAACGTACCTCGAATCGAAAGATCGCCTCCTCCAGCCTCGTCGCGTGCTCCGCCTTGGCCCTGATCCCCTCGTAGTTGAGCAGCGGCTGAAGGACAAAGATATTGAGCCCCAGCTCGTCCGCGATGCGCTTTGTCTCCTTCGCGGCTGAACGGAGCTTGTCGCGAGGGGAGAGGGAGGCGGGTCCCTGAGAGAGGGAGAAGTGCTCGAGGCAGGAGTAGAAGACCTGCGTACTAGAGGGTCAGTGCGGGTGTCAAGGAGGGCGGGCTCGAAGTTGGTCTGCGCACCTCAACCCCCTTGAATCCGGCGTCGGCGGCCGCCTTCAGCTTGTCCGGCATAGTGTGGCCAGCGGCGCCATGGCCGAGGCTCATGGTAGGAATGCTGGGAATGAGGTGCGGCATGGCTGTCGTGTGTACCGGTAGCGACAGAAGCGGAAGCGAGCGGAGAGGCGAGGAGGGCGAGGAAGCAGGAGGGGTTCAAGCGGGCCGCTCGAGGTGCGCTCGGTGTGCAGATACGACTTTTTGGTTGCAGCCAGCGCGTTGAGCTGCTGGGGGACGATGAAAGACGGAGAGAGCGGGTCGCAGCTGGCGGAGGCGAGCCGGCGCCGACGAGATCGACTGCGGCTTCGTTCTCCTCCTTGACCACTCGGTCCTGCTCGACGCTTCTCGTGATGCTGCCACGCCTTTCGCCGCCTCCAGTCAACTCCCGCTTCCCAATCCGGCTTCTGTCCTTGTAACGACATGGTTTTTCTTCCGTAGCAGTTGCCTTTCGCTTTCTCCCCTGCCTCGCTCGACAAGTGCGCAGCGACGTGGGAAGCATCGAAGGGGACAGTCAGCGAGAAGAGAAGGGCTGCCGTAGTACTGCTGTTCCTCCCGCTCTACAAGCCCTTCTGCCCTCCCTCTTCCGCCCCTCCTGCTCCCGCTCCTCCCTCGCCCGCTCCAGAAGAAGACCCTGGCACCCCGAGCCCCTCAAAGCCGCCAAACAAGCTCCCCCTGTCCATCCACCGCGTGACCATATCCGTGCTCGGCCAGTCTCCGGGCAGAGCCGAGAACGTCGGGTCGTCGAAGAGCGGTCCCGCACCTGATCCCGCGGCTGCGAAAGGCGACGGAGAAGCAGAGGGGAGGGTGGGTAGCCCGCCGAGATCGGCAAAGGCGCCGGGCGGGCACGCGCCCTGCGGCATCGAGAAGGGCGGGACAGAGGCCGGAAAGGGGTGGCCGTAAGGCGGGTACGTGCCCGGGTGCGGGAAGGGGAACGGCTGCGGCGTGGTCCCGGTCGGGAGGTAGGTCGGGAGGAAGAGCGCCGGAGCAGCGGGAGGCGGGTGGTACGGCGGGAAGGTGGGCGGGTAGTGCACGGGCGGTTGGGGCTGCTGCTGTTGCTGCTGAGGCGGCGCTTGCGGCGGAGCCTGAGGCAGCCCTGCCGCTGGCGCCGCTGCCGCTGAAGGCGTCGCGCCCGCTCCGACCGTCGAGGCCGGCGTTGCTGCCGCCGCGCTCGAAGGCGGCGAGATGGCCATCGCCGCCGCTCCTGCTCCAGCTCCGGCAATGACCGACGCAGCCGCCTGCTGCAGCTGCGGCGGCGGCGAGATATGGTTCGCTGGTGGCGGCGGAGCGGACGAAGGAGGAAAGACAGGCGGCATGTGCACCTCCTGCTTCTGCATCTCTGCTGCCCCTCCCGCTCCTCCGGCTCCCGAACCCGATCCCGAGGCAGCCGCCTGCGCAGGCGTACCCGCGTCCATGACCAGCCCGAGCGAGACGAGCAGGTCCGTCTGGTCCCACATGCCGAAGTCGAGCACCGTCGAGCTCGAGGCGGTCGGGCCGAGCTCGGCAGAGTAGTCGAGAAAGGCTTGGAAGGGCTCGGCGATGGGTGTCGGGGCGGCCGGGGCGGAGGGAGGGGAGGGGTGGGTCGAGGTGGTTGGGTGGATGCCTGGACGGAAGGAGGAGCGTGAGTCTATAGTTTGTACTTTTCTTCACGAGCATAGGAAGGACGGGGGAAGGAGAAAGACGGAGTCGCACCGCTCAACAGCCCGAGCTCCCTCTTGTGCCTATCCACCCGCCGACTCAGCTCCTCCCACTCGGCCCTCATCCCGCCGAACACCCTGCCGAGCTCCTCATACGCCCTCAGCACGACCTCGTGCTGCTGCGGCGCGTAGTCGGGCATGTCGAACAGCGTCTCGGCGAGGAGGTGCAGCGGGACGGAGAGCGTGGGGAGAGAACGGTAGAGCGTGAAGAGGGCGCGGTAGCGCGAGAGGAGGTGCGAGAGGAGGCCGAGGGAGGCGGGGAGGGGGGAGGAGACGGTCGAGGCGTAGGAGCTGCACGCAAGGTCAAGAGAATGAGCTAGAGCGAGGGAAAGGAGAAAGAAAGGGGAGGGAGACGCACGGGTGAGGCTTGAGCTTGAGGTACAGCGCCGCAACGAGCATATGCATCTCGACGGTCCACCTTGCCCTTTCTCCCGCGCGCTCGACCGTGCCCTTCCCCTCCCCGAGCCTCAGCTCGACCGGCAAGTCCTCCTCCCACCCCGCCAAACTCGCAACCAGCTCGGCGCGCTCCTGCTCGCCCGCGGGCAGGCCCTGCCCGTTCCCCCGCCGCGGGCAGGACGCCCAGCGCAGCACGGCGAGGCCGATGGCGCAGAGGGAAGCCATGCGCGTGAAGGTGCTGAGCGAGGCGGAGCGCACCGCTTGGGTCACGCCCTTTGCTCCTCCCGCTCCCGTTCCTGCTCCTCCGACACCATCGCCGTCCGAGCCTGGAAGCGGCTGGACGGACTCGTCCCCCCACTCGCCGCGCAGCTCGCCGACCGTCTTGTCGCTCTTCCACAGATCGAAGTTCTCGGCGCCATCGTCGGGCGGGACGGGGACGTCGTAGTCCTCGAGGACGATGAGCGGCGGGAGGGACAGTCGGAGCGAGAGGAGGGTGTGGACGATGAGGGCCGAGTGGAACGTCTTGAGCTTGAGCGAGTCGGGGTCGGGGGCATGCGTCGAGGAGAGGTGCAGCGAGAGGGAGAGCGCGACCGTCAAGGACAAGCCTTCCGTTGCCTCCGTGTCAGCCCGGCTCTGTTGAGGGAAAAAAGGGAGAAGAACCGCACCGCTCAGAGTCCACGCCCGCCTAACGTCCCCCGCGCCCCAATCGCTTAACGCGCACAACACCGCGGCCTGCACCGTCTCGACCGTCGCCCGTCCTCCCATGACCTCGTCGACGAGGTGCGAGCGCGCGGCCGCTGCCCAGACTTCGGGCGGGTGGATGCCCGAGGACGAGGACGGGGGGAAGTAGGACGACGAGAGGGCGAAGACGGAGAGGTAGAGCGCGGGGGGGATGGAGAGTGCCGAAGGGGGGAGAGGTGGAGGGGCGGAGGAGGAGGTTGAGGGAGCGGGCTGGGAGGGGAGTTGCGCCGACCAGCGGAGGAAGCGCGATTTGTTCTGCTCGTCAACGTATCGCTGAATCCCGTCAGTCTCGCTCATTGGGAGAGAGATGGAGGGAAGAGCGGAAAGGCAAGACGCACGAGCATCGGGTAGTGCGGGTGCACGACCTGGTTGAAGTACAGGTCGAGGAGCTGGTTCCGCACGCTCTCGCTCGGGAGAGTCGGGATCTCGAGCCCTGCCCCAGCTCCTCCTACCGCGCTCACCGTTTTAGATGCTTCGGTGGCAATAGCAAGAGCGGGAAGAGCGGGAAGGGCTTGGGCTTGAAGGGAGTTAGGCGCCGAGAAGGAGAGCGAAGCGGTCGGCAGGCTGGCGATCTTGCGCCCGGCTGAGGGGTCCGGCGTCGAGGCAGACGCGCTCAGCGCCGTCGGAGCGGGACTCGGCAACTCGGCCTTTTGGCCCTGCGCCTTGTTCGCCGCGGCTTGTGCCGCCGCCATCGCGACGACGGGGATGACCTGCTCGAGCATCTCGGGGATGGATGAGGAGGTGAAGGCGGCTTGTTGTTGCTCGGGGGTGGTGAGAGGCGTGGAGGAGGAAGACGCGGCGGGGGAAGTTGAGGAAGTGGATGGTAGGGAGGACTGGGAGGAAGCGACGAAGGAGGAGATATAGGACGAGAAGTTGGGGACCGTGAGGAGGAGGTGGCCCTGTACAGACATCCCTCGTCAGTCTCTCGCTCGTGGAAGGGAAGAAGACGAGAAGAAAACGACGCACCATCAACCTCTCAAAAACTCCATTCCGCTCTTCCAAGCTCCTCGCCCGTCCCGCCTGCGGCCCCCTCTTCTTCGTCGGCCTCGAATAGGTGCACTCGCCCGCGTTGCCCGCCTCGGTGCAGATCACGCACGGCGCGTCAATCGCCGCCTTCGGGTACGACTCGCACTTGATCCTTCGGCGGCGGCTGCAGAGACTAGGTGTCAGTACAGACGGAAAGAGCAAGGACAGAAGGGTGCGCACCACTGATCGCAGGCTTTCGTGACTCGTCGTTGCTTCTTTGGCGGCTGCTGGGCGTCGTCGCCGCTGTCCATCTCGGGCGGCCCGTCCTCTTGAGTGGCCTGTCCTCCTTCTTCTGGTACACTTTGAGCGCGTCGAGGTAGCAAGCGGTCTTGAGGTCGTCCGTGCGGCGTTTTGAGCTGCTTGGTCGAGTGTGGAGGACGGGAGGCGGTCCCGCGGCAGGCGAAGTTGTGAGGAGGAGGAAGCGGGTTGCAGGACGAGGGGCAGGCTGGGGCTTGCGGTGCGGGGTTTGTGGATCTCGGTGAGCGCGGTGCGCTGTCGTACGTGAGCCTGAGTGGCAGTTGGAGACGTTGAAGCGAATGTGGAGAAGCGAACGACGAGCAAAGCGTTCTTCCCGACCGCTTCTCGTCTTCACACTGCTACAGAGGGATGGACTTGCTGGCCATGGCCGCAGAGGGCGTCACCGCTCACTCTCCCTCGGGCACCCTCACCCCTCGCGCCGTGCCCACTTCGCCTCGTCCACCCCTCGCCTCCTCACTCGACGCCGCCTCGAACAGCGACGACGCCGCCAGACCAGCCATATACGACCCCAATGCTACCATTGTCCTCATTGGAATGCGTGCGTCCACTCGCATCTTCTCATCGCGGTCGAGTAAGGGCAGACGAGCAGCCAGCGGGAAAGTGGGGGAACGACTTCAGCAGCGCCAACGCGAGTCGGGAAAAGCGTGGACGAAAGCGGGGTCTACTGAGGACCGGGCAACAAGAGGATGGAACGAGCTCGCACGGCTGTAAGAGCCAGCTGTGGTCGGGACGGCCTCTTCCTCCTCACCCTCGACCAACTCAACCTCTTTCCAGGTTGCCAGACTGACCCTGCTTTACCCCTCGCTACAGGAGGAGTCGGAAAGACGACCCTTGGCCTCATCGCGGCTACCTCTTTGCGGCGACATTTTGGCGACGCTGACGCCTACTTCGAATCCCTCCACGGGCCCATCTCGTCCTTCGTCTCGACGCACGGCTGGCCTCCGTTCCGCGACCGCGAGACCGCCATCCTCAAGAAGCTCCTCGAGGAGCGACCAAAGGGCTGGGTCATTGCTTGCGGGGGAGGGGTTGTTGACCGGGACGAGAATTGTGAGCTGTTGAGCCGGTTCAAGCAGCAGGGAGGGATCATCGTGCATGTCGTGCGGGACAAGGAGGAGGTCGTACACTACCTCATCGACGAGCACCGCAAGTACGTCCCTCTCTTTCGCTTTTCTCCCCGATCCCTCGAATGTCTTGACCGGTTTTCTCCCCCAGGCCGGACTGGGGCGAAGACTTCCGCGCCGTGTGGTCGCGCCGCAATCCGCGCTACGAGAGCCTCTGCACACACACCTTCGCCTCCCTCACCGCCTACCCTCCTCCCATCTCGCCCCAGTTCCGCATGAAGCACGTCGAGACCGCGCTCGTGCGGCTCCTTCGATCCGTCTTTGGCCTCGCCTCGTCGCACGTCCCGCTCGCAGCGGGCCCGCGGCCACCGCCCATCAGCGGGCCGAGTAGCGGCGAGTATGGCGGGTACGGCGCGTGCGAGAGCGAGCTGGGAAGGGGAGCGAAGGGCCCGCGGACGAGCTTTGTCGCGCTCAACTTTCCGGACTTGCGAGTCGTCAGCGGCGAGACGATTCGCAAGGTCGCGGGCGGGGTAGACCTCATCGAGATGCGCGTCGACACGCTCGTCGAGATTGAACCCGCTCCTTCGCCCTTCTCTCCCTCTCACCCGTCCGCGACTTCCTCCTCCTCCTCTTCACCCGCACCACGACGCCGCCAGATCCCGTCCCTCCACTTTGCCGCCCTCAACTTCGGCCACCTGCGACGCTGCTCCCCGCTTCCCATCCTCTGGACCGTCCGCACCGCCACGCAGGGTGGCTCCTTCCCCGACCCGCACCCCTCCCAGCCCGAGCTCATGGAGTCCTACCTCGCGCTCGTCGAGCTCGGCTTCAAGCTCGGCGCCGAGTACGTCGACCTCGAGCTGTCGACCCTGCCGGACGAGGTCATCCGCCGGTTGCTCGCCCTTCGAGGGGCCGCGACGCAGTGCCTCGGGGCGGATCACGACCGCAAGGGCGCGTGGAAGTGGGGGAGCGAGGACGTGCTCGACAAGTACACGCGCGCAACGCGGCTCGGGGTCGACGTCGTCAAGCTCGTGTCGACGCCGCTGACGTTCGAGGCGAACCTCGAGCTGCTCAAGTTTCGCGCAAAGGTCGACTCGCTCCCCTCCTCCTCCTCCACTCCTCCGTACTCTTCCGCTTCACCTGCCGCCGAGACGACCGGTGATCGGCCCCGCCCACTTCTCGCTATCAACCTCGGCAAAGGCGGCCAGATCTCGCGCTACCTCAACCCGGTCCTCACGCCCGTCACGCATCCTCTCCTCCCCGGCGTCGCCGCTCCTGGCCAACTCACCTACGCGCAGACGCAGCAGGCGCTCTTCCTTTCGGGCCTCATCATCGAGAAGACGTTCTTCGTCCCGTCTTCCGCCGTCGCCGACGCATTTGCGCGCGAGGCGCTCCAGCTCGGGCTGCCGTACACCTTCGTCGTCGAGGACCGGCTGCAGATGCGCCAGGTCGAGGCCAACTTTGGCGGCGCGTACCTTGGCTCGCCCTCTCCCTCGCACTCGCACCCTTCCTACCCCTCGTCCTCCTCGTCCTCCTTCGGCGCGCTCTCCGTCCCCTCCCTCCCCGACACGGACGAGGTCCTCCCTCCCGCGCTCGCCTCGGGCTGGGCGGACCTCTGCGTCCCGGCCTGCACCGAGCCGACCTCGTACGATGTCCCGCCCGCCCCGCGCGGGTTCTACAAGCACACGAACGTCCGCGTCCTCGCCCTCGCCGAGGTCATCACGCAGAACCTGTCCCCGATCAACGCGGTTGGGACGCACACGTGCGCGCTTCTCGTTGGGCTGAGGAGGAAGGACAGGCGCGAGGTCGTCGAGGCGCTGAGGATGGTCGGCGCGCGATGGGTCTTCTTACTCGCGTGTGAGGCGGACGAGGAAGGGACGCCGGCGCCGGAAGGGGAAGCGGGCGGAGCCGCAGGAGCGGCAGCGTTCAGGGCAAACCCGCTCCTCCCGCGCTCGAGAGCCGGGTCTCCCGCTCTTGTCGTTCCGCACCTTGCCTCCCTCCCGTCCTCCGCACACCCCTCTCGCTCGACCTCTCCTCAACCCGCTCCTCCTCCCGCCGGCACCGGTGGCGCGTCCACCCCTCAAGCCCCTCCACCAAGCGCAACCCCCTCCTCGCTGCCCTACCCGCTCCACGCCCCACTCACCCTCCTCCCCGTCTCGTCCTTCTCCTCCCCACTTCTTTACTCCAAGCGCGCCCCGACCATCATCGTCTCGGCGGACGACCTCTGCCCCGGCCGGTTCCCCGAAAACCTCTTCGCGAGCAACACGGGCGGGTGCGCGCTCGACCTCTCTGCCCAAGCGCCAAGCCTGTCGCTCTCGCTCGCGGCGCTCTCGGCGTCGTCTTCCGCGCCGCCTACCAGCTCCGCCACCGAATCTCCAGCAGGAGGAGGAGGAGGAGCAGGAGCAGGAGGCGGGACCCTCAAGCGCGGCCTCCTCACGCTCGCGATTGAGGAGAAGCGCTCCCGCGCCGCTGCGGCCCTCGCCGCGCAGGGGAAGCAGCCGCGCCAGGCGCCGAACGACGGGTGGCAGGTCTTGGGCGTGAGGGACTTGCAGGGCGAGTGCGAGAGGCAGGCGTTTAGGGCGCTGACGGGGAGGAGGATGGGCTAGGAGAGGGAGACGGGGCGGCGTAGAGGGACCAACGGACGCTTTTCTCATCGGGCAAGCGAGAGACGGAGGGAGAAAAGCGGCTCTTGGATGACGGTCTTCCAGGCTCTCCCCACACCTGAAGCAAGACGACGATCTTGATCGAGTGCACAGCACGCTATCCAAATCCACATTCAGCTGAACATCACGGCCTTGACGAATACCCCTTCAGCCCGGCCTCGCTCTGCCCGAAGCCGTCTTTTCCTCCTCCTCCTGCTTCTCCTGCTCCTTCGCCTCTTCGGCTCCCAAGGACGCAATGCCGCCGTCCGCCTTCTCGAGCACCTCAAGCTGCGGCCAATGCCTGAGAAATCGCTCGAACCGCAGGTCCGCGCTCGCCGGGACGGGCCTCAATGGGTCGCAGAGGAACTGGTCGAACTCGAGCGGTTCCGTCTCCTGCCCGTCACGGGAGCACTCGATACGCGTGAAGCTGTGATGCTCCTCCTCGTCGAGGTAGGTGAATCCGGGGTGAGAGGTGTCGATGTTGGCCGGAAGGGCTACGAACGCGACGGTGCGGCGGCCGGAGGTGGTGTGCGGGCTAGCGCATTGGTCCGTCGAGGCGAGAGAAAGGCCATACGCCGTGAGCATGCGGTCGATCAACTAGAAAGAGTGCAGGGTCAGCGGGGACCAGGCAATTGGCAGAAATGGATGAGGGACTCGCCTTCTTGCTTTCGATGTGTCGATCGAGCAGGTCATTCCAAACTTTCCCGAAGCCCCTGCCGACTTCTCCACACCCATTGCACTCGCCGTCGAAGGAGAACTCCCGCAAGTCCTCCTCTGATTCGGGTCGAGTGCGGGACCCGCTCGGACAGACCCACTTCCTGAAACTGACCCGGCGCCACGGGCCGTCTTCGCGCTCGCGGAGACACTTGTGGCAGGCGAGATTGAACTTGGGCAGGTCGGGCGCGTCCTCGTATGTGCTTGTGAGCAGCTCTTGCTCAATGCGGTCCAGCAGCTCGACGGGGATGCGGTGGACGGGCTTGTCCGCTGCGGCGTCCGTGCGGCGAGCGCGCAGGGCGGCGAGAACAGCGATGCCCCCGAACGCCTGGCTGAAGGCGATCGAGGCGTAGATGAGAGACTTGAGGCGGATGGGGAGGCCGTAGAAGATCGTGACGCAGGCGCCGGCCGGTCCGTAGCCCATGTTGATTAAGCGGACGGCGTATGAGGCGGCGGCTGGAGAGGACGGCCCAGGGACGACGCGAAAAGAGTGAGTTGAGGTCGGCGGAACGAAGGGCGGACAACGAGTGAACTTGGGTGCGCGAGGCGGTTAGCGAGTCGCGAGGTTCAATGAGAAAGTACTTGATATCCGAAGGGGGGCGTGATTGACGCCCAGCAAGAAGCGAGGTGAGGTAGAAGAAGGAGAAAGAGGAACGAGAAGCCCCACCGACGCCTCAAAAAGGCTTTGAGAGTCCGCATGCAGTCCGCCTCGCGTCCAGCAGGAAGAACCGTCAAAGGAAACCGCTGCGAGTGAGAATACAAGCACAACATAACAGTCGAGTACAGCCCGCCGCGAAGGAAAACCCGTCTATGCCTCCTCGGTCGCCTCAACCGCTGCTGCCCGGAGCGCCTCGAAGCCGCCGGCCTTGTTGATCCTGCGGAAGAAAGAGCAGGTCAGTTGGGGTTCGGAAAGAGGAGAATCATGCGAGGGAAAGAGGGGGGATGAAGACGCACATCCGCTTCAACTCGCCCGGCGTCCGCTGCAGCGGGTTGGCCTTGCGGTCCCTCGCCGCCTTCTGAATGTCGTCGCCGTGCTTGGCGACGAGCTTGACGAGCCAGTCGCGCTCGAGGGTCGAAGTGTGCCGGATAACCTTGGTCGTGAACTGCGCTCGTTGCTCGAGTTCTGCAAAGCGAAAATGCGTGAGTCAAGAGAAGAGAAATGAAGGAAGGATCTAGACGTACGCCGAATGACCTCCGACTTGGCCGCCACCTTCTTCACGCCGCCGCCGAGGGGGATGCCCTGCTTCGTCTTCTTCGGGTCGATCTCCGCCTCGTCCATCACCTCGTCCTCCTCCTCGAGCGCTATCGGCGCCTCCTCCGCCTTCGTGACGCTCCAATCCCGCATCGGTGCGCCCCAAGGCGTGGTCTCCTCCTGCTCTGCTGCCTCCTCCTCCTTTTCGCTCTCCTCGTCGTCCTCGCCCTCGCTGTCCTCCCCTCCTCGTTGCGGCGCCTTGAGCTTCTCCTCGCGCTCGGCACCGTCCTCCGTGCCCATCACAATGCTCACGACGTTGCCCTTCTCGTCGCGGATGATCCGCGCCATGCCCGGCCGGAGCTTCTCCTCCTTCTTCGGCTGCGCGGCAGAGGTCGACGCGCGCGGCTCGTCGTCGTCGTCCTCCGAGTCGGAGCCGATCTGCGCGTCGAGCGCAGCTTCGAGATCCTCGACGGTCGCGGGCGTGGCAGAGGCGACGGCGTAGGGAGTGTGCTTGACAGGCTCGAGACCGCCGTTCTGGCGAGGGTTGGAGGTAGAAAGGAGGCCGAGGGCGGCGTAGCTGCAGGGATGAGCGAGTTAGCTCAAGGCGAAGGGGAGGAATGGGAGGAGTGGGGCGCACTTCTGGCGAACGGTCTTCCTGGAAAGGCCAGAAAAGCATGGAGGTCAGCGCAGATCAGGCAGGATAGCTATAGCACTACGCACTTCGAGTCCCAGGCGTCGGCAAGCTCCTTCGGTCCTTTGACGATGACCTTGTTCCTGCGGGCGGAGCAACCCTCCAGTCAGTCTCGCTCGACAAGCGGGGCAAAGGAGAGCAGGACGAGACGGACCTGTTCTTGATGCTCTGCTTGCTAGTCTTGACCTTGCCGGTGCTGGAGCGCATCTTGCGGCGTTGGCGAGGGTTGGCCATCTTGCGGAGGCGGTGAAGGGGGGAGACGAGGGGGTAAGAGCTGAAGGGGTGCGGCGGAGCTAGAGCACGTTCAGAGGTGCGAGGTGTGCTACTGTGGGCGTACGAACAGCAAGCAGCAGCCGAGCAGCGAGTGGTGGAGCACAACCACCTTCGCCGCCTTCGGGTCGAGCTTGACGGCGACGGCGCTTCTCTCGCTTCTCGCAACCGCTCTGCTTCACGGGTTCACTCACGGGGACCTTGAGGCGCCAATGGCCAGGCACTGCAGCTTGGGAGCGGCGGTCAAAGCCTCTCCCGTCGCCCGCTACGCCCTCCTCCGTTCTCATCAGCTCCACCGTCTTCACGCCCCATCTCGCCGGCCTGGTAACCATTCTTTGTGCCAGATCTGCACGATGGGTCGCTGCAACGCGGACAGCGAGCAGAGGGAGCTCATCCGGCGACGCGACAGAGGAGATGGCCGGGGCGAAGCCGCGGACTCTCCTATCCTTGTCTTCTTCAGCTTGCCAGGCTGTTTCCTGCTTCCATTGCTGCTGTACAAACCACCCACAATGTTTGCTACTCGCGTCGAGCGAAATGAGCGGCTTTCACCCCGCTCACCGCGTTTCGCCCACGGCTCGACGCACCGCGTTTTTCGAGCAACTCGCCCACCACATCAGTGGCGTAACAACGCATGCTTCAGGCAGCGAAGGCGCACGCGAGCACACAGGGGCATCAAGGTGCACAGGTGGCGCTGCTCATTCACGCTGCAGTGCGTTTTCTTCTCCATTCGTCGTCCTTCTCTTCGGCTCAGCTGCTCTATCGCCAGGACGCTCGCAAGATGCTTCAAGAGCTGTAAGACGCAACGAACAAGATGGAGGCACTGCAGCTAGAAGAGGTGCGCTTCGTCTCCTTACCCTTTCTTCCTCGGCTGGTTGACCCTTTCCGCGCGCAGATGCAGCTTCTCACCACACAGCAAGAAGCAGCTGTTGTCTTCGCATCCCGCTCGGCATGTCATCGCGTACCCTGACTCTGCTTTCGCCACCGCAGGAAGCCCTCGCGCCCGTCATGGTCGACTCGCTCCTCCGCTACCTCGGCAACCTCGAATCGCCCGACCTGCTCAACACCTCGCTCAACCCAAGCCATTTCCACGGGCACTACCCCTCGATGAACTCCTTCAATCATCTCGCGCAAACAGGGCAGCTCGCTTGCGTACGTCTCGGTTTTCCTCGCCACTCTTTCTCGGGGGTTGACCCTTTGCATCTGGAGGGCTCGCGGCTCGGCTGCCGCAAGGTCTGCAACGAGACCCTCACGCCGGGCGTTACCATGCCCAAGACGACCGGAATGCGCACGCCCACCCTTCCTGTCCGTCTCTCTGCACCTCCCGTCCCCTCTTTCGGCCCGCCTTCCTCTTCCCGCCTCTCGCTGGCCCCTCCGTTGAGCAGTCACCAACGGCGACTTCCTCCACTACGCGCACCTCATGGAAGACACCCAGCCGGGCTGGCTCGACGCCTACGCCCGCTTCGTCGACTGCCACAAGTCGAGGGCAGCGGACCGGCTCGCGGCGGAGAGGGGGAACAGGGCCGAGTTCGATAGGGAGGAGTGGGTGCGTCTCGCTTCCCTCGGTGGTGCGTCTCGCTTCCCTCGGTTCTTCCTGGCTTTACCTGCCTCCCGGCGACGAGCGGAACTGACAAGAGGGGGATTGAGCAGGTCCCGCACCGGTACGACCGGGACGGGCGGCTCTTGCCGGATTGGCGGCACGTGAGGGGCGAGGAGGGGACGTATAGGCCAAGCGAGGGGCGAGAAGGAGGCGGGATTAGGCGGGACGAGCGGTGGTAGGCGGAAAAGCAGGTGCATCGCACGAAAGGTCCTTTTCATTCTCGCTTTCCCTTTCAAGCTTGCGGAGGGGGCTCTTGCTCCGCTCTAGACAACGCGGCGCCCGATCCTGCCGGCTTTTCGCTCTCGATTTGTGCACGCAGGGAAGTCGAAACGGCACAGAATACGGTCAAGGAACCTACGCCAACACGCTTCGCACGTCCGCCGTTTGCTATGGTCGGAAGGAAAGTCAGTCGAGCTCTCTGAGCAGTGAAGAGAGGGAGAAAGACGCACCTTTTCCCACACCCCATCTCGGCTCTCCCTCGTCCAGAAGTGCCCTGTCAAGTGCTTCTCCATGCACCGCAGCTCGAGCAGGTTGCTCAAGCGCTCGCTCGCGAGGTACGCCTCTGGTTCGTCCGTGGTGGGCCAGGGGAAGTCGCAGATGAGAACTTGCAAGGCTGGGGGAAGCGCGAGGAGGAAGGCGGCGTACGCTGCGCGGCGCGAGGACTCGCAGCCCTCAGAGGGAAACTCGGTACGTATTGTCAGGCGCGTAAGGGTGGGGTGGAAAGAGAGCGCGTCGGTGAGAGGGGGGAAGACGTGCTCGGGCTGGAGCCAGCCAAGCTGCTTGATGTCGAGCGAGACGAGGGCGGTGAAGCCCGGCGCGGCAAGCCAGTCAAGCCAGCCGGTCTGGTTCGGGAAGACTGCGAGATTGACGGATGTGACAGAGGACCGCTGGATCGCCTTGGCGAGAAGTGGGAGGGACGGCTCGGGAAAAGGCTGGTCTCGGTCATAGTCGTTCTCCGCCTCGGCGTCGAACGAGAGACGCTGCAGCGGAAGGAGGGCTGGGCTGGTACAGAGGGGAGGGAAGTTGGACGTGTCCTCGGTCCAGGTGCAACGGGTGGGGAGCTCTGCGTGGCTGCAAGAAAAGTCCCGCAATGCCGGAAGCTGTCTCAAGACGGAGACGAGCTCTGCCTCGGGAAGTACTCCAGTCGAGCGCGCACTCAGGTCTTCGAGGCGGACAGAGGTGATGTTGGCTCGCGAGACGGAGCGAGTGAGGGAAAGAAAGATGTTGAGGAAGGACTCCGGAGGGATGCGGACGAGCTCGATGGCGGTGAGTTGAGGCAGCGTCTCGATGAAGCTGTTGAACATGAACATGGCCCGCTTGAAGCGAGGGCTGTTCCTGCAGCTTTGGCCGAACGGCTCTTCCCATCTCAGGGTGCGGACGAACCCCAGCAACCGGTCCTCCGCTGGTCCGCCTGAGCGGTACTCGGCCCACAAGTACGGCACTTGGAGCGTCTCCCACAGCTCGCGCTGGGCCTCGTCCCGCAAGTCCTGGCACACGAGCGAGATCGTGAAGAGGAATTCGCGACGGCGGGATCGGACCCAGCTCGGCGAGTCCATACCCGGCTCGAGCGGGGGCCTGCCGCCGTACTTGCAAACGATGCGGAGGACGTCGAGCGGGAGGAGGGGGGAAGACGAGGCCATCCTGGCCGGACGACGAGGGGACGAGGGACGGGCAAGAACAGCGAGTACGCATCGGGGCAGTCTGGCGCTTCTTGGGCGGCGCTCCGGAAGTACTTCACTGGTGTTGCCCGAAGCTGAAGCGGTTTCGAGCGGTGGAAGCTGTAGAGAGTGGTGAAGGAGAGGGAGAGAGGTGACGACGCCGGGAGGACCAACTTGACCTCGACCACTTCGCTTGCTACCGCTGTCGAGCTCACTAGCGCACCCAGCACACTCGACTCGCACCGCCTACTCAACCAGCCAGCCTCGCCAGCCCTGCACCCTCTTGCTCCTCCCCCTCATCCACTCGCCCCGCTCACCACTCCCACTTCACCATGTCGGGCCCAGAGACCGGCGGACGCTACTCGTAAGCCTTCACTCGACTCACTGCACCGCATCCAGCGAACTAAAGACCCGCTGACGTCCCCTCCCGCGCAGCTTCTCCCTCACCACCTTCTCCCCCTCCGGCAAGCTCGTCCAGATCGAGCACGCCCTCGCAGCAGTCGGGCAGGGCACCACCAGTCTCGGCATTAAGGGTGCGTTCCGTCCTGTACATTCGAGCCCCTTCAAGTGGGTGTGGGCGAGGTCAGGGGTGCGCGGCCTCGGAGGTGGAGCAGGAGCGATCCTGGCAGCGAGGCGGTTTGATCGAGCTGGCGCCCTCGAGTGATGGTCGTACGGGTTGAGCGCACCGCCGCGAGCTCACTGGGGCACTCCCGCCAGCGAGAACCGAAACTGACTTTCCTCCTCTCTCTCCCCGAACAGCTACGAATGGCATTGTTCTCGCTACTTCGAAGAAGGCGCCTTCACCGCTAGTTGACGACTCGATGCTGGAGAAGGTGCGCTCCGACTCCAAGCACTGCCGTCTCTCACTTCCTGACCGCTTTCCTCCCCTCCTTTCCCCTTTCTCTCGCACCCTCGCTGGCTCGTCCCGCCCAGGTCGCCCTCATCTGCCCCAACATCGGCGTCGTGTACTCGGGCATGGGCCCCGACTTCCGCGTCCTCGTCGCCAAGGCGCGCAAGTCGGCCCAGGCGTACTGGAAGATCTACGGCGAGTACCCCTCGACCCGCGTCATGGTCGGCGAGATCGCCACGGTCATGCAGGATGCGACGCAGTCTGGGTGCGTCTGCGGCTGCTCCGCGTCTTTCCTAGGCGTCCACCCGGGTGGAGCCATCAGGATTGTAGATGTAAGGGCCCGTACTCACGCTCTTCTTTCCGATGCAGTGGTGTCCGCCCCTTCGGTGTCTCCCTCCTCGTCGCCGGCTTCGACAACGCGCGCGGACACACCCTCTACCAGGTCGACCCGTCCGGCTCGTTCTGGGCATGGAAGGCGAGCGCGATTGGCAAGAACCAGACGAACGCGAAGACTTTCCTGGAGAAGCGGTGCGTTGCGCGTTCTCTCCCTCTCTGTTTCTTTCTCCGCCTGCCGTACAAGCGGCAGTCGCGACAGGATCAAAGGCTCATTGCGCCGCTTGCACAGGTACAACGACGACCTCTCGCTCGAGGACGCGATCCACACGGCGCTGCTGACGCTCAAGGAAGGCTTCGAGGGCGTCATGGACGAGAAGACGATCGAGCTCGGGATCATCTCGACGCAGCCGACCGACGAGGGCGCCGCGGGCGCTGCGACCGGCCACGGCACGGGGCTGAAGGGCAGTCCGGGGTTCAGGAAGCTGAGCGAGGAGGAGGTGCGGGAGTGCGTCGCCTTCTTGTTTTTTACTTTCTTTCATCCCCTTCTGTCTTGTGCGCGCGAGCGAGTGAGAGCGAGAAACTGACCCCTTCTTTTCCGGCGAGCAGCTACCTCCAGCTGTAGATGAGCCACGAAGCATTGTACAAGCCGTTACCCATGATTCTCCGCGCGGGAGTCAGTCTGTAGTCGATTCAACTCGGCGGAGAGACGAGGTTCTCAAGCGCTGGCAAAGAGGCGCTGGGAGGAAGGCGAAGAAAGGGGGCGGGATCAGACTCGGCTTTTTCCTCATTGCCCTCTCCAACACCTCTTCGGGCACGAGCGTCTCGTCCTGTCAGATATATTTGCCCAGTCCGTCACAACCGCCACCTGCTCAGTTCACTCGGCCAGTGTTCTGATAAGAAGACTGGGTCAGCAGCAAGCGAGAGGTACCGGGAAAGACAGGGAAAGCCCGCACCTTTTTTCAACCTCCGCTTCTCAGCTCCTCAACCACGATACTGACCTTCTCCGAGCCCTCATCCACCTCGATCCGCCGCAGAGTCGGGTGCCTCGGCGCCTGCTGGAAGAGCGTGAAGAGCGCAGCCGCCGGGCACGGGCTCGAGAAGTGCAGGACCTCGAGCGAAGGCGGGAGGTGGCGGAGGAAATCGCGCAGCTGGCCCGTCTCGAGGGAGGAGAGGCCCGAGGAGAGCCAGAGACGCTCGGACGGCGACTCGGGCTTCGAGATTAGCTTGAGGGTCGTCAGGGTGGTGCAGAGCTCGACGACGTGTTGTAGACGAGGGAGGAGAGAGACTGACGGTCGGAGGTCGGAGTTGGGGAGGACGACGCGGACACGGAGGGCTTCGAGCGTGCGGGAGAAGGTGCGGACGAGGTGGAAGGCGGGAAGGGGGTGCGTCCAGTCGACCTCGAAGGCCAGGGATTGGAGTGGGGGGTATGTTGACACGCCTGAAGGGAGGATGGCGGTATCGAGAAGGGAGGAAAGCGCGAGGTGGTGCAGATGAGGCAGGTGTGAGAGGGAAGATAGCAGGTCGACATGCCCGTGACGAGACCGCATAACCATGGACGAGCTGGTGTCAAGCTTGACCTCATTGGTCTGCGCGTGGATTGTCAAGTTCGCGAGTGCGTCGGCGAGCCAGTCGAGCGGAAGGTTGGAAAAGTAAACCTCCTCGACATGCTCGCAGACCGCGATGAGCCGAATGAGTTGTTCGGCCTCCTCGTCGACAAAAGTCTGATGCCCCGCAGAGCCTGCGGTGGCATGCCCAACCCAGGAGACGGAGCGGACGCTGGCGGCCAGAAAAGGCGACGCGAGAACGGCGTTGACCTGATCAACTCGACGGCATCCGCCCGGCGCCATTCGCACCACAGCTCCCAGAGTAACGTCGCGATAGAGCTTCTGGACGGCCACCGCACGAAGGAAGTGGCAGGAGGAAGCGATGCTGGCGAGGGAAGGGAGGTCGTCTTCGAACTTGACGACAAGGTAGAGGATGTCCCAGGGAAGCCTCGCCGAACCTCGCGGCGTCCTGAATAGCGGCTGCTGTCGCTGCATGACGCTTTGTGCTGACGAGGTTGCGCTGGATGGATCCGACTTGATGAGGGGAGGGGTTGGCGAAGACGAGTTGCGGGACGCTCTTGGTTCGGCGAATGGGGCAGATGCCCTTGTTGCCGCACGTCCGGACGCTGCATGGTCCCAGTAAAGCATTTTGTAGCCGATTGAGCGCGTGTGAGGACGGCAAGCGAGCGGGTCGCTCCGCCTCGAGCTCCTACCTTCACATCGCAATCAACCAGTGCAGCATTCGACCACTCCCACGAGCAACCTCATCGAAGCCGACCGCGCCACTCCCGCCACCGCCCATCTCCACCCTCGTCGATGGACATCCCGACCAAACCGCCCTCGACGACCGCCAACAAGAAGAAGCGCGCACCCCTCGCCTGCTCCCGCTGCAAGTCGAGGAAGAAGCGCTGCGACGCAGAGGACAATCCCGCAGGCTGCACAAACTGCCTCGCCGCCGGAGTCGGTGCGCCTTTCCCCCACCTTGCTCCCTCCTTGCCCTCGAGAGAGCTAACCCTGGCCCGGCAACAGACTGCAAATGGGTCGACCCGCTCACGCAGAAGGAGGTCAATCGCGGATACGTCCGCAAGCTTGAGGACAAGATCGCCGCGCTCGAACTCGCTCTCGCCGCGCAAGGTGTGCCGACTCTCGACCACCTCAAGCCGGCACCAAGCGCTGTCGCCGCCGCCAAGGCTGCGGCGGTCAAGGAAGAGGCGGACGGAACTGAGGAGGAGGGCGAGGCGAGCGAAGACGACCTGCACGATGTTTGCGCTCCTTTTCCTCTTCTCCAGAGAGCTGACCCTTTTCTTCGACAGGGGCCTCGGCAACCTCTCCCTCCACGCCACTGCCGAAGCACTCCCCATCCCTCCTCAGCCCGACCAGCCGCGCGACCAGCAGTTCACCCTCTCGGCCTTTTTCACGAGCGAAGTGAACCGCGAGCGGCCGCACGTCGTCTCGGCCTTCCCGCGCTTCCGCTTCCCGACGCCCCTCCGCATGGCAGACCTCGACGACCCCGCGGCGGATGCGTGGAAGGAGGCGTTCGCGAAGGCGGCGGAGGAGCAGTACCCGCTCTTCCCGGCCGCGCTGATCGACTCGCTGCACTCGCGGCGGAGGAGCCTCGAGTCGTCGCTGCCGTTCTACGAGCACAGCCGGACCGCCAACTTTCACCTCGCCGTCCTGTTTCTCATGTACGCCATCGGAGCAGCACTGCTTGGAGACGATGCGCCCGCAACGGTGCGTTTTTCCCGCTTGTCCGAAAGTAGCCGAAGATTGACCTGTCTCTTCTTGCAGTCTTTACGCCTCGCTGCCCTCCCGCTGGTCTCGATGGTCTCCCAAAAACCGGACCTCAAGCTTACCCAGCTCTGCCTCCTCCTCACCATCTTCTCCCTGCACGCCCGCGACGGCCCTTCATCCAGGTGGATTTTCTTCTGCTCTTTCCCCTCAGAGCCTTCGCTAAATTCCACCATTGCAGCGTCCTCAACAACCTCTCCATGCGCCAGTGTACCGACCTCGGACTGCATGCACTCCCTTCGAATCCTCCGCCGCCGACCGACCGCTTGCTCGCCTTTTGGACCGCCTTCGCCATCGACCGCGCGCTTGCGTTCAACCTCGGTCGGCCAGTGTCTATAGCTTCGGAAGACATCACCTCACCTGTACGTGTTCTTCCTCCGATCCTCATTCGTGCTTTCACTCACTTTTTTCATCCTCCACAGCCACCTTCCGCCGGCGAAGCCTTCTCCCTGCACCTCGACGTCCTCAAATTCCAAGAACACGTCCGCCTCTCGCTCTCGCGCCCTCCTGACCTCTCCTCCGCACCCGCCCTCGCGCCCGACCTCGCCGACCTCCTCGCGCGTGTGGTCTCCTCGCCCGCCTCTCTGCGGCTCGGCACCGCCCTCGCCGCGATGCAGCTCAATCACGTCGCGCCGCAGCTTCTTCTGGCGAGCACGAGCCCGCAGCAGCTCGAGGATGCGGCGAGGCTCGCGGCGCGGCTTGCGGGAAGCACACACGAGCTGAGCCACAGGAGGCCGTTTGACGTGCCTGTTATTGCGATCGCGCAGGACGCGTTCGCGGCTGCTGTCGTGTACGTCTTCCCCTCCTTGTTCCCCAGTGAGGATGCTGACTCTTCGTTTGCAGGACCCTTTACACCGCTCTTCGTGCCCCGGCCGTCCCTCGAGCGCAAGCGCTCGCCGCCATCTTCTCCGCCAGGTCCGCCTTCTCGCCCCCCTATCGTAAAAGTACGCTAACCTGCCTCTCCTGCAGCAACACGGTCCACCTCCTCTCCGAGCGCTCGCCGCTCTCGCGCGCGACGCGCGACTTCCTCGACTTCCTCATGCCGCACTTTCTTCCGACGCTCGCCGCGGGCGCATCGATCCCTTCGAAGGCGCGCGTGCGGCGCGCGGAGCTGCAGAGGGCGGTGAGGCAGTACGAGAGCGCGGCGGACGCGGCGAGGAGGCTGAGGGGCAGTCAGGCGTGGGCGTGGCAGATGGTCAGGGAGATGATCGACCTGGAATAGAGCGCTGTCTGTGCCTTCAAACGCGGAGAAAGAAGCCGAGAGAGAGCAGCTGTGCCGACCAAGTCGAGGCGGAAGGCTTCCGATGGACCGCTTCGTCCCGCTCACTTTTTGGATCCACGCCCCCGAAGGCGCAGGATGTCGCGCCCTCCTGCTGGTCGCCGCAGTCCTACCCTGGACGAACTCTTACTGCCCATGCCTGAGCCAGCAGGCGCCTCGTCCTCCTCCTCATCGCAGGCAAGCTCCACCTCGTGCCGATCTCGCCCGCTCCCCCCTCGCTGACCTGCTCTCTCGGTGCGAGGTGTCCAGCCTGCCGGTCCAGCGAAGCGCAAGCGTGCGGCGGTGGCGTGCGAGGGGTGCCGCAGCCGGCGGAGCAGGTGCGATGGCGGCCAGCCTTGCTCGACTTGCGCTGGACTGGGCCACGACTGCGTCTACCAGGCTCCGACGCTGCAGGCTCCTCCTGGGTGCGTTCTTCTTCCTTCCGTCTCTCGTCCCTCTCTCGCCGGCAGAGCTGACCCTCTTTCTCTCCCCGGCGAGGACAGCTATGTCGAGTCCCTCGAGCTCCGCGTCGCCGAGCTGCAAGCCCAGCTCTCTTCTCTCGGCGGTGGGGCAGCTGGCGACAAGCTCGACGCGCCCGTCGTCCCCGACGCGCCCGCGCCGCGCAGCAAGCCGTCCAAGCCGTCCCAACCGCGCGAAGGCGGGCCTTTCCTCGGTCCCAGTCCGCCCCTTCCATCTCCTTCTCCCATCGCACACCCCTCCTGATGCTCATCGCTGTCCAGGCTCCGGCCGCGCCATCGCCCGCCGCCTCGCCGCCCTCCGCGCCTTCTCGCCCGCGACCTCGCCCTCGGGCCTGCCGTCCTTTCCCGGCTCGCCCGGCTCGTCGGCGGGCACGCCTGCGCCCATCCCGCCGCCGGCGAACCTGCCCCCTCCCGCGCCGGTCCCGCCCGAAGCGCTCGCGAGGGAGCTGGTGCAGGCTTGCATGGCTCGTGAGTTGCGCGCTTTCGGCTTTTCCTCGTTGCTTTTTTCTTCCCATGGGGGAAAAGCAAGGCTGATTCACCTCGTTGCGAGTGATTTCGCAGACATCGCCCTCCGTTTTCCGATTCTCCACCCTCCTTCTTTCGAAAAGATGCACGCCTCGTTCCGCGCTGGCGACCCCTCCCCGACCATCCGCACCACCGTCAACCTCGTCTACGCCATCGGAGCACGAACGACAGGAAAAGGCTCGGGCGAGGTACGTTTCTTCTTTCCTCTCTTCTAAGGAGACGAAACTGAACTGACAGTTTCCTGCGCGATTAGCCGTACCTCGCCGCCGCGCTGAGCACATTTGACGACGCACTTTCGGCGCCTACCTCGCTCGACACGGTTGTTGTACTGCTACTCCTCTCGGCGTACGCGCTGCGGCACCCTCGAGGTCCGGGAGCCTGGTCCGTTCCGCCTCTTCCCGCTCCTATCCTCTCTTACTGAACTCTTCTTCCCGGAGTAGGACCCTTTCCGGCGCGGCCCTCACCCGAGCAATCACCCTCTCGCTGCACCAGGAGCAGTCGACGACGGCGTCGGCGATCCTCGGCTTGTCGGAGACCAACCCGTCCGCGCTGGACGTCGAGATGCGGCGGCGGATCTGGTGGTCGTGCTTCTCGCTCGAGATCACCATCGCAGTCATGCTCGTGGGTCCTCTCCGGCTTCTTTCAGTCGGAGCGAGACTAAGCTTGTTCTTCCGCAGGGCCGTCCACCCGGCATCTCGGACGTCGACATCACGACCCCGCTGCCCGTCGATGTCGACATGTCGATCAGCGACTCGGACCTCGTCTCGCACTACCTGCACCACGGCGCGCCGCCTCGCCCTCCCTCGGCCTCGCTCCTCCCGCTCACGGTCGCCGTCCGCTCGTTCGAGATCCGCCGCATCGAAGCCAAGGTCCTCGAGAAGGCGTACCGCCACACCGGCGCCTCGGAAGGGGACCTCTTCACGCTCATGGCCGAGCTGACTTTGTGGTGGACCAACTCGCCCGCGTTCGACCCGGCTAGGCCGCACTACGCCCACTGGTTCGAGATGCGCTACCACGCCGCCGTGCTCCTCCTCAACTCGCCAAGCTTGCTCAAGGCCCGCCCGGGGGATCAGGTCGTCACGACGTGCGCGATCTCGGCTTCCGCGCTGTGCCAGCTCAGCGAGTCGAGGAACGCGACGTGCCGGCCTTCGACGTACCCGCTCCTGTCTCTCCACACCATCTTTGTGCGCATCTTTCCCTCTCCCCTCTCCCTCTCCTGCTTCCTCAATAACTGACTGACCCGCTCTCCCCTCGTCCCAGCTCGCCGGCATCACCCTCCTCCTCTGCCTTCGGCTCGACCCCTTGCACCCGCCAATCCCGCTGTCGGACCTCCTGCCGGCGATCAGCGACTGCCGGCACACGCTCGAGCTCTACTCGCTCCGCTGGCCCGCCGCCGCCGCCCACCTCGACGTCTTCCGCGAGGTCGCCGCCGAGACGCTCGCGCCGTTGCTGCAGCGGCAGAGGGAGGACCAGGCCGCGTTTGCGCTCGTGAGCGTCGGGAGCCCGGGCGTGGGGGTGGGAGGGGGAGGGGAGGCGGCGGGGCAGGGGTACGGAGCGGGAGGAGGAGCGGGAGGGCAGGACGTGCCGGTTGACCCGGCGCTGGCCGGGGCTGGAGCGGCGCCTCCAGCGGGAGCGGCGGGAGGGAGCATGATGTCCCCCGAAGCCGAGGACGACCTGTCGCGCCTGCTCAACTCGCTCCGGCCGCTCTTGCCCAACCCGCCGCCGGGGGCGTCGACTGCCTCGGGGCACGCGACGCCGAGCGCGTACCCGTTCCCTTCTGCTCCGTCTCCCGGCGCAGGAGCAGGAGCGGGCGGGTGGAGCGCCTTCTCCCCCCTCGGGTTCTCCTCCTTCTTCGACCCGTCCTCGCAGTCGCACTCGCCCTCCCGCGCAGGCGGGGGCGACCGTTCGCGCTCGCGGACCCCGACCGCGATCGGCGAGCCGACGACCTCGCTCGGGCTCGACTTGGGCGCCGACCTCGACGCGTTCGCGTGGGACTCGGTCGCGTGGCTGGACGAGGGCCTGTCCTCTGTCGGGGCGAGCGCGGGAGGGGGGATGGCGGGTGTGATGGGGATGGGAGGTGTGGAAGGAGGAGGAGGAGGAGTGGGAGGAGGGGGAGCGGATGCGATGGGCGTGGAGGAGCTGCCGGTGCCGCCGCCGATGGATGCGCTGCAGCAGCTGTTGAGCCATCCGCTGTTTACTTCGTAGGGTGAAGGGGGATATAGAGGTATGCCGACTGCACTGTTGTTCTGCAGAAGACGAGAGACCGGCGCAAAGAAGACGGAAGCTCCCGGGAAGCCTGCCCTTTTTCTTCCCTCCGTCTGCCCTTTCGGCTCGGCAACTCGTGCGGCATGCGTGAGCGCGCACACTCTGGACAGCGATGCGAACTTGAAGGTTGAGGCGAGGTGGAAGCAAAGCAAGCGTAAAGGGCGCCTCCCCTTTCGTCCAATGTCCGCCTGACGCGGTATTGAGCCACGCTGAGTCTTCGTTTTGCGCCGTCGACCACTCTCCGGCTCGTAACGTCTACGTCGGTACAGAAAGGGAGAAAGAGGGGAAGGGGGCCGTTTACTGCGGGAGGAAACCGGGTCAGCAGGGTCCGGCGGGCCAAGTCGCTCTCCGGAGGGTCTGGAAACAGGAAATCCAACGAACAAACGGCTTGTCACTGTCAGGCGTACGGTCGATGTAGTACTCGGCGACCTTTGGTGAGGACGTTGGGGTCAGCGAGGGCGGTCCTGGAGAAAGCGGAAAAGAAACGCGGCGCACGAAGGGGATCTTGACAAGGACTGCCCATTCTCACTTCATCAGCACCCTCTCCACACAGAACGGGGAAAGAGAGGAGGGGACGACGCACCGTCGGTCTTGAACAGCGGCAGGCTCGAGCCGACGACGAGGAGGGCGCCGACGGCGGGGAAGCCCCAGAGGGCGAGGTTGGGCGCGATGCGCGCGAGGGTCGACGAGGTGACGCCCATGAAGTTGGGGCGGGGCTTGAGGACTTGGATGCGGGGCCTGGGGGGAGGTGGGAGAGGGGGACGAGGACGAGGGGGCGGCAGAGGCGGGTGGAAGACGTGAGAAGTGGTGGCGATGGAGAAGGAGGTGAAGAGAGAGGTCAGCATGCGGTCGAGGTAGCCAGAACCGCGTCGGAGGCGGTAAGAGATGAGGGAGGAGGTGGTGAAGGTGAACGAGGAAGGGGGGAGGGGGAAGCGGGTGCAGAGGACGGGCGAAGGCGCGGTTTCGTGGGCGGTACGAGGAGTGCAAAGTGGACTGACTGGACCATGGTGGGTGGCAGTTCGAGGCAGTGAGCGGGACGAGAGAAGCGAGAGGAGGAGGAGGCGAATCGGCGAGCAACCAGGTTCACCTTCGAACATCACCCACCTTCACCGCTTCAGACTCTCTTGCACGCTCAGAGACACCCACACCAGCATGCTCACCACCCGCGCGACCACCCGCACACGCTCCGCTCCCTCTCATCCTCCCTCCACCGCCTCCCCTCCCACCGCCACTTCCGCCTCTCCCTCGCCCACCAAGCGCACCAGCACCTCCTCAAGCACACCTCAGAAGCCCGCAAAGCGCGCGCGCACCACCGTCCCACCCGACGAGACCCAGCAGGTCACCTTGCTCCCTCCCTCCTCCAGGCTTCATCTCGCCGACGCGGACGTCTTCTACCTGCCCGACTTTGTCGACGAGGGCACTGCAAAGGAGTGGTACGACGACCTGCTCGCGCTGCCCGACTGTGCGTCGGGCACTCCTTCTCTCTCCCGCCGCTTTCTCTCCTTTTCTCTCCGCTTGCTGAATCGGCTCGGCGCTCGTTTCTTCGCTTGTACTGCTTTTATCGGCGACAGGGTACCGCCCTACGCTCAAGGTGTACGGGAAGGACGTTGTCCAGTCGCGCAAGATTGCCGGCAAGCCTGCTTCGCCTCTTCCCCTCCCGCTTGTCCTCGTCTGTTCCTTACGCTTTTCCCTTACTCTCCTTACACCCGCCTCTCCCTTTCTCGCACCCAAACTCCCTCTCGATCAGCCTTCGCCACCGACCCCTCGCTCGAGGTCAAGTACAGCGGCCACCCCGTCCAGATGAACCACGCGATCCCGCCGCGCCTCAAGGAGATCTGGGACCTCGTCGAGACCAAGCTCGGCGTGAGCTTCAACCACGCGATGCTGAACCTGTACGAGGACGGGAGCGTGTACATCGGCAAGCACGCGGACAACAAGGAGAACCGGTGCGTCCAGTCCTTCCTGAACCTTGCCGAGTGTGCCGGATTGACGGGACAGCGTCCTCACGTGCAGGGTCATCGCCACCGTCTCCCTCGGCGCCGTGCGCACCTTCAAGCTCTCGCACAAGCGCCCGCCTCCTTCTTCCTCCTCCTCCTCCTCTTCTTCTTCCTCCTCCGCCAAACCTCCTTCCTCCCCCTCCTCATTCCCCCATCCGCCAACCCTGCAGTACGCCCACTCCCTCCCTCTCGCGTCCGGCTCGCTCCTCGTCATGCAGGGCCCGACGCAGCAGCACTGGAAGCACGAGATACCGCGCGAGAAGGGCGTCAGGGAGGGGAGGGTGAGCTTGACGTTCCGGCAGTAGGTGTTCTAGGTGATGCTACATGCCATACGAGGTGCGCAGCAGATGCAGGGAGAGAGACAGGGAGCGGAAGAAGCCCCACTTTGAGAGAGATGGTCCGCCGGAAGAAGAACCCGCTCGCTCTTTCTCCTGCTTTTCCCTCGTTGCAGCGTTTGGCTCGAGGCGCCTCTTGCCAGGCCACACAGAGCTTCAACGCACCATGTCCGACTCTGCCGCGCCCCTCGTCGCGCTCATCACCGGTCTGCTCCTCTCCCCCACCTCAGTCCTTCCTCCCTCCCTCTCTCTCTGCTGACCCACCCTCCGCACACTCACGCAGGCGCAGCAAGCGGCATCGGCCTCGCTCTCTCTCGCGCCCTCCTCGCCTCGCCCTCGCCCGGCTACCACGTCCTGCTCGTCGACCTCTCCCCCACCAAGCTCGCCTCCGTCGCTTCCGCCCTCGCAGCCGAGTTTGGCGAAGAGACGGTCGCGTGGAAGGACGCGGACGTGACAGACTATGAGGGGCTTGCGGGTGCGTTTGGGGCGGCGAGGACGAGGGAGGGGTGGAGCGGGAGCGTGGACGTCGTGTGCGGGATTGCTGGCATCAGCGAGGTGCGCCGCCTTTCTCTCTGTCCTCCTTCTCACCAGTCCCTCCTTGCTCAGCGCAGGGAGGGCAAAACTGATCCGGCCGGGGGAACAGGTCTTCTCCACCCCCGACGGGCTCGACCCGTTCCTCTCTTCTGCTCGTCTCCCTTCCTCGCCGTCGTCCTCTTCTTCTTCTTTCGCCGCCCCGAAGGCCCCAAGCACGCGCGTAATCGACGTCAACCTCAAAGGCGTGCTCAACACCGTCCACCTCGCGATCGGTCTGCTCTGTCCCCCCTTTTTCCTCTTCCTCTTTCCCCCCCTTAAGCCTACGTCCTTGCCCGCCCTTCGCCATACTGACCTCGATACACTCGCACGCAGCCCACTTCCGCGCGAACAACGTCACGGGCGGCGCGCCCCGGGGCAAGCTCGTCGTCGCCGGCTCGGCGGCGTCGCTCTACCCGTTCCCGAACGAGAGCCTGTACGGCGCGGCGAAGCACGGTGCGCCTCCCATCTTCTCTTCCTTCTCTCTCTTCGAACCTGCGTGTGCGTTCAAGGGAAAGCGGCTGTCACCGACGGCTTTTCTTGAGAGTTGAGCAGGCGTCCTCGGCCTCGTGCGCTCCCTCGCGCCGACGCTCCTCCCCGAAGGCATCACCCTCAACGCGATTGCGCCCTCGCTCGTCGGTCCGTCCCTTCCCTCTCCCTCTCCCTCTCCCTCTCGCCTCCCTCCCTCCTCTCTCTCTCCCTCCTTTGCCCGTTCTCTTCCCTGACCGAGCAAGAAAACGGGAACAGCAACCGGCATCGGCAACCCCTCGGCCCTCGCTGCTATCGCCGAGAAGGGCTGCCTCACGCCGATGGAGACCGTTACCAAGGCGGTGACGGACGTGCTGCTCGCGCGCGAGGGGGTGGGGGCGAAGCTCACCGGTCCGTCTCTTTCTCCCTCTGTCTCCCTTCCTTCTCCCTCTCTCCCCTTGATGAGGGAACTGACGGAATAAGGAGGGATGCAGGCCAAATCCTCGAGCTCTGCCTCTCGCACACGCTCCTGCGCCTCCCGCCGCGCGTCGCGAACGATGCCGAGCGGAGGTGCCTCGAGCTGATGTGGCCGTGGGAAGAGATCGAGGGGAGCGTCCTGGCGCCTCTGCAGTCGGAAGCGGAGGCGGGGGAAGGAGGGGTGGGGGAGATGGGGAGGTGGTTGAGGGAGAGGGGGGTCGAGGTGGTCAGGGAGTAGTCAGAGGGGGGGACGAAGCGTGAAGGAACCAGGCGATGCGTTGCTTCCACACCCCGTCTTCACACGGAGGGAGACTTCAGAAGCGGAAAGAGAAGAGCACGCTCGTGAGAATAGGAAGCAAGGCAGGACAGGAAGGAAAGAAGGGTGGACGGGACGCGCGAGTTGCGCCTACTCGCTCGTGCTTTGGTATACAACGGCCTGCACCCGCTCAGTCTACGTCGTCCGTCCGTCCGTCCGTCCGTCCGTCCCTCGTCTCGCTCCAGCTCTTGCTTCTTGCTGCCGCCCCTCACTTCGCCTGCTCTCCCCTCCGCTAGCTCTCCTCGCAATCCCCCCGCCCGGGCTGTCCTCCCTCGCCTCGCACAACCTCAGTGCGAGAGGTACTTCCTGCCCTTGCCCCAGCGGCGCGTCAGGACCCTGCGCCCCGTCTTGGAGCGCTTGCGGGCGAGGAAGCCGTGCGTGCGCTTGCGCTTGACCTGGCTCGGCTGGTACTCGGCGCCGTAGACCGCGGTCCTCACTTGCCCTTGCGCTTGTGCTTGTGTTTGCGGGAGGACGAGAGAGGAGGCGAGCAGGGAGGGGGAGAGGGAGAGGGTGGGCCGGCGCTGGGTCGAGTGCAGCGAGGTGAGGGCGGTGAGGGCGGTAGGGCGGAAGAGGGACGACGAGGCGGTGGAGAGGGCGGCTCGTTGCGGTCCGAGGGTGGGGTTGAGCGCGGTGGAGAGGCGGAGAGATGAGGACGACGAGGAGGAGGAGGAGGCGAGGGGAGCGCGCAGCGAGGGGAGGGCGCGCGGGAGGCGGGGCATGGTGTGCGAGGGAGTGCTCGGTGGTGGGTGAGCTGGGTTGAGTGCTCGTAGGTCGAGTGCAGGAGCGAGCGGAAGCCGGCTTCAGAAAGTCGCTGGACGACCAGTGTTGGTTCCGCTCACGCTACCGCTCGGGCTCGGAAGGCTCGTACGCATACGCACACCCATCTACAGCACTTTCTGCGGCCGGAGCAGCCCTGCACCAGCGCGCGCTCGCCATCCCTTCTCCCCTTTCCTCCTCGCCGCCCTCCGCCTCTTGCAGCCCCTCCCGTACGCCTTCTTTCGCTTTTCCAGCCCGCCCAGCTTTCGCTTACCGCTTCAGCTTCCCTTCTGTCTTCTGCCCGCGATTCACTCGACCGCACCCGCGTTTTCTCGCAACTCCTCTTCCTCTTCTCCCGCTTCTTTCCGCTCAGCCCGCCCTTCCTTTGCCATGAGTGTCCGCGCAGACACCGACCGTACCTTCCCTCCAACCTGGACCAACAGCCCGCTCGACTTCCGCACCTGGAACCAGCTTCACTCCGAACCACTCCCCCTCCATCCAGCCCATCTTCCTCGCCTCGGACGCCGCCTACCCCAAGTACCTGAGCGAGTGGGGCGCGGCGGTGCGCAAGGACGGCGCGTAGGCCCTCCGCCTCGCGGTGGGGACGACGCTGCTCCGCCTCGCGAACGACGACGCAGAGCAGGCAAGGACGGTTGCACCGTGGCACCGCGCGTCGAGGGTGCAGCGCGAGGAGGGGCTGCTCGAGGTGTGGCGAAGGGAGCAGGAGGTCGCGAAACGGAGTCCGGCGCGGATGTATGCTCGAACGAGTCTCGGAAGGCGGAAAGGAGAAGCCGAGACCAGCAGGAAGAGGGAGAAGACGCTGTGCCGGCGGGCAAAGCAGGACGGACTGCTTGTACCCGGGCGGCTCTTCCCATTCGGTAGGTGTTGTTCGCAGCCTTGCAGCCGTTCTAGATCTGCGAACCGCCCGAATCGGAGGGTAGGCGGTCCTGCAGCGGGAGAAGAAGGTGAAGGAGACGGATCAGTCTTGTCCAGCTTGCCGACCATCACCCGCCTCTGCAAATTGCCTGCTCAGAGCAGTGTCAAGAAGCTGTCTCGACGTACCCTGAGCATGATACTCAACCTCTGCGTCCCGCCGACTGTCCGCCCCTCCCGTTCCGCCGACTCGAGAACCTCATGCGTGAAGTGCGTTCGGAGCGGTTCGCTGCACGAGTACATTTGCGGTCAGTGCGATCGCCGCAGCGACTCGAGTGGAAGGCTCGAGGCGGAAAGGCAGTTCTAGGCAGGAGGAAAAGCGGAACGCACGACTGGATATACGCGCTCCCCGTCGGGACCAGCACCTCGAAGTCGCTCGGCCCGTCCTTGTCCATCCCCTCCCCGACGTCGCTCACCTGCTTGAACCTCATGACTCGCTCGCCGCCCAAGCTGACCCCGACGATCGTCCGGCCGAACGCCTCGAGGTTGTCGACGTGCGGGTAGATAGCGCCGCGCGAGGAGAGGTGGAGGAGGTGCATGATGAGGTGCGGCGGTGGAGATACGGGGAAGGCTGGTGGAGGCGCGGTGGAAGAAGAGGAGGATGGCGGCGGCGGCGGAAGAAGCGAGTAGACCTTGTCGAGGACGCCCGCCAACTCGCCCTTCTCTCCCTCTTCTCCCCACGCCCCCTCGCGCACGAGCATCTCGCGGTACTTGCTGATCACGCCGTCAAAGTGCGCCTCCTCCCAGGCGTACGCCTCGTCTGCGAGGAAGCCCTGCTCGGTCGGGTAGTCCGGGTTGGCCTTGAGCCATTCGCGCCGTCGTCGCCGGCCTGCGGCGGTGGTGCGGGAGGGTGCGTCGAGGAGGCGGAGGGAGTGGCGGAGGAGGAGGGATTGCTCGGGCAGGGAGAGGAAGTCGGGCAGGAGGGTTAGGGCGGGATGAGGTGTAGGTGTGCGGACGGCGGTGGAGTACCGTCGCAGACACCCACAGACGGTGTTGCGTGCTGGCTGGAGCATGCTAAGCGAGTGGTTGACGAGTTGATGACTGCGAGCGATGAAGAGGTTCAGCGAGGTGGGGCAGCTGTCGAATGCAGCGAGAACGGCTGGCGCACCTGTGGGCTAGTTGTAGCACGCCCTAGAGGATTTTCTATGCAAGCGCGGCAGTCTAGCGTGGGAGCGGTGAGCGGGAAGAGGCCAACCTTGCTCGCTCCGCCTCTCTTCCTCCTGCCTCATCTTCACTCGCTCTAACTGCAGCCCATGACCGCCGAGTACACCTCGGCAGATCCGAGCAACCCGCTCTTCGAGGTCCGCCCTACTCGCAACGGCTGGCTCGGCGCGTTCGCAACCGCCGACATCGCCCAGGGCACGCTCGTTCTCGACGACAAGCCGCTCTTCACCCTCGACGCTCCCCTCCAGGCCTACCTCTTCTCGCGCGCGCAGTCGGGCCAGAGCGGCGGACCGACCCCGATCGAGGGCGACGACGAGGACGAGGAGCCGCCAAAAACGCTCGAGGAGTTTCTCGACAAGAGCATCCGTACGACCCTGCGATGGCGAACCGAGGAGCAGCGGCAGCAGTTCTGGCAGCTCGCCAACACCCGCGGCGCGCCGGAAGCGTACGGTATCTTTACCACAAACGCCGTCCAGTGCGTCCTGCTTTTCTTCCCCTCTTTGAGTACCCTCTGCCCAGCTCTGTTGACACCTCCTCCCCTTTTCAGGACCCGCGACGAGACCGGCGGCCTCTTCCTCTGGCTCTCGCGCTTCAACTCGTCCTGCCGCCCGACCCTCTCCAGGCCCGCCTGGGACTCCTCCACGGGCTCGACCAAGCTCTACGCCCTGCGCGACATCCACGCCGGCGAGGAGCTCACGTGGACGTACCTCAACGTGACGTACGAGTTCGAAGGCGCCGAGGCGAGGAAGGCCGAGATGCTCCGGGTGTTTGAGTTCGAGTGCGCGTGCGAGGCGTGCGCGGGCGTCGGGATGAGCGAGGAAGAGAGGAGGGCGAGCGAGCGCAGGCTGCTGCAGCTGAGGAGGCTGAAGGAGCAGCTCAAGGGGTCGGAGGAGGAGGAGGACAATGAGGCGAGGCGGGCGACACTCGCGAGGATGGCGAAGCTGTCGAGGGAGGAGGGACTCTGGGAGACGGCTGAGCGGTTAGAACGGGCGGTTGAGGCGCAGGAGTCGGACTAGACGGGATAGACGAGGCTTTGCTCGGACCTGTTGTTGTATTCTCGTGCGTACCTACCTTTCCTTCCTCGTCTCCGGCTCGTCTGATCTCTTCCTCCGCAGCACCAATGCATACATGCCTTCCTCGCTTCCACCCGCCGCTATCGAGAGCGCCGAACCAGCCTCGATCTCGAGACGCGTCTTCATCCAAAGAGGCGGACGGGGTGCGGACAGCCCTTGTCCGGCCCTCGCCTGGCTCGCTCTTCCTTTTCTTTTCTCCACCACGCCCTCCCGGCCCGCTTGTCGATGTTGTGTCCCCTCCCGAGCGCCGACACCGCCCCTCTCCTCGCCGAAGAGGGCCCTCACGCCGGCGAAGCGCCCTCTTCAGCTTCAAGCAACGCCGACACGTTCGTCCTCGACTTCGAGGAGACGCAAGACGCAGTGAAGGGGACCTCTATCGCGGCAGAATCCGCCTCGCGTGCTGCAGCAGATCGGACCGAACCCCTCCGTCTGCAGGAGGAAGCGGCCGTTGGGCTGCCCCTGCCGGTGACCGCTCGCGCGGCATCCACCGGAACGCAAGCCTCCCCTCGCCGTCCTTCAGTCAGGACACCAGCGGCCCCAGCTGGACAAGCGCAGCAAGTTGTCCAGGGTGCGTTTCCCCCGAACTTCGTTTCCTTTTCTTCCTCTGCGGCTCAACCCTCGCCATCACATGCAGGCGATCAAGCCGGCTCCTTCTTGCTGTGGGTCACTATGGCCTGGGCTGTCTGGAAGCTCGGGCTCGTGAAACAGAGTGCGTCTTCCCCCTTTTCTCCGCCGCCTTTAAGCTGACCTCGAAGTCGTCTACAACCTTCGGCGGGTTCCTCCTCGCGCTCTTAGTGGCCCCGATGCTCTTCGTGGCTGTCGCGGGAGCTATCTTCGGGCTGGGGTTCCTGCTTCACCGCATCTTCTCCAGCCTGGCCTGGTTCCTGCTCGAATGGAGGTGAGCCCCCCTCCCTCATCTCATGCCTCTCCGCTCACCGCTCTCGATACCGCAGGCACGCTGGAGTCGCTCGCACCACAGTATAGCGTGAAAGCGGAGGGAACGATACCTTTTTTTCAGCCGACCAGCGGCACATCTTCAAGTCTACTTCTAGCTAGCGTCTACGCCTTCCCCTTCTGCACGAGCCACCTGGCCTGCTGCCGGAGAGTGGGAAGCTTGGCGAGCGCGGGCGTCGGGATGGCGAGGTTAACCTTCTGCAGCCGGACGGCGAGGCGCATGGCGGCGATCTGCGGTCCGAAGCAGCTGATCAGGCTCCAGAAGAAAGAGTAAAGGAAAGGGGAAGGCATCGCACCGAGTCGCCACCGAGGGAAGAGAACGAGTCCTCCGGCCCAAAGTCCTCCTCCTCGATGCGCAGCACCGCGGCCCATTCCTTCTTCAGCCTCGGTACGAGCTCCTCGACACGCTCGTCATCTTCCTCCGCTCCGTCGGCGAGAACACTCTGCAGCGTGGAGGACCTGCCGGCGCCGTTCGACTGGCCGTGGCTAGCGCTGAGGCTCGTCCGGCCGAGCTTGGCCTTGACGGCCTCGACCGTCGTGCACGGCGCGGCGACGAGGTGATCCATCACGGCCGCGACACTTTTAAGCACGCCCTCGACGTCCTCCTTGCTGACAATTCGCTCGTCAAAGAAGCACGCCAGTTCGAGCTTCTCCTTGTCGTCCTTCTCCGGCGTGACCTCGAACGAGAGCGAGTAGTTCGTCGGCATGTGGATGCGCTCCGGCGGCTGGCGGATCGGCCACGGCGCGGCGGCGTCCCAGGCCGGGTCGCGCTCGGCGAGGGACTGGTACGTGACGAGCGTAGAGAAGAGGTCGGTGCGGCCGTTGGCGAGAGAGCACGCGCGGGTGAGCTGCGAGAGGGTGACGCGCTGGTGGACGCGGGAGAGGCGGTCGGTCGAGGCTTCGGACTTGGCGAGGGAGAGAAGGGAGGGCGCGGCAGAGTCGGAGGAAGAGGCGAAGCGGATGCGAGAGGGAAGGACCGACACGCAAGGACCGATGACTTCGTCGGCGTCGTCGATGTCGATGTCGCGGCCGGAGCGGACGATGCCGACCGTGACGTCCTCCGACTTGGCATGGTGGCTGAGCGCGACGAGGATGGCGAGGCGCGAGGCGATGGCGGGAGTGATGCCGTGCCGCTGAGTGAGCGAGTCGAGGTCACCGGACCAGTGGACGATGGCGGCGCCGGTCGTGGCCAGCATCTCGCCGTTGAGCGGGTCCTGCGACGGCCAGTTGAGCGGGCGGGCCTCCGAGAGGTAGTCGCGCCAGAAGCTGGTCGTCTCGCCTGAGAGTTCGCTCGAGCTGCGCCACCACCCGGCGACGGAGGAGAAGGGAGGGCGGGAAGGGAGGTCGAGACCGAAACAGAGGGAACGGAGGTCGGCGGTGAGGAGTTCGAGGGTCCAGCCGTCGCTGCGAAGGAGACGGATCAGTGCCGGTTGAGGTCGCAGGAGCAAGTCGCTCGTACCTCATCGCATGGTGCATACCCCAACCGAGCTTCCTCTTGCCGCTCGACGACTCGAACAGAGCCAACGAGAGGTGAAGCTGACCCCACCGGAAGGTGAACCGCTTGCGGTCGCGACGAAGCCATTCCTGCGAGTCAGGCGAAGATGAGCAAGGTGTGATGTGCAGGAGCGGCAACCGGGAAAAGCGCACCGAGACGGCCTCGTCAAGCTGCTCCTCCTTCTCCACGCCGACCCGCTCGATCCTCGTCCGCTCCTGCACCTCCGCATCCTCCTGGTTCAGCGCGACCGCCACCGTCCCCGCCGCCTCGCTCACGACGAAGACGCTCCGCAGCGCCTCGTACCGCCCGACCATCTCCCTTACGCCCTCCTGCAGCTTCTCCAGCGGGAGCTCGTCCGCCGAGGGCCCGACGGCGTAGACCGCCTGCGCGTAGTAGTGCCCGATGGGCGAGTCGAACGAGGGTGCGAGGAGGGCGTCCTGAGCTGGCGCGGTCGGGTAGGCGTCGACGATGCGGGAGGACGGGAGGGAAGTCGAAGCGAGCTCGTCGAGGAGCGCGGTACGGGCGGCGGAGGGGACGAGGTCGAAGGGCTCGTACGGCTTCGAACCGTTCGCGGTCGCGCCGTCGGAGGAGGAGGAGGCGGACGTGCGATCCAACGCTGCGGCGCATTGGCCGAGAGTGGCGGCATCAACAACGTCCTTGAACTGGAGCGTCGGGTAGCCTGTAGCTCGGAGCGCGGTAACGAGCTTCATGAAGCGGATCGAATCGCCGCCGAGCTTCATGAACTCGTCCTGGTCGGCGATCCCGGCAGCGTCCTCTTCCGAGAGCCGAAGAACTGCACCCCACGCACGACGAGCCGCCTCGTGTTGCTCGTCGCGGGTGAAGGTCTTCTCCTGCTCAGCGCCGTCATCGCCGTTCTCGCCGTCCGCCGCTCGACGCGCCCGACTCGCGCCGCGCCAGTCGTACGCCTCGGCCAGGGAGCGCAGAGTCTTACGGTCCGCCTTGCCCATGCCCTGCGTCGGTATACGATTGACGGCGAGCCAGTAGCGCGGGACCATGTACTGCGGGAGGCGCTCGGCGAGCTTCTGCTTGAGAGAGTCGACAAGGGAGACGAAGGCGGGCGAGGTGGTGAGCGGGAGGACGTGGATGTCGGAGGTCGAGTGGTGGCTCGCCGACGCGGAGGAGGAGGACGCGAGAGAGGCGTCGAAGGAGGGGGAGAGCTCGAGGTAGGCGACTAGGGCGGAAGGCATGGAGGCAGCTTCAAACTTGTCGACGATGCCGCGGAGAAGGGAGGGATTGGTGCGAGAGGAGAGGTGCTCTTCGATCTCGCCGACCTCGATCCTGCGGAAGAAAGCGGGTCAATATGACTGGGAAGGGAACAGAAAGAGCTCACGCACCTCAACCCGTTCACCTTGACCTGTCCGTCCCGCCGCCCCAGACACTCGATCCAGCCCTCTTGCTCGCCTTCCTTCTCCCATTCGGCTGTAACCCATCGCCCGAGATCGCCGGTCCTGTACAGCCTCTCCCCCTTCTTCCCGACGCCGTCAGCGTCCTCCTCGAGCTCGACAAAGACGCCCTCGTTCAGCTTCGGGAGGATGTAGCCGCGAGTGACTTGCGGGCCAAGGATGCAGATCTCGCCGATGCAGCCGAGCGGAACCGGCTTGAGCGAGGTGGACGAGAGGACGGCGACGCGGGTCGAGCCGGTGGGCTTGCCGATGGGGAGGGAGAAAGGCGCGGGAGGAGAGGGTGCAAGGGACTGATTGGAGATGACGCCGACGGTAGTCTCGCTGTAGCAGGGAGAAGCGCGGGTCAGCCAGGTGATCTGGGGTCGAAGCAGGAGGAAAGAAAAGGGCTCACGTTGGTCCGTAGTCAATCACGACCCGCACGCCGCGCTCGCGCCACTTCTCCCTCACGGCCTTGTCGACCTTTTCTCCGCCAGTGTTGACCTGCTTGATGCGGAACCCGGCACGCTCCCATGCCTCCTTGACCGTCTCGCCGGCGCGAGGTTGCGCTTCGACGTGTTCGAAGAGAAGGGAGGCGATCGTCGGGGTAATGTCGACGAGGGTACAGTCGAGCGCGAGGACGGACTCGGCGAGAGAGGAGAAGAGGGAGGAAGGGGTCGTGATGCAGAGAGTCGAGCCGTGCTGCGGGGAAAGAGAAGGTGAGCCAGAGGAAAATGACGATAGAGTGCTTCTGAGCACAGCGAGCGGCACGCACGGCGAAACAGTCCCAGATGTTCATGACGGAAACGTCAAAGGCGTAGCTCGGGAATTGCAAGACGCGCTCGCCTCGTGCACGGCCGAAGACACCGCGGTAGTTGCTGCAGTAACGGGTTAGTCAGACCGTCGAAGGAGAGGGAAAAAGCAAGACGCACCGCAGGAAGGCAGCGACATGCCGGTGCTCGACCGCAATGCCCTTGGGCTTGCCCGTCGTCCCACTCGTGTAGATGACATAGGCCAGCCCGTCCTCCTTCTGCTCCGGCCATCCCTGCTCCTGCTTCCGAAGCGGGAACCGCTGCTCCAGCTCGTCGACCGTCGCACCTCCCGCCGCCGCATCGACGAGCGGGCCGAGGACCTCCTCCGGGTCAACGACGTGCGGGACGAGCTTCTCGCCCTCCCTTCCCTGAGCAGTCCAGCCCGCCCATCGCTCCTTCTCGCCGTCGGCCGACTCGACAATCGCGACCGGCGCGAGCATGCCTTGCTCCCGCAGCTCATCGCAGATCCCGCGCTTCCTTCCCTCGGGGAAAGACGGCTCGAGCGCAAGGTAGCCGCACGAGGTGAGGGAGATGGCGAGAAGGGACAGTGGCAGGAGGGGCGACTTGGCGACGCAGACGGGCAGGACGAGGTTGCCGGTCTGGAGGGCTTTGGCGAGGGTGGAGGAGCCGGAGAGGGAGGTGTGGAGAGAGGAGAGCAGGTGTGCCGCAAGGTACTTGGCGAGGTAGAGCGTATGGGAGAATGAGAGAATGACCTCGCCGTCGTGCGGGTCCGAGGCAGTCGGGTCAGGGAGGAAGTGGACGGCCGGGTCGTCAGGGTATAGCGAGGCGGCGTGGAGGAAGAAGTCGGAGAGAGAGCGACAGGACAATGGGTACGCCTCTGCGGGCGAGAAGGAGGGCGTCGTGGTGTAGTTGGCGAGCGTGTCGGCTTCGGAGGAAATTGCGAGGGGAAGGGAGGAGAGCTTGGCGGAGGAAGGTGCGGCAAGGATGGAGGCGAAGGCGGTTGATACGTGCGATAGGAACCATTCGGCTTCGAGGGTGGGAAGGACAGCGCGGTCGTGCGTGAGGCTGAGGTGGACGCGGTCGTCGGAGCAGGTCGCGGCGAGGTGGAGCGGCGTCGACGGCACGTCCTTTGGCGGTTGCGCGTCGCTCCAGCTAACCCAGAGTCGCACGTCCTCGCCGTCGCGCAGCTCCTTCGCCCTCCCTACCGCCTCGACGAGCTCTTCCACCTGCTCCTCGTCATGCCTCAACTCGCCCTCGACCACCCCGCCATCGCCGACGACGAAAGCGTAGCGGTCCTCGCCCGAGTGCGCAGCCTGTGCTAGCGCTGCTGCGGCCCTCAGCGCAGCTTCAGAGGGCGTGGACGAGCCACTTGGGAGGACGAGGTCGATGTGGGTGGTCGCGAGTTGAGCGGTGGAGCGGTCGAAGCGGTACGAGGGCGGCAGGCGCGGGTAGTCCGGGGGCGGCATGGTGCTCTGCTGGTAGCCCGAAAGCCCTTCGAGCGAGAGCGGGACGAAGAACGAAGCCAACCTCGAGTTCGGGTCCTCCTCTCTTCTTGGCTTCGTACCGCTCACCTCGCCGCTAGTCTAAGCTTTCCGATGGGCTTCGGCCTTTTCATTCTAGCTGAGCCACCCTTCTACACCACTCGCAACATGCCCCTGGGTTCTCCTCCTTTTCTCGCTGAGCGGGAGTTCGTCGCCGGGCTCCTTTGCGCGCACTTCGCCATGAATCAAAATTTGGGCTGCTCGCTCACTTCTTCTCTTGTTCTCCCGATGAGCAGAGCAGGGGAAAAGATAGCTTCCGGTGGGTGTACAAACGGGCGAGTCTTCCTCCCTCTAACGGGGGACAGCCCCACCTTGCCCTGCCTCGCCGTAGATTGGGTGGGTAGATGGGATCCTACCATGATCAGCCGCCCGCTTCTCGTCAGGTCGCCTGGTGTACCCGCCACGTCGAATGTAACGCCACGCCGGCGCGAGGTGTCCGTCCGGGAGGTATCGACCGGGAACCTGAAGAAGACAGGGTCAGTAGGCTCACTCAGTACGCAAAGAAGAAGGTCTACGTGCCCATTCTTCTCGGTCGAAGGCCGGCTTATTAACCGCTCCTGAGCGAAGTGATCGGCCGCTTGGGATCTGTGCGCGACGACAAACTGGTGATAGGCCGCTACCCAGCCGGGCTGGGTATCCTCCATGAGGTGAGCGTAAGCGAGGAAGTCGCCGTTGTGGCCTGTGCAAGAGGACTTTCAGCCTAGAGCAGGTGGGAAGAAGAGAGAAAGAGGAGACCTGTCGGATGGGCATGGTTGTTCCGATTGTCTTGAGCAGCAAAGCGCCCATCGGCGTCTTCTTGAAGTCCATTGCGGAGTCTGTTGGCGAGCTCTGGGGTGGGGCAAAGGCTGAGAACCCTGCCTTAGACATGCAAGAGGAGGTAACCCACGGTGCGTGAGCTGTCCAGCTTGTTCAAGCTGGGTGATGTAGGAGGCGGTAGGGTAGTGGCCGGGGTATCGGCTGGGATTGAGTGAGGTGTTGAGCAAGTCGGGCGATTGAAGGTTGCCGAGATAGCGGAGGAGGGAGTCGATCATGATGGGCGAAAGGGCTTCCTATGAGCGAGGAAGGGTCAGAACAAAGTAAGGATGAACGAACCTTGTGTATAGCGCACCGACGCTTCGCGCTGCGTAGTCAGTAGCTGAGACTGCGGGAAACAACCAGGCATTCGCAACTTTGAAGAGTAGTCTCGGCCTTAGCGGGCGCACCTCTGCCAGCCGTAGAGCGTTCATCTCATTGGTAGCTGAACGTAGTTCCTGCAGCATATGAGTGGCTTCCTGTGTGAGGAACGCTACAGCTCGCGCGGTGTTGAGGACTGTGGGCAGGAAGAAGAAAAACGCACCGCTGCGTGTAGGAGGATCGAGTGGTGGGCGGCAAGTGACCCTTGGTTACTCGGGTCATGCACGGCTCTGTGCATGAGGGAGGCAACGCCCTGGATGTGGTGAGTAAGCTCTTGAAACGAAGCGCCCATGTTCGTCGGTATGTGGCCGGTGCCGTGCGGGACGGGTTGATGGTGGTTCATGTTGTCGGACTGTCGAGCGGCGGGAGGCAAGCAGCTGTAACGAAACCGAAGAGAAAGCAGCGCACCCCTAGCGCACCCCGTCGAAAGAGCGGTCCGTGGTCTTCCCGACATGGAGGCCGCTAGCACCTCCTCTCCTCCCTCCACCACAGTCCCAGTCGCTCAGAGCGCCCATCGGCTGTGCAACGCATCAAGCTCGACCCTCCTGGCTTGCCCGCACTGCACACTGCCACCCTCCCAGCCCGGCCTTCCCAACTCGTCGCCCGTGTCTCCAGCTCCTCATGGCCTCCGACTCTTCACGCCTGCCCCACGACGTCCTATATCTCGTCGCCAAGCTCGTCGTCGGAATCGGCTGTACAGGCGACGAACGTCGAGACGCCAAGTCCATCTCGCTCGTCTGCCGCGCCCTGCGCGACGAGGGACAGCGCGCACTCTTCCACACCCTTACCTTCCCGCACCTGTGGGCCGAGCGCGGCGACAGTGGGCCGAACGAACAGCGAGCACTCCAGTTCGTGCGGAGGTTGAGGTGGGAGGAGGAGGAGGGGCGGCAGTTGCAGCCGGAGCGTCCACGCTTCAAGCGGTCGCTGGGAACGTTTTTCGCCCTCTTGTCCTCCCTCTCGACCCTCACCGCCGTCGACCTCGTCCTGTTTCCGCTTGACGAGCTCCCCCTCGCCCTTTCGGCCATCTCTTCTTCGCCCTCTTCTCCTCGTCTCGCCTCTCTCGCCCTCGTCGCGCACGGCAACACTGGATCTGACCCTTGCCGACTCACCGAGATCGACATCGTACACTTCGTCAAGGCTCTTCCGGCCGTCTCGACTCTTTCACTCGACATTGTCTCTTTCATCCCAGGACCCACTCCCTCTCCTGCCGATCACCGCACTCTCTCGCCCACCCGACTGCGACTCGACTGCGACAAACGCTCCAATCTCGCCGACCTGCCGGACCTGTTTCAACCGGGATTGTCCCGCTACGCCCTCGCGACCGCCCTAGACCCGTCGAGTCTCGTCGAGGTGACGGCAAGTTATGCTCCGAGAAGCGGAGGCTGGATCGCCTGGCTTGCTCAGCCGTCCTTCACCTCTCTGACCTCCATCGACATCCGCTCCGAGAGCAGCGGCGTTCCCGCTCTTTTCCCTCTCCTTTCCTCCACCCTCGCCTTTCACCCTTCCCTGCGACGCCTCGCCGTACGAGACATCGGGTACCAGCGCTGGCCATTCTGGGACTCGACGGACCGCCTTACCCTCCGACCTTTCCTGCTCTCTCTCCCATCCGCCCTCCGAATCCTCATCCTCGACTTCATCTGCCCCATCGAGGATGAGTTCGTCGAGTACCTCCAATCCGGCCGAGCCGGGCAGCTTCGGTCGTTCCGCTGTCGGCACATGAACCCGGACCAAGCGTACTTCCTCGAGCTGGATCCGCTGGAGGGCGTTAGCGAGGTACGCTTTCGCTTCACTTCTTCCACACTTTTTCGTCTGCCGCTCACATGCTCTCCTGCAGAAGTGGGTCGACGTCGATAGTTCGCTTAATCTCTGAAGATGAAGAGGGTCTGCCTGAGCTGCAGACGGAAGAAAAGCGGGCATGGTGAGTCCCCAGGGGCCTCTTTGTTGTTCCTCTCGCCCGCCTTGCTAACGTTTCACTGCTCACAGATGTCGAAGAGACGAGCGTACGGTCGGGCGGGCGGATGGCGGGTGTCTGGTCGCTGCCTGTAGAGAAACGGCGAGGGTGGAAGACGCAACCCCGTCGTCTCGACTGTTGATGTGTGTGAGAGCTCGAAAGCGGTGTCAGGAGCTGTAAGTACAACATATCGAGCGTGTGCACATTGCCTTCTTCTCCTCCCTTCGCTATTCTCCCCCCCCGTTCCTCTCCTACGCCCCTTCACCTTCCGCTCCTCCTCCTCCGCCCGCTGACTCTCTCCGGTCGGTCAAGCGTCACATTCTCGCGACAGGAAGTCGTGGACTCCTTGACGCCCTTGCCGTGGAGGTCCTCGACGAAGAGCGGGCGAAAGGCGCTGTAGAGAGGGATGGGACGGAGGTGGGCGAGTCCTGTGGGTCGGAACGGGTCAGTCATGAGGAAGAGAGAAGCGATCGGAAAAGCAGAGATGGAAGGGAGGTGAACAGGAAAGGCTGAAGGAGGAAGGAGATGGCGGACCTTGGCGAGCTGCTTGAGCGAGCTGACCGAGACGGGCCCGACGAGGCCTTCTGCAGACTTGCCGTCCTTTTCGGCGAGAGCCTCCGAGCTCGAAAAGTGTCAGTATCGCGGGGAATCAGTGGGAAACGGACAGACGCACGGTGTAGCACTTCTTCGCTAGCGGCGCGAGCGCGGCGTGCATTGTCAAGCCCTGGCTTGAGTCGACGGGTTATGCGCGAGTTGTTGCAAGAGCGTGGAGGAAGTCGAGACATCGTCGCTGTACGGGATGGCGTCGAGATCCGATCAGCACCTTCTCGAAAGGAACGAAGAAGGAACAGAAAGAGAGCCGACTCGGCAACGCACCTGCTCATCCCCAACGCGCCCTCGCCCTCTCCCGCCGACGCGACGGGCCCGAAGAACTTCTTCTGCCACAGGCCATTGACGAAGTCAACGAGGCGGGCGTTGAGCACCGTCACGAGCTCGGCGTCCTGCGGGTCGTCCTTGTAGAGTCCGGACGACGTGCTGGTAAGGACTTCGCGGAGCCTGTTCGCCCTCTGCGCATCAGCGTCTCTTTCCCTGAGATGATGAGGGTACGAGAGGGAAGAAAGGAAAGTCAGGAAGACGCACTTCGCATTCAACCCACGAGTCTTCGCCAAACTCTGGGCCTCCCTCGACAGCGATCTTGTGTTAGGAGTTGGATCTGCCGCTGGGTCGGTTGTTCTCGGACGAGAGGGAAAGCACCCAGAAAAGAGGCGGAAACCGGAGAAAGAGCGAGGAAAGCAGGGCGAGGATGAGGGACAGAAGCGAGAAGACCAGCAGAGTGTCCAGCGAACAGAGGGGCACGTCCCGTCTCATCCTTGTTCCGCCTCAGCCTCATGCCAGCACCCCTGGTCGAGATGTGGTTGAGCCGCGATGCCGAAGTGCTGGGAGGGAGGAGGAGGTGAGAGGCGGTGGGACGAGCTGGGGACGAGCTGGGACGCCGACAGCGATGTAGTGGGCCACGTGAACGAGTGCAAGCGAGTCTAGTGAGCGAGTTCAGGTTGTGAGCTGGTCAAGAGGAGGATCGGCAGCGAGCTTCGTCGCCCTCGTTCTCGCCACTCCACCGCTTCCTCAGCTCCAGCTAGCACGCCCCTGCGAGCACTCGCACCCTCGCACTCGCACTCTCGCAACCATCCCGTCTCCACTGCAGCCCCCGCCTCGTCCCCCGCTGCACCTGCCCCCCGACTTACCCTCGCTCTCTCAGGCCTCGGTGCGCCCTTCTCTCTCTTCGTACTGCCCCACACGCACTCACACTGCCACCCACACACCCCCAGGAGTATCACCACCCCGACCAGTTCATGCCCGCGTTGCCCTCCAGCACTCGAACCCTCGCCTCGACCTCGCGCACCCTCTCCGATCCGCTCGTCCGCTAAACCAACCACTCCCACCTATCACTGCCCAGCATGGCTCAGATCGTCAACGTCCGCCGCGACGTCAAGGACAAGTTCTACCGCTACAAGTCCGTCCCTCGTCCCCCCCTCTCCTTCTTCTCCTCAGGCTGATCCTCTTCCGCAGGATGCCCCTCCTTCAGACCAAGATTGAGGGAAAGGGTAACGGCATCAAGACCGGTGCGTTGGCGGTTCTTTCCCTCGCTGCGACGGGAGAATGCGGGACTGACTCGTTCCCCTTTCCTGCCAGTCTTCCCCAACATGGCCGACGTCGCTCGTGCTCTCAACCGCCCGTCCTCCTGTGCGTCATCGTCCCACTTCGTTACGAGGAGCTCGAAGAGCTGCTAGAGCTGGACGGCCGACCTTGACTGACCTTTTTCCCTCCTCTTTCTCTCTCACCCAGACCCGACCAAGTTCTTCGGTTGCGAGCTCGGCGCGCAGGCTACCTTCAACGACACGACCGAGCGCTACATCGTCAACGGCGCGCACGACACGGACCGGATGCGCGACCTGCTCGACACGTTCATCACCAAGTTTGTTCTGTGCCAGTCGTGCAAGAACCCCGAGACCGAGCTGTTCATCACCAAGGGCGACTACATCAAGGCCGACTGCAAGGCGTGCGGCCACCAGGGTGACATCGACATGCGCCACAAGCTCACCGTCTTCATCCTCAAGAACCCGCCCGCCAAGGCGTCGAAGAAGAGCAAGAAGGCTGCCGTCGCCGGCGCCGACTCGATCGCCGGTCAGCCGGCCCAGGTCGACGAGGCCGACGACGACGACGCGCTGACGAAGGAGATCAACGCGGGCGCGGCGGCGCTCATGAGCGAGGACCAGGCGGCGAAGCTGATCGCCCAGCGCGAGGCCGAGGACGACTGGGGCGACGACGTCTCGCCCGAGGCGGTCGCGAAGCGCATGGCCGCGCTCGGCGTCGCGGGCGACCTTGTGGGCGGCGCCGGGGACGACGACGACGACGAGGGCGGCCCGTACGGCGTGTTTGCGCAGTGGGTCTTGGACAACAAGGCCGAGGTCACGGACGCCGAGATCTTCAAGAAGGCGGAGGAGGACGGGATTGCCAAGAAGCACAAGACGCTTCTCGCGCTTGTGCCGGCGCTGCTCGACGAGAACGCCGTCATCGAGCTGCCGAAGCACCTCGCGCTCTTCGTCAAGGTGCGTCTCTCCCTTTCCTCCCTCTTCTCCCTCTTCTTTTCTCGCTAACCTCTGTTCGTCCGCGTTGCGCAGCTCACCACCTCGGAGAAGCACCAGAAGTCGCTCCTCGGCGGCCTCGAGCGCCTCGTCGGCGAGGAGTACCCCGAGCTCCTGCCGCAGACGCCCAAGCTGCTCCTCGCGCTCTACAACGCCGACGTGTTCGACGACGAGCTGCTCGTGCACTGGGGCGAGCACGTGTCGAAGAAGGTGCGTCGAGCTTTCTCTTCTTTCCCCTGCCTGTGCTTCTCCTTCAGCGCACAAAGAAGCGGATGCCAGTATCTGTTGAAGAATGCTCACTGACGCTCTCATTACGCATGTGCAGTACGTCTCGAAGGACGTGTCGAAGAAGGTGCGCAAGGCGGCGACGCCCTTCATCGACTGGGTCAAGACGGCCGAGTCCGAGTCGGAGGAGGAGAGCGACGACGAGTAGGCTCGAGGCTAGTCTTCATCTGGTTCGTCCGAAGAAGGTGGAAGAGGGGGAGGAGGAGGAGGAGGGGTTCTTTGTTTCCCGCGCACGCACACCACTCTCTTCTCTCGCAATTGTACCTGTTTCGTTTGTTGCCCCTGCTGCGCTCTCGCTTCTTGTTGGTCGTACGAGAGTTTTTGCTCGCTCCCGTCTCTCGCTCGTTGCCGCTGTCGCCCTCCCTCGCCCTTCGCCCTCTCGCTTCTCTTCCTCCTTCTCTTCTCTACTCCTCGCGCTCAATGTCGCTCCCCCTCGCCTGGCTGATCGCCGCGGTAGCCGTGACTCCGACCTGCCTGCTGCTCGCCCTCGTCGTCGCCTGGGCGTGGTGGCGCCGCGCCCGTCGTCGACTCGCCCTCTCACCTCCTCCTGTTGTCCAACCGCCCTCTCCGCCCCACTTCGCTCATCCAGCAGCCGAACAAGAAGGCTACACGCTCGTCTTTCCCTCGACCGAGCCCCCGCACCCTCTCCCTTCTTCGCCTCCTTCGCCCGCCCGCTCGCGCGCCCCAAGGCGGAGCAGCACCCTCTCGATCCACACCACCCTCACCCTCGACGGCGCGCGCGTACTCGCTCGCCGCCCACGCTCCGACGACGGGCACGCGCATGCGCACGTGCAGGGGACGGACGAGCGCACGAGCCGGAACTTGAGTTTGAGCGTTGAGGCGCTGCAGGGCTCGAGGGACGAGAATGAGGCGAGTCGTGCGCAGGTCGAGAGCGTCAGGGTCGGGACGGGGGATGGGAGGAGGGATTGGGGGAGCGAGTTTGATGAGGCTGCGCTGCAGGCGTGTGGAGGATTGGGCGGAGGAGGGGGAGAAGAAGGGGAGGAGGAAGCGACGGAGGAGCTCGTCTCGCCTACGACGGCCGAGGCGCCGGAGAGCGCCGAGTGGATCAGCTCGGGGTACCGCCCGGCCACCAAGCCGGGGAGCAGGCGCCGAAGCAGCGAGAGAGGGAGGACGAGGCCGACCTTCCCGGTCGACCCCGCCGGCGGGTTTTTCCCGTTCTGTCCTTTCTCACACACGGCGACGATGGCGCACCGTCCGACGTTCCCGCCCGCGCTCTCGGCGCAGAGCAGCTCGTCGACCCTTTCGCCCTCCGCAACAGGCGACTTTCCCCCAAGCCTCCCTGTCCCTTCCTCCACGCCCTTCCTCCTCCCTATCCGTCCGCCTGCAGCCCCCTTCATCCGTGCCCCGACGCGCTCGGCGCCGACCCTGCTCGAGACGGCGCTACTCCGGTCCGTCTCGTCGCCCGAGTTGCGCCCGATGAAGCGGATGACGACGGACCCGCTCCTCCCTCTCCACCTTCACACCATCGAAGGGAACGAATCAGCCTCGAGCGCGGACTTGTACGCCCTGCCGTCGCCTCGCTCGACCACGATGCGCAAGTCGGCGTTCTTCACTCCCTCTTCTTCCTTCCCTCCGCCCCTTCCGCTCGCTTCTTCCTCGCCCGCCTGGCCGCCCTCTCCGCCTCACACGCCCAAGAGCCCCACCTCGCCGCGCTCGCCGCTCTCCTTGCCTCCCCTGACCGACTTCCCGCCGCGTCCTCCTCGTCCCGCCCGCCCCTCCGGCGTCCGCCTGCAGAGCTCGACGCGCTCGCTCCCTTCCTCGTCCTTCCACGGCTCCTCTTCGCGGCACGACACTGCCGAACCATCTCGTCCGCCGCCGCTACCCTCCTCCCCCTCCCCCATCTCCCCACCGCGCTGGTCCTTCCGCCGCCCGCGCCTCTCGAACGCGCCCTCGTCGCCCTCGCTCCGCTGGAGCGGATCGTGGAGCCGCTCTGCGCGCGCCGGAGCTGGAGCCGGAGCTGGGGCAGAGAGGAAGCGGGTGAGCAAGGAGCTGCTGAGGCCGCTGAGGGCGAGCGTGAGGGCCGAGGCGAGCGCCGAGACGCTCGTTCCTCCGTCGCCGGTCGGGGTAATCAAAGGGAGGGAAGAGGAGGGAGGAGAGGCGGGAGCGAGGGGCAGGGCCGGCAGCGTTGGGACGCTCGAGAGCCATGTCGCGAGGGGGGAAGGAGTCGGAAAAGTCGGCGGCGAGGTCGGGCCTCTTACCGTGCGTCTTCCCTCCTGCTCCTTTTCTCTTCTTCTGCTCGGTGGCTGCCTCGAGACCGGGACTGACGAGCGGGCTGGAGAGAACAGCTCACCAACCCCGACCCGGTCTCGAGCGGTCGACCGTCGACGTCTGCTTCCACCGCCGGCGGCGACTCGTTCTCGGTGCGGACGTCGATCCGGCTGTCGTTTGAGACGGCGCCGCTGGCGAGACCGTCGCCGTGATTGAGGTCGTTCAGGTGAGCCGACGCGGCTTTTTCTTCTTGACCTTCCTAGGCCGTCTTTCTCATTCCTCGCCTGTTCTCTCGCAGGTCATACTCTTCGCTCGTTGCAGCTACATCGTGTAGCCTATCCACCCTCTATGTAACGCCCGTTCCATGGTCTCTTCGTCGACAACTCGCTTTTCTCGCTCGTGGCCTTTATGCTCTTCCTCGCTCGTCCTTCTCCCGGTTCTTCCTCGTCGCCTTTGCCACCTCTCCCTGTTCTTCCTCTCGCCATCGCCGCCGTCGTTGCAGCTGCCGACCGGGCATCTTGCAGCCGGCACTGCCGATTGCCCTCGACGCGTCCTCGTCGCGTTGTCCTCCCCTGCCTTTCGGCTCCAACATTCCCCTCGCCTCTCGCTTCTCCCTTGCTCTCGCACGCTCTCGCTCGTCCATCCTTTTGCAGCCACTGCATTCGCTGGCAAGCTCCTCCACGGTCCGACGACACACACGACCGGCTTCTCCTCCTCCTCCCGCTCCCTCGAACCGCCACTTCCGCCCGGCTGCCTCTGTCCTTCAACACCTCCCCTTCGTCTCTCTCCCTCGTCGCTCACACCTCGAACACACCCGCAACCGCAACATGGGCCACCTCGCCCCCCTCGTCGACGCCTCCTCCTCCACCTCAACCTCGCACCAAGGCCTCGCCTTCTCGCTCTCCAAGCTCCTCGCGCAGAAGATGGCGCGCGAGGGCTCGTTCGGGCCCGGGCTCGGCGGAAAGAAGAAGAAGAAGAAGCTCGCGGGCGCCGGCGCAGGAGGAGCGGGAGGGGCGGAGGAGGACAGGCCGGCGTTCATGATCTCGCGCTGCCCGGGCGGGACGATGGCGCAGCTTGATGGCGAGAGCGGGTGCTTCTGGTGCGCTGCTTCCTCCCTTCTGTCACCAACAAGCCCGGCTTCAACCTGGAGACGCGCAGGACTGACCGATCCCGTTTTCTCTCGCAGCGGCAAGCTCGACTCGGACGCGACGTCGTCGTGCCACGGCTACGACGAGAACGACCGCCGGGCAGTGTGCGTCGAGGACCTCCGGACGGACGCGCAGCGGCTGGCCATCTTTGAGGGGAAGACGGTCGGAGCGGGAGGGGGAAAGAAGAAGCTCGAGCGGAGCGGGAGGAGGAGGGCGACGTGCGGCCTTGGTGCGTCCCTTGCTCTCTCTTTCTTGTGGTGAAGGGAGAATGAGCGCTGATGACTGAGGAGGAGGGAGCAGAGCTGCTGCCGAACTTTGTCGAGGACGCCGTCGCGCTCGCCTGCCCGATCGGCTATGCCCGCGTCGGGCCAGAAGAAGACGACGCGCCGTTCATCTGCCAGGATACGGCCTCCCCATACTCTGTGCGTCCTCTCTCCCGCTCTCCAGCGAGAAGAGCAAGGTTGACCTTTTCTCGATGGGCGAGAAACAGTGCGGCACGAAGCAGCGCGACTGCTACGCCCAGCCGGGCGTGCTCAGGGCAGCATGCAGCGAAGGGAGGTGCGAGATCAGTGCGTCATCCCTCCATCCCTCGTTTTCTCCTTCAACCTGAGCTTGACGAGCTCCCGCCGAGCAGTGATGTGCCAAGAAGGCTGGCGCTTCGCCGTGGTCGACTCGGACGACGCCGACGGCGAGGCGGTGACGAGCTGCGTGCCGAGCAAGCCGCTGTTCTTTGCGCCGCCGGCCTGAAGCAAGGAGGAGGGGTTCGGGTTGGTTTCTTCGAGGGTCTTTCGCGGTTCTCGTACTCTATCTGGTTTGTGCGTGCTTGTACGCCTACGTCTCTGTGCATGCCCCTTGGGGCCGTAATCTATGCCTCCGTTGCTGGCGAGAAGAGGAGAAGAAGAAGACGGTGAGGAAAACAAGGTCAGTGTCCTCGCCTTGTGAACCTTCCGGCGCGCCTTCGAGCTCCACACCACATTCAAGAGATCTCATCAAAGGCACCTCTAGCATTTCCCGCTGTCGACGAGGCCACCTCAATCTCGCTCCCTCGGGTCTCCTCGTCGACCACCTGCTCGCTCGTAGCTCAGCAAGGATGGCGGCGCAGTTCATCGGCTCGCTGATCAGCCTGACGTCCAAGTCGGACGTGCGTCTCCTCCTCCTCGTCCGCCGCGTGTGCTCGTCCAGCTGACCCCTTGCCTTCTCTCGTGGTCCCACAGATCCGCTACCAGGGCGTCCTCCACTCCATCGACCCTGCCGCTGCTACCGTCTCCCTCGAGAAGGGTACGTCCGCGCTCTCGTGCCATCACCGGGGCTCTGGCGGATGAGGGACAGCTGGGAGGACGAGGACGAGGGGAGGGTGACCGGGAGTGCTTGCCGGCCAGTGAAGGCAGCTGAGCGATAAGGGGGACGCTAGTCACGGTCACTGACACCCCGTGCTGCACCCACAGTGCGGTCACTCGGCACCGAGGGCAGGAAGGGCAACCCGGCTGAGGAGGTGCCCGCGAGCGACAACGTCTACGAGTGCGTCTTGCCCGCACTCTTCTTTCCTGCTACTGGCCTGCTCACTGGACTTGTCACCCGCAGCTTCATCGTCTTCCGCGCGTCCGACGTTAAGGACCTGCAGATTGAGGCGCCGGGTGCGGCCGACGAGACCCCGAGCGACCCGGCTATCGTTGGCGTACGTGTCGTTCGCCTTTTCTCATCTCCTGCCAGTCCGTGCTGACTCTTTGCTCCAACAGACCGCTGCCCCATCTGCCCCTTCCGCTCCTGCCGCCGCCCCTGCCGCCGCTTCTCCCCCCAAGCCCGCCGAGCCATCTCCCCAGCCTCCGGCTCAGCAGCAGCCTCCCCAGCAGTCGCAGCCGGGCCCTCACTCGCCCTTCGCCCCTCCGCCCCCCCACCTCGGCGGCGCCGGCTCGCCCTTCGCGCCCTACCCGCCGCCCTTCCCTCCCTCCCCCTTCGGCGCGCCCGGGCCGTTCGGCGGCCCCCCTCCCGGCGGTCCCTACGGCGCGCCCTACCCGCCATTCGGTGCGCCTGGTCCGTTCGGGCCTGGTGGGCCCGGTCCGTTTGGCCCGCCGCCGCCGTTTGGCCAGCCGGGCTTCCCGCCCCAGCAGCAGCAGCAGGGCCCGATGAGCCCCGCGCCTGCCCCCGCCGCCGCGCCGAGCCCCGCCGTGCAGAAGCAGGAGGCTTCCGCCGCCGCTGCCAAGTCGCCCGCCGTTGCGCCGGCCCCGGCCACGCCACAGGAGACGCGCCCGGTCACGAACGGCACCGCCGCTACCGCTGAGGCCTCCAAGCCGGCAGCGAAGCAGCCGGCCGACATCGAGCAGCTCGCGAAGGACATGTCGCGCGCGCAGCTCGGGCCGCACCCGGCCGGCGCTCAGCCGCCGTCGCACCCGAGGCAGCAGCGGACGCAGGACGGCGTCGGCGCGAGCGTCTTCGCCGGCCCGCCGCAGGGCCAGAGCCAGCCGCAGCGCGGACCGAGGAGCTTGCAGCCCTTCCCGGGCGGTGCGCCGGGCCAGCAGCAGCAGCAGCAGCAGCAGCAGCAGGCCAAGGCGGTGCCGGTCCCGGACGCCGAGTTCGACTTTGAGAAGGCCAACGCCGCGTTCCAGAAGCCGCACGCGCTGCCGTCTGCGCCTCCTGCCGCCGCGGCGGAGCAGGAGGAGCCCGCGGCGAACGGCGCGGCCGAGTCGCCCGAGGCGGAGAAGAAGGAGGAGGACTTCACGGTGCCGCCGCCAGCGCCGGAGGAGTTCTACAACCCGACCAAGTCGTTCTTCGACACGATCTCGTCGGACAGCAAGACGCGCACGGACCCGGCGCAGCAGAGCGCCATGGGGCGGTACGGCGGTATGGGCGGCGGCGGGTACGGCGGCGGGAGGTACGACCGCGCCAAGGAGCGCGAGCGCAACATGGAGGCGTTTGGGGAGAGCGGGCAGAACCTTGGCCGTGGTGGGTACAGGCGCGGACCTGGCGGCGGAGGAGGAAGGGGCGGGAGGAGGCAGGGAGGAGGACAGGGTCAGGGTCAGGGTCAGCAGCAGGGCGGTCAGGGTGGGTATGGCAGGCAGAACGTACGTCTTCCTCTTCTCTCTCGCCTTCTCTTTCTTCGTACTGACCAAGACTCGCTTCGTGTAGTACGGCCAGCGCCAGCAGCAGCAGCAGCAGTGAACGATGTCTCCCTCAGCGACCCGCCTCTTTCTCCTCTTCTCATTTCGCTCCCTCTTCGTCCGCGCTGTTCAAACACCCCCTCTCTCTCCGTCTCTCGTAGCAAAAGCAACCCGCTCTCCCTCTTCCGGTAACTCGCACCTCGATTCCCTCTGGCTCGCCTCGTCCCGCTGGCTCGTGTGCTGCCCAGCCTTCCCGCTCCAGCGCTCACTCTCCCGCGCCCAGTGCTCTGCTCCCGTGCTTCCTGTATGCAATCTGGAGTTCCAGAAAAGCGACTTCGGTGTTGTGCGACTGCCGCTTTCCGCTGCACCTTCCCGCTTCTCTCTCTTCTCTCTCTCGCTTTTGCGCCCACCATGTCGACTCCTACGCCCGACACACACCCTCTCCCGCCCTCTCCACAGCCTCCTACAGCGCTGCACGCCCCGACTTCGCCCCTCTCGCCGTCCTCGTTTGCACTCGCCTCGCTCCAAGGGTCCGAGCCCACCATCCCCGTCTACGGCCGCAAGACGGGCGTCGAGGGCTTCGTCAACGAAGAGGGCACGCTCATGCGCGGCGACGGGTCGGCGGGGGCCAGCAGCGGAGAGGAAGAGCAGGACAAGGCCATGGGTGAGGAGGAGAGGAGGGAGAGGAGGAAGCTTAGCGGCAGGATCGCTGCGCTGAGGAGGTGGAAGAGTGAGGAGGTCAGGCTCTGCCAGCAGAAGGATGGGCACCAGGGGGTGGAGGACAAGGTCGTCGTCGCTTCTCAAGGTGCGCTTTTCTCTCTCGCTCTTCTTCCACCCCCGGATGAATGCACTCACGGAAGACGAACAGCAGCCGTCGCAGACTCCTCCTTCCCGTCCATCAACCTCGGCGGCGCGCCGCACCTCCCGGCCTCGCAGTCGCTCTTCCTCCCGGTCGCCTCGACGGCGCCGACCGACCCGGCCGCGCTCGACGCGAGGCGCAGGAACGACACCGTCGACGAGTGGAGGGCGGCGCTCAAGCATGCGCATGGGAGCCGCGAACCTTCTTGCGACAGAGGGAAGGAGAGGGAGGGGAGCGGCGCGACGACGACGCCGACGCCGCCGGCGCAGAGGGGTGCCCCGCCGCCGCCGATGCTCGTCCTCCCGCCCGTTCCTCCTCTGCTGTCGACCTCAACCTCGAGCACCTCTCCGTCCTCCCAGCTCCCCACGCCCGTTGCGCACGACTTCGCGCCCTCGTCCTTCTCCTTCCCCATCCCGAGCTCGCCTTCTTCTCCCGCCGCGCGCTCGCCCCTCGCCTCCCCGTCCCTCTCCGTCCTCGCCGACCCGTTCCACACCCACTCGTACCCCGTCCAGCCGGAGAAGCTCCTGCTCCCGGACGTGCCGAAGGAGGGGGAGTACACCTTCCCAGACGCACGAGGGAGGGCGTCCTTCTCCGCTTCGTTGTCGTCGTCGTCGTCGCGCGCGGCATCTTGCGAGCGCGGAGAGCGCCTTGCCCCACCTGCGCTGGGGCACAAGGCGAGCAACCCGGACAGCCTCCTCGACCTGTATGACCGGTCGAGGTCGACGTCGCCGGGCCAGGAAGAGGGTGCGAACGGGACGAAGGAGGAGGAGCTGACGCCGACGGGGCTTGTCGTGGGGGTCTCTGAGCCGGAGATGGAGGGTGAGGGCGAGCTCGAGAGGGCGCTGAGGAAGAGGGGGATCGACCCGGTGCGTATCCCTCCCTCCTTCTTCCTTTCCTAACCCCAATGACTCAAGCTGCATGGCAACCAGACCCAGCACCTCACCCTCCTCATCCCCCACCCGCTCGCCCGCCTCGAAGTCTGCCCGCGCTGCGCCCGCCCTCTTCCCGCCGACGACGACGACGCGCAGCGCTGGGCAACTGAGCACTGGGAGTGCTTGCCGTTTCTCGCCGTCGCAGGTGGAGGCGGGGTGGGAGGCGTGAGGGTCGTCGCGATCGGAGAGTAAGGAGGAGGGTCTGGCGCGCATGGTGTTTTTTTTCTACTCCCTCTCCCTCCTCTCCTTCTCTTCTCCATCTCCCTCCTCTCTCTCTCTTCTCCCTCACTCGCTGTTGTTTCCCTCTTCCGGGCTCTCTTAAATGCTACTTCGCCGTTTCCTCGCCGTTCTTCTTCCTCACTCTCGCTGCCTACAAAGAACGAGAAAGGGAGAGAGGGAGCGGAGCTTGCAAGTGCGGTATAAGCGTCTCGACAGCAAGAGGAGGACGGACGGGTGCTGTCTGTATGGTCGGCCGGCGAGACGAGGAGCTGGCTGGGTGTCTTCTCCCCTTCCCGGCTCCGCCGTCCTTCTTCCTTATCCTTCTCGTCCCGCCTCCTCCCCAAGGCACCCTTCACCCCTTCTCGCCGTCCGCCTCCCCGTCGACGAGCTGCATCGCCATCCCTGCGCGAGGCGGCGAGTCCGGCCCGACCGACGACGAGAGCGCGGGAGAAGACAGCACGCCAGCGAGGGGAGGAGGTGAGGCGAATAGGACCGCGGAAGTCGGCGACGGCGGCGTCGTTGGTACGTCGTCCGGCGAGCGCAGAGGCGGCGGGGGCGGGACCGTGGGCGGGGCCGAGTCGACCTCCCCCGCCTTTTCCTCCTCCTCCCCCTCCTCTCTCTTTCCCCGCTCCTCCTTGCCCTCCCGCTCCCTCTCGCGCCCCCTCTCCCGCTCGATCTCCTCCATCGTGACCCCCCCAAACCCCCACCCCTCCCGCCCCCTCCACTGCCTCCCGCCGCCCTCCCTCTCGCCGACCGCACGCCGCTGGCGGCGCCACCACTGCTCGTCCCTTGCCGCGTCGCCCGCGTGCGCCGCCGAGCCCAAAGGGTAGGAGTAGGACGACGAGGAGGACGAGGCGCTGAAGGAGGGCGGGGCGTGCGTCGCCGAGCGGCGCCAGAGCTGGTCGGAGAAGGAGGAGGAGCGGGGCAGGAGAGGTGGGCGGCGCGGCGCGGGAGGCGGTCGGTGGTCGACTGGGACGGTCGGAGGAGTGACGAGCGGCGAGAGAGGCTGGGTTGTTGCGGGCGAGGAGGAGAGCAATTGAGTGGCGGAACTACGGGAACGACGGAGTGAGCGCTGCAGGCTCGCACAGGAGGAAAAGGGAAACACGCACTGCGACTCGCGGGTGGCCATGGCGCTTCAGCTAGCAACCAAGAGAGTCAGAGTAAGGCGGAGAAAGGAAAGAAGCACGAGAACGGAGGAGCGCCGGGTCGTACTCGTCGTGCTCGGCAGGCCGACAAAGTCCATCTGAGCAGCCTCTTTCCGAGAGAAAGAGGCAAGGCGCTCAGAGACGAGCCAGGCGAGGCGAGAGAAGCGAGACGCATGCACGAGCAGGAGGAAGCGATCTCGCTCTCGAGGAAGAAGCACGCGGCCGATTCTGAGGCACTTGCTGCTGTGCTTGCATCGTCGGAGGACGCAGAGACTCGAAAGGGGAGAGGTGTTGTACAACGGTGTAAGGGAGGGGCGGGGAGGGGGCAAGGGCAGGAAAGAGAGGGGGAGAAAAGGGGAGGGAGCACGTTCATCGCGGGCCGGTCTTGATGATGCCCTGTAGGTAGGAGAGGCGTCAGTCCTCGAGCTCAGAGGGCTGAGCTGACGCAGAAGGGGGAGGGAAACTGTCAGAAAAGACGCACCGCCCTAACCAACACCTCGACCTTCCGCCTCACCTCGGGCGAGCTCGCCATATGCTGCTGGAGGCTCTTCGGGTCCTGCTGCGCCTGCTGCAAGATAGACTGGAACACCGGGTCGCTCATGATCTGCTGCACCTCGGGGTCGCGCATCGCGCGCGCGTACGTCTGCTCGTCCGTCTCGCCCGCGCGCGTCTCGGACAGCGCCTGCGCCACGCGCGCGAACTGCTGCGAGATCTCCTTCGTGTGCGCGGAGGCATTGTCCTTCTCGGCGGCCTGTGGAACGGCAAGGGAGGGCGAGAGTGGAGAGAGGTTAGGGCGTGCCGTGGAGGGGAAAGGGGGAGATGTGGCAGGAGAAGATGTGGACGCACGAGCTCGATCGCGGCATAGGCCTTGTCGTAGTCCTTCATCGCAAAGAGGACGTTCGACTTGCGGATGTAGCCCTTGACTGTGCGTTCAGACGCGGAGGAGATCAAGAAGGAAGGGAACGAAGTCAGTACGGCCGTTCTTGAAGCCTTTCAACCTGCCTTCGACTCGCGCAAGGGCAGTCCAGAAAGAGGAAGGAGAGGAAAAGGAGCAGACGCACCAAACGCCGGGTCGACCTCGATCGCCTTCTCGGCGTCCTTGAGCGCCTCGGGCAGGGCCATGAGCTTGGTGTACGCCTGCGCGCGGTTCGTGTAGCCGCGCGCGTCGGCCGGGTTGCGCTTGATCGACTCGGTGTAGTGCTGCACCGCCGTGGCAAAGTCGCCGGCCTGGTCGAGGTGGGCAGGAAGGGGGCGGGGGGAGGGCGTCAATTCGAGGCGCTGGCAGGACAGCAGCATCGCCCGACTCGACAGGGCCGGGAAAAGGAGCATGGGAAGTGGGGCCAGGCGAAAGCAACGCACCTTGAACGCCTGGTTGCCCTCCTCCCTGGCCTTGTCCGCGAGCTCGGGGTTCTCGTACGCCTTCTTCTCGCGCTCGGCGTGCTCGCGCTCGGCGTCCTTGAGCTTGGCGAGGATGTCGGGCGTGCGGTGCTCGGTCAGGGACTTGTGCAGGTACTTGATCCCCTCGGGGTAGTTGTTCAGGCGCAGGTAGGAGGTGCCGATGCGGCCGAAGGCCCTGCGAGCGAGGGAAGGGTGCAGGGGTTAGTGAGCTACTTCTCGTTCATCGGATCCTGCGCAGGCGAGAGACGCCTGGGATAACGGAGGAGGAAAAGGAGAGTCACTTGGCGATGAGCTTGAAGTCGGCGCGGAGGTCCCGTCCCTCCTCGACGGCCTTCTCGCAGGTCTCGATTGCGCGCTCGTACTCGCCCTTCTCGAAGTAGACGGCTGCGGTAGTGAGAAGGAAGAAGAGTGTCAGCCAGAGTGCTTTGGACGGGAAAGGCTGAAGGTGTTGCAACGAGCTGCAGAGGCTCAGAGCGGAGTGCTCGAAGCTTGCGGGGCGTGGCAGACCGTCTCGTGCGGGTGCGGCTGCGTGCTCCTCGACCTGCCTTCGCTCCCCCACCTCGCCCCGTTCTCGCTCCCGTCGCCCTCAACTGAGTCGGTCCAAGCATGCGACTGACCGGCGAGGTTGTTGAGGTAGGTGATGTCCTTGTGGGTGTCCCAAGCCTGCTTGTACTTCTGCTCTGCGGTGTCAAAGTCGCGCTGCTTGTAGGCGGTGTTGCCCTCGGCCTTGAGGGCGTCGGCCTGGGCCTTGAGCTCGTCGGTGGACATGGTCGTGGGTGAGTGGTGCTGGTGGGGAAGCAGGGAGCAGAAAGGAGCGGGAAGCGGGCGAGCGGAGCAACGAGCACAGCGAGTTCGAGGAAGTTCGATGGCCGCACAACCTCTCTCGCTTGGATTTGATGCCAGAGCGAACCAGATGGGCACTGACAGTGTAACAGGGAGTCTTAGCCCACTCCGACGGTACTTTAGTGTGGTGTCGATCCTCACTTTCTTGCTCCCCCCTTGCCGCTGCTCCTCCTTCCTCCACTCTACCCGCTTCACCTTCCAAGCGCACGCCTGCTCCTGTACGCTCGATTCTCCCGGCTGACTCGGAGCAGCGCCACTGACCTGCCGTTGTCCCGCTCACACGACTCTCCGCCTCCCCATCGTCGACCTCATCCCTCGGCCGACCTGCTCCTTCCTCGACTCTGCTGCACGCCACTCGACTCGCAGCTCTCCACCCTCACCTCACCCATTCCACTCCACTCACCCACCCACTTCACACATCATGGCCGGGTGCGTTCCTCCTCGCTCTCATCATCGCCACCTCTCTCCCCTCTTCACCCCGACTGCAAGCTGACCACGCAAGCACTGCACCGCCACAGCTCCATCACCGACTGGGACTCCAAGACCGTCATCGGCTCCAAGGCGCGCGGACCGACCGTCGCGCGCTCCGAGGGCGCCGTCAACGCCGCGAGGAGGGCCGGCGGCACCGTCGAGTCCGACAGGAGGGGTAAGCCTGCGCTTCTTTCCCTCTTGTCGGCAGGGTGGTGTGAGCGGCGAGGGAGGGCCAGCGGAAGGGAGGGGTCAGGCAGATAGGACGAGAAGCGGGAGGTCGAGGTGCAGGTCGATCGGCGGGAAGAGACGAACGAGGCGGTCTGTCGGCTGAACGTGCACTGCTGGGCAGTCGAGCAGCGGGCATGTAGCGCGGCTGTCGCACATGAACCCTCTTGGCAGCGCCTCTCCCTTTTCTCTGTACTGACCCTTCCTCCCTTCCTTCCCTCTCTCGACAGCAACCGGCAACAAGGTCTCTGGCGGGCCCGACCACGCCAAGATCGCCAAGCTCGACCGCGAGAACGAGGTTGCGCCGCCTGCGACGGTGTCGCTCGAGCTCGGCAAGGTGATCCAGAAGGCGCGCCAGAGCTACGTCAACTCGGCCGGCGAGCAGAAGCCCCTCTCGCAGGGCGACCTCGCAAAGATGCTCAACCTCAAGTCGACCGTGGTGCAGGAGTGTGCGTTCCTCTTCCCCTTTCTCTCTCCCGTCTTCTGCCTCGTTTTCTCCCTCCCTTTTCTTCCACCGCCACTTCCCTCCCTCCTTTTCTTCCACTCTGTCTCGTTTGGTCGTACTGACCCCCTCGCTCCCTTGCTCGTAGACGAGAACATGAAGGCCAAGCCGGACCCGGCCGTCCTCGGCAAGATGGAGCGCATCCTCAAGGTCAAGCTCCGGGGGCAGGGCATCGGGCAGCCGCTCGGCGGGCCGAAGAAGAAGTAAGCGCGAGGGGAGGGTGCGACGATGTGACCGGTCGGTCATTCGGGAGGGAGGGGTAGGAGAGAAGGAGGACGAGGCGAGAAGAGCCTGAGAGAGGAGACGAGGGAGGGAGGACGAAGGCGCGCATACGATTCCTAAGCCTGCAAATTGTCACCTTAGTACAGCTTCCAGCCTTTGGTGTTCTTCCGCCAGAAGAGGGACTGGACGTGGTGTCGAAAGCAGAGGCGGAAAACGGGAGTTCGCAAGCGGGCAGATGGCGCTTCGGCTGGAGGGCTTTTCGTCTTTTTCGAGAGCCGCTGCGAGAGTCGGGTCGCTGGCTTTAGCGGTAGGGAGCGCTGAGCCGAGCTGTTTGTCTGCTCCCCTCTCTCTTCCTGGTGCACATCGCTGCTCTTGGGCTTGCACCGCTTCGTAGCGCCCCGCAAGAGCTCTGGCACCGTTCACGACCCGCCCGACGCGCTGCGCCCTCGCCCCATCGCCTCGCCTGCGCTCCCCCACCTTTCCCTCCTCATCGCTCAACCCGCTCCGACCATGCCCTCAGACGCCTCGCCCGGTGCCCTGCTACGGCGCATCACCTCCCGTACGCTCACTAATCATTGTCCTTCTCCGCTAGCTGGTCTGACTCTCCGAATTCGCAGTCCTCGCCCGCCCGGACAAGGACGAGGACAAGGACGCGCTGGACGACGCCATCGAGGCGTTCGTGGTAGTCGCACAGCAGCAGGGCTTGCAAGAGAAGGAGCTCGAGCGCGCGTACGAAGTCGCGCTCGGCGGGCGGCTCGGTGCGTCCTCTTCCTCGCTCCCGTGTCTTCCTCGACCGCGCGAGCAAGCTGCTGAGGGTCCCTCCGTGGTACAGCCACGCCGCAAGCGCTTACTCTCCTACCGGCTCTCATCCCCCTCTCGCCCCTCTCGGCCCGCCCCGTGCTCCTCACGCTCTCCGTCCTCAATCGCGCCCCTTCTTCCTCCTCCAAGTCTTCCGCGTCGCAGCCGTCGCCGGTAGACTACAAAATCCAGCGCCGCGCGCTCGAGCAGCTCACGGTCCTCGTCGAGCTCGGCGCCGTCGGGCAGGAGGGGAGGGACGTGCTGGAAAGGATGGTCGGGGTGGTCGAGAGAGGGCTGGAGTTCGCGAGCTTGCGGTGCGTTTCTGTCCCTCGTGCTTTCCGTCTTCGTCCCACGCGTGGAGGCGATACTGATCTTTGTTGCTGTGGCGACGCACAGGGACGCGACGACTGCGCTTTTGTGCTTGATCACAAGGCGGCACCACGCGCAGGAGCACCGGATCCGCTCGCTGTGCGTGCTCCTGCCCTTTTCTCCTTCGCTCCTCACTCGCCACTAAGCGATCTCACCTCGCACCGCACAGCCAAACCCTCCTGCGCCTCGTCCCCACGCCCTCACCCGCCCTCCTCCGCCTGCAGGACCACTACCGCTCGTTCCGCCCAGAGCACGTCTATGCGCAGTCCGCCTCCTCTTCGGCGCACGGGGCGGGAAAGGGAAGGAGGGAACGGGGGAAGGATGTGGAGGAGTGGAAGGAGCTTGTCAGGGCGGTGAGGGAGGGTGGGGTGCTGAATGAGGCGGAGGGGAAGGAGGGAGGAGGGAGGGAGGTGCGTCGCGCGCGTCTTTCTTTCAATCGAGGACGGAGTGGTATTGACACGAGAAAACACGAGCAGACCAAGCGCCGCAAGACTTCGTCCCGGACGTTCATTCCCTTGGCCGCGACCTACTCGACCGACCTCGTGCGCCCTCCCTCTTTGCTTCTCGCTTTCCCTTCTCTCCCTTACCTTCTCATCTGCCAGCAACCCTCCACACGCCGCGCTGTTCCGCTCTCCGACCTTCGCTCCGTCGCCGCCCTCGCGCAGCAGGCGGAAACGGCCGCGCTGCCGAGCCAGGCGGCGAGCGTGTTCTCTGCCGTGTCGGGGGCAGGATACGGCGCAATGGACGAGGCGGAGCGGACGCGGGCGTGGGCGGTAATGCTGCGCTGCGCCTACGACGGGGACTGTACGCCCTTTTCCCTCTCCCCCTCGCCCGGAGCCCGGGAGGAAGCGCTGACTTCGACCTGCTGGACCGAGAACAGCGGAGCACCTCGACCGCCTCGCCAAGTGGCTCCTCGTGCAGCTGCAGCACGAGCTGTCCGAGCGCGAGCCTTCCGCGGACGGCGCGGCGAGGGTCGAGGACTTGATGTGCCGCGCGAGGGAGCTGAGCGAGATGGGCGGGGTACGGCTCCTTCTCCTCTTCCACTCTTCTCTCGTTTCTCTCCCTCGAAGCGAGACAGACACTGATGGTGGCGGACCTGAAACGGAGCAGGAACTCCTCGAGCACCTCGAGCCTTTCCTCGCCGAGTTCCTGATCGAGTGGGACGGCGAGCGGCACCGCCGGGTCGTGTTCGACTGGATCGCGCTGCTCAAGCCGCTCGAGTGGGACTGTGCGTCGGCCCTTTCCCGCCTTTTCCTCTCCCTCTCCTGTTCCCAAGAGCGAGACTGATGCCGACGGTGTGGCAACGGACAGCGCTGTACTCCTACTTCTTCAGGCATCTTGATCGCCTCGTTGCGAGCGACTCGACGGGTCCAGAGTGGGGCGCCGAGTACATCGCGGGCTTGACGAGCTTGGTGCGGCACTGGGCGGAGAGGGACGACTGGGATGAGGAGGAGGTTTCGAGGTGCGTCTCTCTCCACCATCTCCTCGCTCTCTTCGCTCGTTGTCCGGAGGGCAGGAAGGCTGATGTCAAGCATGCGAGCAGGAAAACCCCCTTCGGCCAGCTCGATTACGGCAAGCCCTATATTGACACGCTGCAAGCGATCCTTAGCTATGCCGACGGCGTCATCACCACCTTGACCCGTGTCCGTCTTCCCTCCCTGTCCACTCTCCCCAGCCCGCCTGACCTCTTCCTCCTCCACCCGCAGCGCTACCCGCACTCCCTCCCGCTCCGCTCCTCCGCCTTCGCCTTCTACGAGACCGCGCTCTCGCTCCCGCTCGAGCACGGCTTGCCCGTCGTCGTCTTCCCGTCGGCGCTGTTCAGCTACACGGGCCTGCTCAGCGGCGAGGCGATGAGCGTGTCGCGGATCTGCGGGTTGAGCGCCAAGTCCGTCTCCGTCTCTCCTTTTCACTCATCTCGCTCCAGTTCAGGAGTTGGACTGACGCAGAGACGAGCAGGCTCCGCGAAGCCCTCACCGGCCCCTCCTCCGCGCTCTCAAAGGACGACCCGCAGAACGCCGAGCTCGTGACGGTGCTGAACGCCCGCCTGGTCGATTTCGTCAACTGCCTCTGGCAGAAGAAGTTCCTCGGGCCCGTTGCGTCGGCGGGAGAGGGAGAGGGGGCGATGGGGATGAGCAGGTGCGTTGCGGGCCGATCGCCTTGTGCTTTCCCTTCGTCGTCCCTTTGGGAAAGGTGCTGATCGAGTCTTGACGCCATTGTACAGCGACGACGTCGACTTCCTCCACGCTCTGGCGGCGGCTCGCGCACAATCTGTCGGCTCGAGCCAGGGCTTGACCATCCACGCCGCGCTCGCTCCGTTGGCGAAGGACTGCTACGCCGTGCGCCTGCTTCTTTCCTTCCCAGTCCGCGCAGTTCTGACACTTTTCGAGATCCCAGGTCCTCGCTGAGGAGGACGGCAAGCCTGCAGAAGGCCTTGTCGGGCCCGTCTCGGTCAGTTCGCTCAAGCAGCTCGCCAAGGTCTGTCTTTTGCCTCCTCCTTCTCCCTTTCTGTTCCACCCCCCTTCCATTCCTGCTCTGCCTATCGCGTCTGTCTCCCTCCTTCGACTGACCCTTTCCGACCCACAGGACTCATCCACCTCCGCCCCCTCCCTCTCGTACAACGACTTCCGCCCGCTCTTCCTCGAGGACCTGCACGGCAAGGGCGCCGAAGGTATCCACGACTTCCTGTTTGCGAGCCTGCAGAGCTTGATCAACAGGAGGGTATCGGCCGGAGGGCAGGGAGGGGAGAAGGGGAGGGGGAAGTAGCGGGCGGAGGGAGGGGCTGCAAGGAGCTTTCGATCGGAGGCACGTCTTGCAGGAGGATAGTCTGACTTCGAGGAGCGCTAGGTGTGGTTCGCGGACCCGGGAGTGCGCGAGGAAAACCAGGAAGAGAAAGGTCGCTCAATTCCCATCCTGACTTCCTCCCATCTACCCAGAAGCCCTTCGCATACTGGGAGAGGTATCGAGGCGAATTGGGGTGCAACAGGCATCAGTCGCGCTCGTTGAGTGGAGGAAGAGGACAAGGCGCACAGGCACCCATCAACGTGCCCTCCTACCCAGCGCTTAGAGGGGTTGATGCACCGCTACCGGCTGCGACCACTGCACGAGGTCAAGATTGTCAGTACAGGACGGGAAGAAATAGGGAAACGGCACAACAGCTCACCTCGTCGTAATCCTCTTCGGTCGATGTCCGGTGGAGGAAGTAGCCTCGGTCCTTCTGCTCGCGGCACTGAAGGGACAGGAGATGATAGGACCGGTCGTCGGCAAGGTAGGCGTCAAGCGCATCGAGGGGGCAGACAAAGTCGCAGACCAGGTGTTCGAGCCGAGGAGGGAGAGCGAGAAGGAAGTTGCGGAATACGAGGTGATCCTCTGGCTCGTCACATGATTTCCATGCCGCGGCTCGGAGGATCAGGCGGCGTAGGTGGGAGTGGTACGGGAGGAGGCGGGAGACTTCGGGAAAAAGGGCGACAAGGGGAAGCGCCAGGTAGTGGATTTCGAGCGATTCTAGAGCCGCGAAGTGCGGTCTGCTCAGCCACGCTGCCCATTCTCGACCGGGACCCCCCATCGCAAACGCGACAGAAAGAAGGGCGGAGGGATCGAAGTTGGACGCAAGGTGCGGGAGAGGAGGACCTTGTGCTTCTCGGTCAACTGCCTTTGATGCGGGTGGATACGTCTCCAGTGCGAGATGGCGAAGGCGGAGAAGGGCGGAGGGAGGGTTGGTCGTTGGGGAGGAGGGGCGGAGGTAAGGTAGAGTGCAGGAGAAGGAAGTTAGGGAAGGGATGGAATGAAGACATTCGACGATGTCGGTCTCGCAGATGGCGGTGGAGAGGTGGTTATACGCCGTCGTGTCGTGGAGGGTGAGGGAGGTGAGGCTGGAGACAGACGCCGAGGTGGAAAGGGAGGAGAAGAGGTCGAAGAGGCGTTCGGGAGGAAAGTGGATGACCTCGATCGCCTGGAGGTTGTCCAGGCTCGCCGCTAGGGAGAGGAATGTCGAGAGAGAGCGATGGAATCGCGGTCGCTCGCGTCGAAACGGCTCTTCCTCCTCCCACCGCAACGACCTCACCATCCCAAGCGCCCTCGCCTCTGCCTCCCCGTCCTGGTGGTACTCGGCCCACAGGTGCGGAAAGGTGAGGGTGTGGAATAGTGCGCGCTGTCCCTCGTCGCGCAGAGCGCGGCAGACGAGCGAGATGGACTTGGCGTCTCGCCGTTCGTCGCCTGCGTCGCCGGTCCCGACGACAAGCTTGGCGACGAGGTACAGGACGTCGGCGGGCAAGCGATTGTGCTGCTCTGGGAGGTCACTCATGTCGAGGCAGCGAGCGAAGAGGTCGAAGCGAAAGCAGGAGGACAAGCCTGACGGCGGAGAGCGGAGAGGGGCCTTGCGCTGACCTCCTATCCGACTCGATGTGTTGGCTGCCCCGTCTACACAGCCTCTATTTTGCCTTCGAGAGAGCCCAGGCATCACCTTGTGCTCATGTTGCACCTCGAGGACGCCGGACGAGAGTCGTGTCGGGGAGGCCGCGGGAAAGGCGAGGGAGACGTGGGGCAGTCTGCGCGAGCGTCATATGGACTTCACGAGGTGGCCCGGGGTGTGTAGCAGCCGAAGAGGCGAATCTGAGCGACGAGGCGGGCGGTACGAGTTCAAGAAGACGAGGAGGAGGCGAAGTCGAGGTTGGCTTCGTTCCTCGTCCCGCTCCCGCTCAAACGGCTTCCGGGCTTCCAGCAGAGCACCATGCCGCCCCCGAACTACTCGCGCCTGCCGCCCTCGTACCGCTTCAACTGCTCCACCGCTCAACTCGCGATCGCCCACATCGACCTCGTCCTCCCAAGTGGCTCGTCGACGCCCTCCGAAGCGGCGCTGAGGGCCGCAGCAGCGCTAGCACAGGCAGCACACTCGGGAGAGGGCCGCTACGTTCTCGTCTCGGCGATGGCGAGGTGGTCGAGGGCGAGTTGAGGCATGACGAGCAGGAGGTGGCAGAGCTTGTCGAGGTGGTAGGGAGGGCGAGGGAGCTCCGCGACGGCGAGGACGTGCGGCTGCGGGTCGTATGGAACGGCCCCGCGTCTACGAAGGACGTGCCGTCGACGCCGCTCCACCTCGCCGCGACCTGCTCCGACGACCGCGTCCACCTCAGCCTTACGCACGACCGCGCTCTCCTTCCCACCCTCGAAGCCGAATGGTTTCTCTCGCACGTCTCGACTGCCTTTGCCTCCGTCTTTTCCGCACCTCCCTCCGCCAAGCTCTCCTCCCTTTCCGTCGCACTTTCTTCCGAAGCCGACATGCTCGCCAAGTACAGCATGACTGCCCCCGTCTCGCCCCCAGAGGCGTACCCATCATCCTTTCACTCCCTCCCCAACCTGTTCCTCCATGCCGCCTCTCTGCACCCCGACGACCCGGCCGTCCGCTTCCTCGCCGACCTGACCGCCGCGCTTCTCCGGCTGAGACGCGCCCGGTCCGCTTCTACGAGCGGCGAAGTCCCTCTTCTGCCCCCGAATGCGGAGGAGACAACCCTTTCCTGCTGCGCTCGCTTCCGCTCCGCACCCTCGTTCTCCTTCTCTCGCTTCCGCCCTGGGTCTTGCGTTGTACAAAGACGCCTCGCTTGTTCGGGCTACACTGCAGATCTTAGAGGAGCGAGCTAACAAAGCAACAGCAAGTAGAGACTGAAGGCTCAAGAACGACGCTGCCTCTCATCTTCCTCCTCCCTCCTCCTTCTCCGCCTCCGCCTCCGCCCTTCTCTCCCTCCGCCCTCCCTCTCGTCCCGCACCCCACCAGCCCTCACAGCTCGATCTCGCCCTTGACGACCCCCCTGCGGTGCGTCACGCCCTGGTCGTCCTTCTTCATCGCGCCGGCGAGGTCCGTCTCGAGCTTGGCCGTCGAGGTCGCGAGGACCTCGTCCGTCTGCTCGTCGATCAGGAGGAGCTTGACCGTGCGGGACTGCGCGGGCACCGCGAGGAAAGAATCAATCTCGACTCGCTTGAAAGAGGGAGAAGGGAGACACGGAGGAGGGAAGGGAAAAGAGACGTACGGTCTTGGCGCGCCTCAACTCCTCGATCGTCCACCCGACGACGCCAGCAGACCACGCCGCCCTCGCGCCGAGCGCGGCGCCAACGACAAGCGCGGCATGGAGGTTGACGGGCATGACGTCCCAGAGGACGAGCGCGCTCGGGACGGTCACGACCAACGCCGTCACGGCCGCGAGGCGCGTGGGCGAGAGGGTGGGCAGGATGGAGACGAACGGGAGGACGGCGAGCGCGGTGAGGAGGGACTGGAAGAGGTGGTGCGGCATGCTGAGGGGGAAGTCGTACGTGCGGAGGGCGGGGACGGTCCAGGAGGGGTGCTGCAGTGACAAGTGGAGAGGGGTAAGTATGGGCTTCTCGAGCGGAAAGAGAAGACGGGGAGGACTGGGATAAGGAAATGCGGAAGTAATGGGAGGAAAGCAAAACGCACCTCGAGGATCTCGTTCGTCGTGAGCTGGTCCGCCATCAAGTAGCTCGGCACGGTCAGCTCCTCGACGTTCCGGCTCACGAAGCCCCTCCCGCCGAGCCTCTCGACCGCGTACCCGACTGCGGCGCTCGCGAACGCGGCGAACCCGACGCCGAAGACAACGTTGAGGCCGAGGGCCGGGTCCTCGCGCAGGCGCTGCCAGGCCGAGACGATCGGGCGGGGCTCGACGGGCGGCGGGAGGAAGAAGCGCAAGAGGGAGAAGGCCGACGCGAGCGAGACGATGTCGATCAGGAGGAGGACGGAGACGGTTTGGGCGCTGGGGGGCATAGGGGTGAGTTCGGGTGGAGGAAAGAAATGAAAGGGAAGAGAACGCACGAGAGGAGGAAGTACGAGTGCTCAAAGGCGTAGAGCGAAACGCGGGTGACAAGGGCGAAAAGCAAGCCAAAGAGGGCTGTGCGAACGTCAACAGCCGGCTACATCAGCGAAGCGCTCTACACAAGCGAGACTCTCTGAATCGACGAGGAAAAGAGACGCACCTCCATCGCCCCTCACGCCGCCCTTGACACGCCTCCAAACCCAGCCGCCCACGGCCATCTCCCACGCGCGGACGGCGAGGATGTACTTCCACTTGGGGTTCTCGCGCTCGACGGGCGCGAGGTTCTCGAGGAGGTACGAGCCGAAGACGCTGGACAAGGGGGAGGAAAGTCAGTGCAAAGTGCGACTCGAGTCACGGAATCCTCTCTGACCGTGGAGAAGGACGGGGCAGAGAGCAGGACGCACCCCTTGCGGAAGCACGCGTCCCTCACAACCGTCGCGACCGCCATCGCGGCGACCCAGTACGTCACTTCGCGCCTCCACTGCCCGTCTAAGCCGGTAAAGACCTCCTTCCAGCTCCTCCTGACGCCCTTCTCGATGAGCTTGTCGGCGGGGACGACCTCCTGGCTCCTGCCGAGCTGGTCGTCGGGGACAGAACCTGCAGAGCCGGCGGGAGAGGGTTCGCGGGTCGGCGGGGCCAGGAAGGGGGCGAGGTCCGGGCCGAGGGACTGCGATTGGGCGATGAGGGAGGCCGAGGCGGGCGCGCGCAGGGACATGGTGAGAGGCGGAGTGAGGAGGAGAGCGTGGGAAGGACGAGGTGGGGAGGAGACGAGGAGAGTGACAGAGGGCGTGGGGGCACTGGCGGGGTGGTTGTGGGTGCTTGTAAACTGAGTTGAAGCTGTCTGAGCTGGTCAAGCAAGCGCAACGAGCAGCGAGCGAGGTGGAAAGAAGCAAGAGAGCGAAAGTGCGTCACCACCTCGAGTCGTCAACTTCCGCTGAGCGCTGCGAGCAGCCAGCAGTGGTCTCGTGAGTCAGTCTGAGTCACAGGAGAGCGCGCGTGAGCGGCGCGAATGGAGACGACCCCTTGCGAGGGACGATTCTTTCTTTTCCTCCTCTCGGGCACCTTTCTCACCCTCTACCATCTTCGAGCCCATCGATATCGCGAGTAGACGTAGCAGAGCAAACTCATGAGGTGGACGAGCAAGACGCAGGCAAAAGCGCTTCGCTAGACGGGTCCCGGGAGGGGAGAAGCGCTTCGTTCGTTTCAACCGCTTGCGATGACGCCTTGTTCAGGTCTGCGAGAGGGGAGAATTATAGGGCCGTAGCGAGAAGAGGGGAGCGGAGAGGGAGGGGTCGAAGAGCGGAGAGAAAAGGAAGAGTCGGGAAGAAGACGGAGGAGGCAAAGGTCAGTACGAACGGGGCATGGAGGGAGAGAGGGAGAGGGAGAGATAGCGACGCACCTGCACCGGCCCAGCTAAGTTCCCCCGCCCTCGATCTTGTGCCACTCCGTCCAGCTCCCGCCCTCTTCCACCCACCGGACGAGATCCACCTCAAAGCTTTCATCCGAGTTCTGATAGAAGACGTGGTTGCGCCGGCTTGGAGAGGCGATGATGGTTTGTACTGCCTCGTCGCCCGTCCGTGGGAGATCTTCAGGCACCTCGCAGTCGCAGCCCGAGATGGCGAGGTAGACGAAGTTCCTCGAGATGGCCTGGAGGATGGAGAAGAGCGGGACCTTTGACGTCCTGGGCTCGTTGCAAGAAGGACCTTGGTTGATGTCGAGCGAGTCGAGGGGGACAGGAAGGCAGTCGAGGTACGGGAGGAAATCGCGGAGAAGGAGGCGGTGCGACTTGTTACCGAACATCACGGTCTCGAGGGGATTGGTGAGCAGCCATGTAAGAAAAGCGGGGGTGAGGTCAGCGTCGCTCTGCAGATGTCTGAGTGTCGGGGTCGGCAACCTCGACAAAGCTTCGACTAGGTTGGGGAGCGGGGAAAGGGCGACGACCTGAAGGCTGACGAGGTTGGAGAGTCGTGCGGTTGGTTGGTAGCGCTGCAGATGCTCGTGAGAGAGGTCCTGAGACGAGACAAGTCCGAAGGAAAGAATCTCTAGGCTGCGGCAGGAGGCTATGGCCTCGAAAGCCTCGAGCCACTCGGGGGCTGTCCAGCGGATCTGCAGGCTGAGGCGACGAAGGGCGCTCGTGCACGACCAAGTGGCGACGAGAGTAGGCGGCAGAACGAGGCTCCCGCATCTATCTGCGAAGAAGTCGAGCTCGCGGATCTGCTTGAAGTTGCGACTCCTGAGCAGACCGGAAGCGGCGTCGACTAGCGTGCGGCTGTCCCCGCTGGAGGTAATCCGGATGACAAGATAGCGTAATTGCCCTGCGTACCGGTCCGCGTTGCGGCAGATACGCTCGTCGAGGGCAGGCTCAGAGGTGCCGAGCCCGTCCAGCTCGAGGTCGACACTCCTCCAGGCCGATTTGCGGACGAGGGTGCTCCAGTCCTTGCTGACGAGTGAGAGCGGCGTGAGGTGCTTGACGCGTTCGAGCTGGTCCAAGTCGGAGAAGAGGTCGTGGAGGATGAGCTCGACGATCTCGGGCGGCAGACGCGGAACGGGCATGGCGAGAGGTAGCTCGTATGACTCTGTGGGTTCTACTGGTCAGCCTTGACGGCTGTACGAGGCTGTCCGAGCAAGAGGGAGCGCACCGCGGGTGGATTCTCCTCGAGGAGAAGATGATGTCGGGCAAGTCGTCCAGCGGCGTGGGACGGGCGGTGAAGCGGCGGAAGGTGGTCTTCAGTGCTTGGTCGAGCGGGTGAAGCGGTCTCGAGCGATTCAAGCGGAGAGCGGTGAGAGCGACGAGGACAACCCGCGAGTCGCCCTCTCGTCGCCTTGTCGGTCGTCTCAAAACTCGCTCGTTCGCGGCAAGGCGACCTTCCATCGCTCTCCGAGCCTCGTAAAAGGTCACGCTCGTGGGAGTCAGAGAAGGAAAGGCCTGCATAGTAGTACAACAAACGCATTCTTCCTCCTCCGCCTCCGCTCTCCTTCTCCTCCGCTCCTCTGCTCGAATGATCCCCGTCCCCCAATCCCGCACGTCCGCATACCCCGTGCACACATTGCTACTCCTTCTTGGCGACGGGCAGCTCGGGCATCTCGCCCCACTCTGCCTGGCCGGGCAGGCGCGCGACGCGCTTGTTCTCCCACTCGGACGCGGCGAGGTCGCCGCCTTGTTGCATGCGCTGCCGATCGGGAAGAGACGTCAGGTCCCTCTAGAATGGCAGTGGCGAGAGGGAGAGGAGAAGGACGCACAAAGTACTCTTCCCGGACATCGACCTTCCTCCTGTCCTTGCGCATGCCGAGCTCCTCCTCTTTGCTGACGGCTTGGACCTTCTGGTCCCTGTAGTCGTAGCGCGTCTGGGTGAAGCTCGAGAGGGCGAAGGACGAGAGGACAACGGTGAGGAGGAAGGGTGCGCCGAAGAGGAGGAAGGGGCGCCGGCGGAGGGAGAGGGTCAGAGCCGAGCTGTTCACGGGAGGGAGAGAGGTCAGCAGGGCGGATCGAGGACGGAAGGGGGCGGTGAAGTGCTCATCAGGACGGGCGGGAGAAGGGCTGCGATGAGGGCCCTCAAGGCCTCGTAGTGCCCAGGTCTGGTGCTCATCCGCTTGTGCGCTTCGCTGTCCCACGGCCACATGTCACCCAAGCCTCCCCCTGCGCCTAACTTCTCGTCCTCGTCTCAGCCGAAGCGGTTCCCTCTGCTCGCTCGCTCGCCATCCTCGCGATCCGATCGAGTATTGGTGTGATAGAGCGTACGGGTTGACTGGTTTTGATGCGAACATGGTCTGGAGCGTAGCAAGTCAGCGGGAGGGAAGCGGGAGAACAAGGCGGAGCGAAAGAGCCGAGAGCGGGACGACGAGCACAAGCGAGGACTGATCCGGCTCGAGCACGGTTCCAGCAAGCTGCACGGGTGCAGAGAGATGCTCGCAGTGTCCGAGAGGTCACACCAGCTCGTGTGAGCGGCGGGACGAGGTCGTTCCCGGTTGAGCGACCGCAGCCTTTCTTCTTCTCTCGCTTTCATTCCGCCACTGCTGCCAGAGCTCCTCACGACCCTACCTTCGACCCGAGTAACGACCCCTCACGCATCCTCCCTCCTCCTCACGACTCGCCCTCCGCCGCCATCCTCATCCACTCCTTCGTGTCCTCTCCGGCTTCCATCGCTCTCTCCGCCTCGAGAGACCCGCCAGCCCACTCAGCAGCATCACCGTCACTGCTTACGCGTCACCAGCACCCGTACACCCTCTCGGAGCAAGCGCACGAGCGATGGACCTCGACGATCGCCTCGAGCGGCTCTCGCTTCAGCAGCACAACGGCATCTCGGGAGCACACACAGGGTCACTCGGCGTACCGCAGCAGGGTCAGGCAGTCCGCAAGGTGCGCTCACACTTCCTCCCGTCCAGTCGGGGCCACCTTGTCCTCGTTGTGCCGAGCACGCGGCGGGGGGACGTGCACCTTCTTGCCACCCTTCTTTCGCCTCTTCTTGCTGTCCAGTACCTCGCCGTACCACGTACTGACTCCTCGACCGTGTCCCGCGCAGCAACGCTCCCAACGCTTCACCGTCCCCGTCTCGCCTCCCTCTTCCACCCACCCTCTCCCCCCTCTCCCAACCAACCCTCCCTACTCCCACTCCCTCCCGTACCAGCCCCCTCCGCCGCCCGTCCAGACGCAGTCCGTTCCCCCGTCCTCGTTCCTACACCCCGCCTCGTCCGCCGTGGCCGCGGGAGGAGGAGAAGGCCCGAAGAGCTTCTACCAAACGCGGCAGTACTCGTCCTCGGGCTCGTCCGACGCTTCGTCCGGTGGCGTGGGTGGCGCAGGAGGGATCGGCTACGACGACCCGCACGGCCTCGGCGGGGTCGGGGCGGGCCATTTCTACCCGTATGGGTTCCAGCCCGGGCAGGCGCAGTACCGCCCGCACGTCCCGGCCGACTTTGGCGTCGTGAACGGCGTTGGGTCGGGAGCGGGAGGGTACGCCGGTATGGGCATGCAGATGGGCGGGATGAACGGCGCGGGAGGAGCGGCGGGGAGGCAGGTGCCGAAGGGCGAGGGGCAGAAGATGTACAACGAGGAGGGCGAGGAGATGTGCGTTCAGCTCCTTCCTCTCTTTTCGACCGAGTTGGACGGTCGCGATGGCCAAACGTCGCTGTCGTGGTGCCTTGTCCTAGTTGGCAGCGAGGAGAACTGACCCTATCTGCCTCTTTTCTCCCTTGACTCGCTCCTTCTGCCTACGCCCACGCAGCATCGACACCGCGATCGTGATCAAGTCGATCCCGTTCTCGGCGCACCGCGAGGACCTGCTCAACTTTATCGCGATGCTCGGCCTCCCCGTCCCGTTCGCGTTCAACTACCACCTCGACGCCGTCTCGGCCCAGTTCCGCGGGCTCGCGTTCGCGAACTACAGGAGCGGCGAGGAGGCGGAGATCACGGTGCGAGGGCTGAACGGGATGGACTTCCAGGTGCGTCTACTCTTCCCCTCTTTTGCCCAGGCTGCGTTTTGTTCTCCCTCCCTCTGTACAAGCCCTCGTACATCCTGAGGGACTTACACCTTTGCCATGTCCACCTGCAGGGCCGCAAGCTCCGCGTCGAATTCAAGCGCGCGCTCAAGCCGGGCGAGAAGGAGCAGATCGAGCGCACCAAGGCGCTCAAGCGCATGCGCTCCGCCCAGCTCCTCGCCACCGCTCCTTCTTCGTCCACCTCGGACCTTGCCCCGCCCATCCCTACCGTCCCGGGCGGCGAGATGCTCGGCCCGCCGCAGCCGCAGGGGTGGCAGAGGAGGGAGGCGAGCGCGCCAGGCGGGATGGGCGGGTACGGCGCCCGGGCGTTCCACCCCCCGCAGCAGCAGGGCTACCCCGCCTACCCGCCGGGCTTTGCGCCCTCCCCTTCGCCTGTGAGCGGCGGGTCGGGCGGCGAGGAAGAAACCGACTACGGCCGGCCGCTCCTCAACGGGCCCTTTTCCTCTTCCTCCGCCGCGCTCCCCCTCCCGCGCACGTTCGGCGCGCGCGACTTCACCCCCGCCGCCACTGGTGCGGTCCCGATGGAGCCGAGCTACAGCTCGGGCTCGAGCCCGCCTCGGAGCGACTCGGACGTCGGGACGAGCGTGAGCCAGCGCGTTGCGGCGAGCGGAGGGGAGAGCCAGGTCGGGACGGCGAGCACGAGTGCGATTGAGGGCCCCGAGGGGGTGGGAGCGGGAGGGAGCGCGGTGAGCGCGCCGAGGCAGGGGGAGGGTGCGTTCTCGTTTCGCTCTTTCGCTCTACCTGAGTCACGCTCGCGCGTGGCTGCTTGGGGGTTTAGCATAGTCGTCGGGACCCACTCACTCACCGCCCTCTTGTTCCCGCAGACCTCGACCTGAACGACCCCTCGACGCTCGAGCTCTACTCGCGCTGCCTGCTCTTCCGCGACGACCCGCTGCGGGACGAGCTCGCGTTCGCGCGCGCGCTGCCGGCCCAGCAGCGCCGCGTCGTGCACGTCGTCGCGCGCAAGCTCGGGCTCGAGCACCGCAGCGTCGGCGAGGGGACGGACCGCCACGTCGTCGTGTGGAAGAGGGGCGGAGGGGTGCCTGGGAGCGTGCAGGGGAGGGAGAGGGAGAGCGTGAGGAAGGTGAGTCGCACGCGCTGAGGCGGTTTCTCCATGCCTTTTCTTCCTTCTCGTTGAGGGAGTCCGGACTGATTCAACTTCTTCGCCCACATCGCAGCTCCGCCATTCCGCCTCGACTGCCGCCCTGCGTCGCCACCCCTCTCGCGACCTGCTGTCCGCCTCGCCCACCCCGTCCCGCTCTTACCTCTCCGGCTCGCCCCTCCCCTCACTTGGCCTGTCCACCTCCGCGACGACGCCCTCCCTCCTCTCTCCCTCGCACTCTTCCTCCTCTCTCTCGACCCTCTCTCTCCCGCACGCCCCGGGCGCAGGCTACCACGCCTCCCTGCGCGCGAAAAAGTCGATGCCCGACTTCCGCTACTCGCGCGACGGGCACATCGCCTCCTTCGGCCTCGCCCCGCCCTCTTCCTCCACCGCGTCCGCCTGGTCCTCCGGCGCTTCCGGGTCTCACTCGCCCGGATCGTCGCGCTCCGCCAGCCCGATCCCGCCCCTCCCTACCACCGCCCCAGGCCTCACGCAGAGCACCTCCCTCGCGGCGAACCTCGCCGCCTACTCGTCCGGCGTCGGGTACGCCTCGCAGGCTGGCTCGCTCGCGTCGGCCTCCTCCGCCGGGACGGTCAACCCCAATGGCGCGATCGGCACACCTCTCGCCTCGAAGCGCAGATCGTACGCCTCGCTCCGCTCTGCCTCCGCCGCGTCCGACGCTTTTGGGCTCGGAAGCGGCGCGAGCAGCAGCGGGTACGCGACGTTCGCGCTTGCGACGCCGACGCGCACCGGAGGAGGCAGGAGGGAACGCGAAATCCCGAGCGTGCAGGGCTTGTTCCAGCAGCACAGGATCGCGCCGCCTGCGGCGTCGTCGCCGTCGTCGGCGAGCTCGACGGGCGCGGGGAAGAACGTCTTTTGGGCGGGAGGAGGAGGGCAGGAGGGCAAGGAGGCGACGCCGGTGAGGATGCCGAGGGGCCCGGGGACGCCCAATGGGGAGGAGGGGGAGAAGGACGGGGAGTTGGAGTGGAGGAGGAGGGCGTGAAGGACGGGTGGCTAAACCGCTTGGGGCACGGCTCTTCTTGCCCTTTTCTTTCTCCCTACTCTGCACCTCTCTTCCGCCCTGCGCCTGTCCTCCCTTCCCCTGCACCTCCTCTCCTCTCCAACAAAGCACGCCCGCCGGCCGTCATTCGCTCACCTGTCCTGTTTCATCACCACCGCTTCGTATTCCATCTTACCTTACCTCACCCTCCTCTTCACGAGCACGCTCTTTCACGCCCTCTCATGACCAGATTACCTTGCATATCGAGATACCCGTCTTTTCCTCCTCTCGCGCCTTTGCCGAGAGCCGAAGAAAGTCGACTACCTTTGCCATACTTTTGCCTTGCTTTTGCCCTGTCTCTCCCCCTTCTCCCCCGTCTCCCCCCTGCCGACTCGCTTTCGCTACTCCTTCCCGCTTCGGCTCGCGCTTGCCAACGCGTGCACCGTCTCTCGCACCCGAGTCACCCCTGCACTCGACCGATCACCTCGCCCCGAGTGCCTTCCCTTTGTTTGCTCCCCCCCTGGCCCTGGCTTTCATCACCGGCCCAACGCACCCGGCGGCCTCGACTCGCGCGCCCTGCTGGACTCTGTCGCCGGACTTGCTGCACGCGCAGGTCAAGAGCTCCTGGCCCGCGTCGTGCCGCCTGCGCGATCGCTGTTGCTGCTTTGCTTCCGCTTCCCACTCGCTCACGCTCGCTCCGCTCCCCCTTGCCACAACCAGCAAATCGCGCGATGAGCCTGGCGGGCAGCCTTGGGGCGGCTGGCATCAATCAGGAGATCGCGGCCGGGCTCTTGCGCCCGCTGGTGCGTTTCCCACTCCCTGGTCCATCTTCCCCTCTAGCCGATCTAACCCGCTTCTGCTCTCCAGCTTGTCGGAACGTTTCTCGGATGCCTCACGCTGGGCCTGCTGCTCTGCCTCAGTACGTCTCGCTACTCCTTGCACTCCCTGGCCCTCGTTTTCCCCCCACTTCCTCTCTTGTCTCCTTGCCGATGGTCTTCCCTGTTCTCTCACGACTAATGAAGTACGTCTGTTTCTCGTGCAGTCTACCGCTGGTGGATCCTCTACCCGCACGACCGCCTCACGATCAAGCTCCTCGTCCTCGTCGTTACCGCCCTCGCCGTTCTGGACACGGTGCTCTTCTGCATCTGGTGCACCCTCTGGACCGTCGACGACTTCGGCCAGCCCCTCAAGATCATCCAGATGCCGCTGGTCGTCTCCCTCTACTGCATCTGGTCTGCCCTTTCCGTCATCCTCTTCTCTCTCCTACGACTGACCCTTCCCGGTTCCCGCAGCTCGTGCACCTGCCTCGTCCTGTCGTACGTCTACCATGGCTACCGCTTATGGACGATCAGCAAGGGGAAGGGCTGGCCGCTCGTCCTCTTCATCGGCCTTTGCGCCATCACCTGCGAGGGTTCGTCCTTCTCCTCTCTTCTCCCCCTGGCCTTCACTGACTCCCATACCTTGCAGCCCTCGGCGGCTACCTGACAAGCAAGACCGCCCGCGCGAAGCTGCTCTTCGACCTCCTGCCCTTGCAGTCCGTTCTGGTCACGTCCTTCACCATCGCGACAGCAGCAGACGTAGCCATCACGTGCGTGTTCTTCTTCCGTCACAAACCAACGGTACTGTGCTGACACGTGCTCCCTCGCCAGCTTGGGAGCTGCTTGGTACTTCATCTGGAAAAGGCGGCGGGATTCGAAGAAGAGCTCGTACTCCTTTCTCCCTTGCCCTCTTCTCGCCTGGCCGCTCACAGATCTTCTCCTCCTACAGCTTTCTCACCAGTTTCGCCCTCGTCATGATCCGGACGAATCTGCTCTGCGCTGTACTGCAAATCGTCCTTTTGGTGCGCCTTCCTCGCTTTCCGGACCTCGTTTCCTCCCTCTGACTTGCCTCACCTCGCAGATCATCACTGTCTCGGGCACGTTCGGGCTCTGGTACATCTCGGTCGGCGGGTTCATCAGCAAGATCTGTGCGTTCCTTCTTTTTTCTCCCCTTGCAAGCCGGCAATGCTGACCCGGCCTCCACTCTTACCAGATCTCATGTCTGTCATCGGGACACGTGAGTCGTTGTTTCATGCCTGCGTCTCTTCAGCGTGACTAACTCGCCCTGTCCCTTGCAGTCATCGTCCGCCCTGCTCCTTCTTTCTCCGCACCCCCTCGCATCCTCAAGCCCAACGCGCCCGTTCGCAACTTCCTTTCAGTCCTCGTGTCAGACCCCCTCGCTCGGCATAAGCAGGCACATCGAGCTCGCGGCGCAACAGCCTCGTTCGCCGACGTCTGTGTTACCGTGGAGCACTCTGTGCAGGCTGAGCAAGACGACGCCGTAGGCGGTCTCTCTCCTTCTAAACTCGGCAAGCAACCCGCCACGCCTCGGCTCCGTCCCTCGACCGCCCGGCCACCCGCCGCCTCCGCCCCAACCTCGACGCTCCGCTCGACCGCGTCTTCCGCCTGGGAGCGGAGCCGCATAGCGCCGTTTGCGACGCAGTGGGAGGTGGACGAGGCAATGGAGGCGGAGATGGAGCGGGATCGAGAAGCGGAAAAGGGTGGAGGAGAAGAAGGAGGAGGAGGAGGAGGAGGAAGAGGAGGAGGAAGAGGAAGAGCGAGAGGGGAGACTTGGGAGGAGGCGGAAAAGCGGTTGGGAGACTTGGTCTGAGAGCGGGCACAATATGTAGGTCATATTTGTTTTGTTGCTACTACCACGCAGCCTGAACCACGTCGGGAAGACTGCTCAAGCTGGCAATGGGCGAGAAGAAAAAGGAGTCGAGGAGAACGTTGGAGGCAGCGCAAGGGCAGCGTCGCGGGGCTTCTCCATGTTGTGCAGCGTACGTACGGGCGGTGGACGACCACACCAAGCACGGAGGGGCAGCGAGCGGTGAGGAACAGCCTCGAGGAGGCACATCTTCTTGGCCCTTGCCTCTTTCCCTCCTCCCGCTCTCCGCCGCTGCTCTTTTCGCTCGGATATACCGACAGCACTACCGGAGACTGCTGTGCATCTCCCCCGTCGTCCAGCGGACTGCCACCGCCCAAGCGACCTCTCGATCGCCCCCCGCCGTTCCTCCCGTCCTTTGTTCCCCACGAGCCCTTCGAGAGCTTGCTCTTCATCGAGACACGCGCGTCCGGTCGGCCTCGGCCCTGTGCAGGCCGCTCGTCGCCGGAAGGCCCTCAGGCGCGCTCGTCGGAACGGGTTCCCTTCCTCCTCCCGCTGCTGCTTCCTCGCCGGACGCTCGCCACGGATGGACCAGGACTTGCCAGACTATGTACCGGACAACTGGTGGCTGCTGACGCCCTACATCGAGGCCACGGCCGCAACCATCTTGCGCCCGCTCGTTCGTCTCCTCTCCCGCTTCTCCCGCCTGCGCAGGTCGTCGAGCTGATTCGTTCTCCGCAGCTGATTGGCACCTTCCTCGGCTGCGTCTTAATGGGCGTCGTCGTCGGGCTCGTCTACCGGTACATGCGGCTCTACCCGCGAGACCGCCTGGCTTTCAAGCTCCTCGTCGCCGTCTGCGCTTTCATCTCCACCCTCGACACGATCCTGTACGCCGTCTGGAGCGAGCGCTGGGCAACGTCGACGTATGGAGACCCGAGGGAGATCCTCAAGATGCCGTTGGTCGTGTCGTTCTACGTTCTTATGTGAGAATCGGCCGTCTTGTCCCTCTTTTCTTCCCTGACCTTCTCCGTATTTGCAGCTCGGCCGTCAGCTTATCTCTCACATGGTTCTACCACTGTTGGAGGACCTGGGTGATCAGTCGAGGCACAGGCTGGCCCGTCGTCTCGTTCATCGCCCTGTGCGGCTTCGCCGGCCTGGGTTCGTCTGCGTCTCTCCAGTCCTCCTTCGAGCTTGATTGACGGGTACAACCTCCCTCCAGCACTAGGCGGATACCTCGCCACTCGGACCTTTAAGGCGACCTGGCTCTCCGACCTCCTTCTTTACTGGCGCACGCTCGTCGCCTTCTTTACTCTCGCCACCGCAGCTGACTTGGCCATCACGTACGCCCTCAATCCCTTGTCCCTGCCTGAGCCCTTCTCTACTGACGAGTGAGCTTTCGCAGCGGTGCCGCCATCTATTTCCTCCTGTGGAAAAGGAGGAAGGAAGGGGCTTGCCACAAGGGCCATAGCTCGTGCGCTCTCCCTTCCATCTCCCAACTTCTTGACTCCATACTCACCGACTTCATGCACCTCATCTACTCCCAGCGTCCTCAACGCAATGGCGCACAACACCATCTCCACTAACCTGTGCTGTTGCCTGCTGCAAATCGCCCTTCTTGTGGGTTTCTTCCACAGGTCTTACACTTTGTTGAAGCAAGGTCCGGGGCGAACTGACTCTCCCCTCCCCGCAGGCCACCATTCTCACCACAAGCGGCCTCCAGTACACCATCGTCGGCACTTTGATCAACAAAACCTATCTCGCATCCATCATTGGCACTCGTTCGTTCTCTGTCTCGAATTGTCTCACCAGGACTGACACTGACGCTCTCGGCCGCCTCGCAGTCCTGGTCCGACCGCCTTCCTCCCCTACCGTCTCCCGCCGACCCCGCTCGCGCTCGAACGCTGCGCCGCCCGCATTCCTCTCCTTCTTCTCTCGCCACCGGGGTCAACAGGCGAAGCGACGGGGCGGAGGAGCCCGCGGCTTCACCAGCACCGGCGCCGTCAGCGTTGTGGTGGAAAAGTCCGTCGTCGAGGTCGTCGGGCGGGACGACGACGAGATCCGGTCTTCTTGCTCTGCCGCCGAAGGCGAGAAAAGCCTTTCCCCGGCGCCTCTCCCTACAGTCGACCTGGCACGACCTTGCCGCCCTTCCGCCGTTTTCTCCCCGACCCAGACGATGCGCTCCGCCGCGACCTCTTCCTCGGCGTGGGAGCGGAGCCGGATCGCCCCCTTCGCGACCGAGTGGGAGGTCGACGAAGCGGTTGAGGCAGAGATGGAGCGGGATCGGACAGCGATGGTCGGCGAGAGTTGGGAGGAGGCGGAGAAGAGAATGGGAAGGCTGGTCTAGCGTCGGCTTATTCTCATTCGTCTGTAACCAGTCCTTGTTGTACTGCTCTCGGCCGGCGACACGAACCGCGTTCCCAGGGTGTGCGGCTTTAGGTACACCAGAGAGCAAGCAATTGTACCTCGGCCGCCTTTGTCCTCCGCCTTTCGGCCCCGGCCTCATCAAACGTCTCACTTTGTGCTCCCGATCTACCGGTACCTGCGCCCGACGCGACGATCCCGCTCTCGCCCCGCACTCGTCCAGCTCTGGCAAGGCTGCGGCCGGGACGAGCGCGAGCGCGGTACCCTCATCTTGTCGGCTCTCTCGCATCCTCTCGTTGCTGTCTGCTTGTGCTTCCTGTTCCTCTCCGTGCGCACGCCAAGATGGACGAGGCTGCCGTCGCCCAGGAGGCGGTCCTGCGGCACTACACCGCGATCAAGGCCATCCGGCCTTTCGTGCGTTTCCCTCGCTCTCCCCTCCCGAACGCTGCAAGCTGATCTGTTCTTGATGTGCAGCTCATTGGCACTTTCCTCTCCGCCATCCTCTTCGGCGTCTACCTCTCCCTGGGTGCGTTCCGAGTCCTGCTCCTCCCATTGTCCTCCGCAACTTCCGCCGTCGTTCAGCCTCTGCTATGCGCTCCGGGACCTCTTTCTAAACTCGTTACAACGCACAGCCTTCCTCTACTTCAGCCGCTACCGGCATGACCGCCCGGCTTTCAAGGTCGTCGCCGGCATCTCGACGGTCCTCGCCCTTCTCACCATCGCCAACAACTTCGCCTGGGCGGACAGATGGGCAGTAGACGGCTACACCGACCCGTCCATCATCCAGAAGATGCCGCGGTCCTTCCTGTTCTACTCTTGCGTGCGATTTCTCCTGTTCCTCCCAGTTGGTGTTCTTCCTGCTCACTTTGATCTGCTTCACAGCTCTGCAACAGCACCCTCGCCTACGTCCAGCTTTTCTTCTCATGGAGGCTGTGGTGCGTCTCGCAGAAGAGGAATTGGCCCCTGGTCGGCTTCGTCGTCGCGGTCATCCTCTCTTCTCTCGGTGCGCTCCCTTTTCCCGTTATTTCACACCGCCTGTGGCCATGTCCTGACTGCGCTCTCATTTCCAGGTCCCGGTCTCTACCTCCTCTACATCGCGGCCACGAAGCCTCTCTTCGCGGACTGGGCCGCAAAGGGCGACTTCACCGTCGCCTACCTCTCCCTCATCCTCGCCGCCGACGTGATCATCACAACCGGGATCGTTTGGTACCTCGTCATGCAGCCAAAGATGGACGGGCATGGGTTGATTCCCAAGAACCGGTGCGTTTTCTCGTCTTTCCCTGGTCCCAATGCTGCTTGCCTACCTGACTGTCCTCGCGTCGTGCAGTCGCTTCCGCATGATAGCCATGCACGCTATTCAGGCGAATGTACGCTTCATCCCCATTCTCCCGCTCTCCCTCCTGCATTCCTCCCTATGACCAGCGGACTAACCTCCTACTCTTCGCGTTCTTGCAGATCCTCTCCGCCGCCGTGCACGTCAGCATCATCGTACGCTCCCGCTCTTTCGTCCTGCGTTCCGACACTTCGCTGACCAGCTGGTCCCGCAGGCTCTTACGCTGCATGACCCGCTGGGCGCGAGCTACACCTACACCGGCCTCAGCGTCCAGCTCACCTACTTGTGCTCGCTTATGCTTGCCCGTACGCGCTCTCTACTTCTCGCTCTCCCGGGCTCACAGCTGACACGCAGCCTCCACCCTTTTCTCCTTTGCCTCCCCGCGACCGCAATACCCCGCCTTCGACCGTCGACACAGTCCTCGCTCGGCCCCCTCCCGTCCGTCGCGACTCGACAGGCAACCCCACGACTTCGCGCTCGCGCTCGCGGACAGGCGGCGTCGGCCTCTCGACCCTCGTCAACCTCGGTGTCGTCTCCCCCAACCCGGACCTGCGGCGGCCGTCCGACTACACGCAGGCGGTGTCGCCGCACGAGGATGAGAGGCGGGGCAGCGGGAGCGGGAGGGGGAGGAGGGACATCGCGTTGCTGTCCTTTTCCGAGGGGCGGGGGATGAGGAGGAAGGCATGGACGGGCAGGAGAGGGAGGAGCGCAGCGGAGGAGGGCAGAGTGGGTTCGGGAGCGACGGGACCGAGGTCGAGCGGGTGCATAGGGCGGGCGGGGAAGGGGAGATGATGGGGGAGAAGGAAAAGGACGAGGGGGAGAAGGGGGTTTCAACCCCCGGCTTGACAGTCCCGCTGCCGGTGCTCACGAGGGACGAGGCGGAGCGACGTGCGGACGAGCTAGTTTGAGTGGGCTCAATGGCGGAGCGGAGGAGGAGGAAGGACCCGTTTTCCTTGCATCCGTTCTATTCCTCGCAGTGACCTCGTTCTCTAGCATTGCCTTGACTTTGTTGTTGTAACCCGCGCCTCGTGCAATCGACTGGTGTGCTCGGAAGACGGCCTGAGGGAGGCAAAGGTAGACAAGCGGATCCATTTCATCGGTTGCGACGGGGCGAGCAAGAGAGAGGAGGAGAGGAGAGAGGAAACAAGGTCGTTCTGGCTGGGGGAAGCTGCGTCGTGGTCAGGGCGTCGCGATGATGAAGACTGTTGATTTAGAAAAGCGGCAGGAGGTGGTGGGAGGGAGAACGGCAGGCAGCACGTTGGCTCGCTTCCGAGGTCGACCTGGTCGCCTTCCCACCTTCCTCCCTTGGCTCGCCCGCTCCTTCGAGGGGCGCACTCGCACACGCACCACCACCACATCGAGCACACGCACCGTCTGCACCCAATCGCGCTGTCCCCTTTCCTCCCCAGCGCGCTCTCCTGTCCACACCGCCTCCTCCCCTCCTCTCGCCTCTCTCTCCCTTGCACGACACAGGCAGCTCCTCCCAGGCATCACTCCGGTCAGTCTACGCTCACTTTGACCCAGCGCCCCTCTTCCCGGTGCTCCCGCGGGGGTTGCGGTCGCTTCTGATCAAGCGAACCGAGTGAATGCGGTCGAGAGAAGGACGGTGGCGGCGAGAAGAAGCGCTGCGCAGCGCTCGACAGCACCGGCGACACCGTCTACGGCACCACTGGCGACGACTGGACCGCCTCGCGCGCCCACAAAGCGTCGAGCGGGATTCGTGGACCGCCTGCGGTTGACGTCGCCCTGTGCCAGTCGAAGCGACGCCAGATGGAATGGCTCGTACGGGTTGGTTGCGCGCGCGGACGGCTTCAGGACGACGCTGAGGTGGCATCCTACGAGCCGGAACCGCCTAGAAGGATTAGCATCTCGCGGGACTGCCCTCAAACAGCGGGTCCTTGTCCTTGTCGAAACACGCTTGTTTCCCTGCGTCACGTTCACTGACCCTTCTCTCCCTTCTCTCCCTCCATTCTCCCCATGTGCAGCACCGTGCGCAATTACCGCCGCCAGCAAAACGAGCTCGTTCGACGCTCACCACCCCGTCTCTTTCCCCACCACGACCTCATGTCGACGTCGACGTACCTTCCCTCGCACGCCTCGACGCCCCATACGTCGCACTCTTCCTCTTCCTACGACTACTCCGCCCAACCTCGCGAACCCTACCCGGCCGCTTCGTCCTCTTCCTCTCCTTACCGCCCCTCCGCCTCGTCCCGTCCCGACTCTTCCTTTGCCGCGCAAGCGACGTCTCCCACCCCCTCCACGTCCTCCTCCGTTGCCTCGACGTCCACCTCCCGCTCGTCGCCCATGTTCAGCGCCGACCCGTCCGTAGCCTCGGTTCGAGGCCGGACTTTGGCAGGTCCGGGCGACCTCGGTCGCGACGGCAGCGGCGGTGCCGGGTCGGCCGGCGCCCGCACGCCGCGCAGCCAGGACGGCAGCGTTGGAAGCGTCGCGACAACGGTGAGCAGCGGAGGGCGCAGCCCAGACGAGAAGGTGGGAAGGAGGGGAAGAGGCGCGGCGGACGATGTCGTGATGGAGGACCAGTCGCGGGAGGACGGCGAGCGCGCGCTGAGAGAAGCGGCGCAGAGGGACATTGCGGCGCTGTCCGTGCGGGACGAGGAGGACGGCGATGAGGAAGAAGGGGGAGCGGATGGGAGGTCCCGCAGCGCGAGCGGCGAGTCGCTCGCCCCGCCAGAAGGGCGCGGCAAGACTCGCCGAGCGAGCGTGCTGAGCTCGACGAGCAGCTCGACGAACGTGCAGACCCCGGCGGTTGGGGCGGGCGCGACAGAGTCGCGGGGCGGGCGGAAGAAGGCCGCGAGGATGGGGAGTTTTTACGGGACCGAGGTCGGCGGCGCCGGTCAGCAGGAGCAGTCGCAGGACCCAGCACCCGGACCAGCCTCGACTGCGCCGGCGGTGCAGCCCAATACGGCGCCGACCCAGCAGCACGTCGACATTGTCACTTACCCTTCAGCCGATCTGCTACGGCTCCTTGCCGCGCTGCTCGAGCAGATCGCGCAGGCGAACGACACTCGGAACGCCAAGAACGCCGCGGCAATCAACACCGCTGCCTCGAGCTCTTCCTCCTCCCATCCTCCACCTCCTGCCGCTTCCTCCTCCTCTGCTCCCCAGCCCACCGCCGGGTCTTCCCGTCGCTCGTCCGTTGATGACGGCTGGGCCCAAGGGCGTTTCGACGCCGCCCCGCTCAACACACCCGTCAACGCCACTCCGCGGTTCAAGCGTCGCTTAGGCGGCGCCGGCGGGCCGGGCATTCTCGACAACGCCCTGGCCGAGGAGGCCGAGGCGGGTGGCGCAGGCTTCGACGACGACGACGAGGACGACGAGTCGATGCCCGTCACGCCCGGGGTGGACCTCCTTCGCGAGACGGGCGACCGCGGCGGCGTCGAGGGCTTCATGCCTAGTCTCGGCGGTACACACCGCCCGCAGCCGCTCAGTCGGAGAAGGGGGAGCAGCTTTATCCGCAACAAGCGGAACGAGGACGGGTCGGTGCCGATGCTGTCGAGGCGACCGACGCAGCAGCAGCCAGTCTCGACCGCACCGCCAGCGGACTCGTCGTCCGCTTCCTCCGGTACCCCTTCTCGACCCCCTCCGGCCCCTCTCGGCGGGTCTGCCTCTTCCTCCCAGCCGTCCCTCGGCGGGTCCTCCTTCAACACCGTCCAGTCCGGCTCCGCCTCGGCGTCGGAACCGCCGCTCACCTCCCTCCTCACCGCCTCGGCCGTCGCGCTCTCCTCCCACTCCGCGACGCTCTGCTTCCACGCGCGCAACATCCCCGCCATCTCGATCGAGGCGTACCTGCAGCGCATCCTCAAGTACTGCCCGACGACGAACGAGGTCTTCCTCGCCCTCCTCGTCTACTTTGACCGCATGGCGCGCATCGGGCTCGAGGCGCGCCGCATGGGCCTGCCGAGGGGAGGGGGCCGGACCGAGGAGCAGGGGCACGGCGACGGCGGGCAGGCGGGCAAGGACAGCAACACGGCGAACAACGGCATGTTCGCGATCGATTCGTTCAACATCCACCGCCTCGTCATCGCCGGTGTCACCGTCGCGAGCAAGTTCTTCTCGGACGTGTTCTACACCAATTCTCGCTACGCCAAGGTGCGTCTCTTTCCATCGGTCTTCCCCTTGCTTTGCCTTCCTCTCGTTCCTCCCTTTTGGCATTGACTGACTCTCATCTTACATCGCAGGTCGGCGGTCTTCCCCTCGCCGAGCTGAACCAGCTCGAGCTCCAGTTCCTCCTCCTGAACGACTTCCGTCTCAAGATCCCGACCGACGAGCTCCAGCGCTACGCCGACCAGCTCATCCTCTACTGGGTCGGCCGCGGCGGGCGCGGGAACCCGCAAGCCGCTGCCGCCGCCGCCGCTCTCGCCGCTCAGCGTGCCCAGCAGGCCCCTCCTTCCGCCTCTCCCGCCCCGGCAGCAGCACCCGCACCTTCCCTCACTGCGGCTCCTCTCCCTCCTTCCCCCGCACCTGCACCAGCCGCCACTGCGCAAGACCACCCGACCCGCCCGCGCTCGATCCGCTCGCACCCCTCTTCGTCCACGAACACCTCTTCGACCTCGTACTCCTCCTCCGTCTCGTCGAGCACCGTTACACCGGGAACGCCGAGCACGACGCGCGAAGGATCGCGGAGCAGCAGCCGCGTTGGGCGGTGGGACTCGGACTCGGACGAGGAGGATGACGATGGCCACAATGGGCGGAGAGGCGGGAGCAGGAGCAGGACGAGGGATGACGAGGGGACTGGGGTCGCGATGCAGATGGACTGAGGGCCGGCCGGACGGGGCGCGGGAGGACATGTACATGGGGTTTTTGCCGCGAGGGGGTTCCGTAGACTTTTTTTTGTGTTGAGCTATCACCGCGGTTTTGCTGTCTCTACCGCGACTCACGGAGGAGAGTGTGCGCGGGTCGAACAGGGGACGAGAGCCAGCTCGTTGCATCGCGCGAAAACCGGTTGCGACCTCAATACGACCCCCGTCTGGACCCCTTCTCGTCCTCCTCCTCCGCCTGCGCATCCCCGAGCCTGACCGCGTACGGCTCGTAATGCGCCGCCCTCTTCGGCGTCCTCATGCCGCCCATCGACGGCCTCGGCGGCGGCATCGGCTCGCGGGCGTCGTCGACCTCGATCTGCTCCTCGACGTGGACGTGGACGCTCCGGATCTGGGTCTGCTGCTGGCCGAAAGAGGAGCGCTTGCCAGGACCGGCGCCGGCGCCGAAGCCTTTGAGACGGCCGGAGGAAGTGGAGGGGGAGTCATCGCCGAAGGAGGAGGAAGAGGCGGAGGAGGTGCGGGCGTTCAGAGTGAAGAGGAGGGAGCCAATGTAGGTCTTGGACCTGGAGAAGGAGGAGAAGACGTTCGTGAGTTTGCGGTATGGAAAGAGAGAGCAGGAGGACAGCGCACTCGAGGAAAGCCGGAATCGCGTAGTTGAAGGTCGGCGAGGCGAGGATGAGGATGAGCGTCGCCGCCTGGACGATCAGGGAGATGGCGTTGGTCTGGAACGACTGGAAGACGAGGCGGTTGAGCGGGCTGTACGGAATGAGGTTAGCTTGAGCAGAGAAGGGAAAGCGAGGAAGGCGTACGAGGACTCGATAGCTTCGGCTGCTCCGACACGACGAGGGCGGATGAGGATGTAGTAGGTCATGGAGAGGGTGATGACCAAGTCTGCGCGGAAAGAGCCTAAGGGTCAGCGGGTGGAGAGGCGAAATAAGCGAGTGAATAGGGTACCAATGGCGCACTCGAGGGCGAGCCAGATCCAGACGATGGTCTGAAGAAAGTTGTATGAGTCGAGAGCACATTGGAAGGAGAATGGCGGCGCACCTTGCGGTGGTTGAACTCGGGCAGCCAGTCGCTGAGGAAGAAAAGAACGGTCAGACTCGGTCGATGCGCTGGGAGCCGGCCGGGACGTACATCGTGGTGATGTAGACGCCGAGGTACAACGCCAGGCTGTTTCGACGCAGCGGAAAGGGGAAGCAAAGTCAGTCCTTGCTTTTCTCCTCCTCCTCCGTTCCGCTTCCCTCGCTACTTCTCTCCTCTTCCCGCATCTCCTCCTTCGCCTCCCACTTTTGGGCCCCTCGTTCTTATGGCGGACGACAAGGTATAGAGCGGTCCAGGCGGAAGGGAAATGAACGACGCACCCTGCGCCCGCTACCGCCGCCACGACAGTAAGCCCCGTCAAAGCATGGCTCTTCCTCGACGAGACCAGCCACGCCCTCCACGAGAAGAAGCACTGGCATGCGGCGACGTTGACGCCGGTGATGAAGGCGTACGCCGTGAAGTCCGACGGCGCGGTCGCGAGCCCGGTCGGGTCGGCGAACGACCCGACGGCGTACCGGTAGGCCCAGTGGCATTGGACCATCGTGTCGGCCGTGGCGGAGAGGGTGAGGAAGCCGACGAGGAGCTTGAAGGGCAGGCGGTCGTGCGGAAAGCGCGAGAAGTAGACGACGGCTGCGATCAGAGATACTTTTCAGCCGAGAGATGTATGGAGAAGGATCCAGGGGATAGCACGCACAGAGGGAAAGGACGATGCCGTAGGAACAGCAGCCGAGGAAGCTGGCGATGACCTGGAGGTGCAGAGAAAATCAGTGTTAGCGTCGACCAGGTCTTCCTGGTCGCCCTCCGGGTGGTGCAGTCGTCGGCTGCGTACAGGTACGGCAGAAGCGTGAGGCTGGAAGAGGGAGAAGAGGGAGGACAGACGCACCGTCGGCGAGAGGATGTCGTCCACGAGCACCTTGACTTGTGCAGCTGCCGCGGCGTCCATCTCGTCTGTTGAGCGCTGTACCAGCAGCGACCGAAGAGAGCGAGAACGAGAAGCAGAAAGAGCGGGAAGCGAGATACCAGTAGCGTCCGCCACTTTTCTCCTGAGGACCCGCCGCCGTTCGTGCACATACCCCTCGTCAAGGAGCCAGCTTGCGCATCGAAGATGGCGATTCGGGTGTTGGGCCTGGTGCAGAGGAGTTGCGGACGGCAATCAGACGCGCGAGAGAAGGGGAAGAGGAGTCGCGGGAAGAGGAAGACGGAGGAAAGTCGGGCTCGAGGCGAGGACCTGCTGAGGGAGCGCGTAGGACATATCGCATATCATTTGTGAGAGTCAGTCGTACGCCTCCCCAAGATGGCTGGCCGCATTTCAGCCGGCCGCCCATCAATACTCCTGCGGCTCGACCTCATCGAACCCGTCCTTCCCTCCTCCCGACCTCTTCCCGCCCAGCGCGCCCGCACCGGCCGCACCGCCCTTCCCAGTCGCAAGCGCCTCATGGTCAAGCTTGACGGCGTAAGGGCTCTTTCTCGGCAGGGGCGGCGCAAAATCGCCCGAGGTAGAAGCGAGCTGGGCGGCGCAAGCTCAGGAGGGGGAGGGCGGGAGTGGCAGGTTGGTGGAGGATGGTGAGCCTGCGGTAAGCTGGCCGAAGCTCGGACGGGAGAGGAAGTCAGTACGGACTTGGCGAGCGAGACGGGAGAGAGAGGAAGGGACGGACGAGAGCGTGACGAGAGTACCAGAAAGGTGATTCCCTTGCGCTTCAGCCGGTCCCTGCCATCCTGTTCACGCCGTCAAGGTCGCAAAAGCCTCGTCCAACGTGTGAGAAGCGAGAAGCAGAGGACTGAGCGAGAGCGGAAGCGGAAGCCAGCGGTGGAGGGAGAGAGCGCGAGTCAGGACTGCTCCAGCAGTCGCTCCGGTACCAGCAAGTACCAGCAGAACCCTTCAAAGCGAGGTTCGAGCGGAGATGCGGCGTTGTGGCCAGGCGAGGAGCGCTTCCCTCGCGCCTTTCGCTCTTGTTGCTCCCCTCCCACCCGCTTCTTCGAGCTCAAAAGGCTGCCAGGATGCTCTCTGCCGTCCGCACCGCCCGCCAGGCTGCCCGCCCGCTCGCCCGCCAGCGTGAGTTGGGCTGCTCGACACCTTCCCCAGCACCACCGACGACGAGTGATCAGGAGATCTCGGCAACCACTGGGAGGACTGGCTTGGGGTCGGCATGGGGGCGTGTTGGGGCAAATGGGCGCGCTCGGCGGAGCGGCAAGGGTTCTCAAGCCAGGTGGGGAGAGCTGGCGGTTAGCGAACGAGGGCGGCGGTGCGGGCGCCGGCCAACCCAACAATTGTGCTGGGGCTGCTTGACCGCGCCGGACGGCGTTACACAGCCTACATGAGCGCACCCACGAGCCGCCAGCTAACCTCCTTGCCTTCCCGCAGTTCACGCTTCGCGGAGCGCTGCCGCCTTTACCAACTTCCTCATGCCGGCCATGGTCAGTCCGCATTCTCTCTCTTCAGACCTTCTCCTGGCCTCGTGCTGCTACCAGATGGACGTGGCTGACCCTTTGCTTCCGCGCAGTCGCCAACCATGACGGAGGGCAGTCTGTCCGAGTGGAAGGTCGAGGAGGGCAAGGCGTTCGCAGCGGGCGACGTCCTCCTGTCCATCGAGACGGACAAGGCGACGATCGACGTCGAGGCGCAGGACGACGGCGTGATGGGCAAGATCATGGTGCGCTCGCCTCGCCCCTTTTCCTCCTCAGCAAGTCTGACCCGCTTCTTCTGCAGGTTCAAAACGGCACCGCCGGTGTGCAGGTCGGCAAGCTCATTGCCATCCTCGCCGAGGAGGGCGACGACCTCGCTTCCATCGAGATCCCCTCCGAAGACGCCGCCGCCTCTTCCGCTCCTTCCCCCGCCGAGTCCAAGTCCGAGGCGGGCCCGACCTCCTCCACCCCGTCCGACGCCCCTACTCCTTCTCCCGCTACTCCCTCCCCGACTCCTTCCGCCACCCACGCCCACCCTCAGCACGACAAGCCTCTCCTCCCCTCCGTCCTCCGCCTCCTCGCCATGAACCACATCGAGGACGCCTCGTCCATCCCGGCCACGGGCCACCACGGCCTCCTGACCAAGGGCGACGTGCTCGCCTTCCTCGGCCAGATCGCGAACCCGCGCGGGACGCTGCCCGCCGACAAGCCGCACGGCGCGCACCCGGCGCTCGAGCTGAACAAGAACGCGAGCGGGTACGGCAACAACGCGAAGAAGGAGGACAAGAAGGTCGAGGTGCTGCTGGACGGGCCGGCGATCAGGAGGGCAATCGCGCTGGGTCTGGGAGTGTCTGCGAAGCCGCCCAAGCCGGCTGCTTCGACCCCGGCGCCGTCTTACTGTGCGCCGTCAGTTCTCCCGCTCTCTCCGTTCGTCTTTACTGATCGGTTGTGTGCGCGTAGCCTTCGACTCGATCCTGGACGACTACCTTCCGCCGTCGCAGCGCTCGACCGCCTCTTCCCCCGCGGCGTCGGCCTTTGTCCCGCCGCCCGCCGCAGGGAAGAACGCGTTCGACGACATCCTCGGGCTGTGAGAGGGAAGGGCGGCTTAGGGTACTCTCGCGGTTTAATGGACATAGACTTTCGTTTCCTCCCGAAGCAGGACGGAGAGGAAGAAGAGGCGAAAGTGCTCTTCTTGCCCTGTCGATTGGCTGGAGAACATGCTGGCACTGCTTGTGGAGAGTATGAGCCTACACAGTCCGAAAGAACGGCTCGCTGCGGGAGTTGACCTTCATCAGCCCGGCGACGGTCGCCCGCTCCTTGATCCGCAACAAGATGGCACCACGACCCTCGACCGCGTTTGGCAAGCAGCTGCTGTCTACGTCGTGCTCGTGCACAGCACCTGCACGCCCCTCTGCCGGTCCGTCTGCTCCCTGTCGCTCCCCTCCCGCTTTTTTGGCGGGCACTCACGCTCTCGTCTTCGTCGCCTCTACACAGCCCGATGGGCATCCACCGCCGCTGCCCAAGCATCAGCATCCGCCTCTGAAGTCGCCTCTCCTTCCTCCCCTTACCGCATCGTCGCCGCCGCGCTCCTCTCGCGCCCTCCGCTCGTCCTCCGTCCGCTCTCTCCCCTCGAGCGCTCCTACTACGCCTACCAACGCCGCATCCACCGCGCCCTCGCCAAGCCCCTCGAGACCTCGACCGGCTGGTTCTTCAAGAAGGGCTCGGCCGCCGAGAAGGCCTTCACCCAGTTCGACAAGCGCGCCGAGAAGGAGGACTCGGGCGCAAAGGAGAGCGAGCAGCGCGAGTTTGACATGGCACGCGAGGAGGTCGAGGGGAGCAAGGAGGCGCTGCCCAGGGAGACGGAGGCGGACCGGACCGGCGATGTCAAGAGCCTCGAGCGGAGGGCCGACAGGACGCTTTACCTGCTGCTCAAGAAGAAGCGGGACCAGCATGCATGGCAGTTCCGTGCGTCCCTCCTCCTCCTTTCCCCTCGCTCCTGCTCTCCTCGGACTGACAGGGTGTTTTGCCCGCCCCTCGGGACGAACAGCGCAAGGAGGCGTCGAGGCGAACGAGTGCCTGGTCGCCGCCGCGCAGCGCGAGCTCCTCGAGGAGGTTGGCGTCAACGTCGACGTGTGGCCCGTCGGCAAGGTGCCCGCTGGCGCGATGGAGTACCAGTTCCCGAAGGAGCACGTCAAGAAGTTCCCTGGAAAGGAGGCGGCGAGGGTGCGTCGTTCTAGCTTTCTCTTCCTCCTTGCACATTCACCAACGATCTTTCAATCGCCTCGTTGTTCTTTCCTTTCTTTCTCTCGCCTCGACCTTCGGCTCCCTCTCCCGCCTGTTTCCCTCCTTCATCCCCTCTGCCTCCTCCGCCCGTCCTACTCTCGCCAGGTTTTCTTCATGCCGATGCGCATGATCCGCGGCCAGGCCGTCCCGAACCAGAAGGAGGGCATCGTCGACTTTGCCTGGCTCACCAAGGAGGAGGTCAAGGACAAGGTTGACGCCGCGTACTGGACCGAGGTCGAGCCGCTGTTGAGCGACTTGTAGACGGTGTGTGGCGCAGTAAGGGAGATGGAGAAGCTGTACGATCCAGCGGATGGAGGGAGGAAGAGAGATGAGTATCGCGTTTTTCTCCTTTGTTCTGGCCCACTCTTCCTTCGCGCTTCCGCTTCTTGCACGCACACCCAGCTCGACTGCCTTCCCGCATTCCCCCTTTCGCCTCTTCCTTGGCGCGCCGACGTTTCGTCGCCTCACGCTTTACACGGACCCTCCTCGGACCCCGCCGCTCCTCCCCCTCGCTTCGGTGTCCGCCCTTCTGTTCCTCCTGAGGGCAGACAGCGACGATGCTTCTCCTTCTCCTGCTTCTCTACCTCCTCTTCTTCGCCACCATGCCCTTTCCCCGAAACGAGCCGCCACACCACGCCAGCAACCTCCTCGGCCAGACGCGATACCGCAGCCCCTGGCCTAGCGCACAAAGTCCACCGCTGAAGGAGTGGGTGTTCAAGCCCTGGCTCGAGCGGTACGACGCTGAGAAGATGCAGCGGACGGGCATGAGGGACGTCGAGGTTGTGGAGCCGGATTGGGGAGAGCGGGACCTGCGGAGGTTGAGGAAGAGGGAGAGGGAGAAGTGGGCGCCGCCGGCGGTGTCAGCTCTGCGGGAGAACGAAGGGAGGGAGGGAGCGGCCGAGTACGTCACGGGGACGTGGCTAGGCCATGCCGGGGCGCACGCGACCTTGCCGCTCTCCCCTTCTTTTCCCTCGACCGTCTCCAGCACCTCTTCCTCCTCCTCCTCCTCCTCCTCCTCCTCCTCCTCCTCCCGCGGGCCCGGCGTCATACACTTTCTCTTCGACCCGATCTTCTCCTCCCGCGCTGGGCCTACGTCCTTCCTCGGCCCGAAGAGGGCCAAGCCGCCACCGTGCGAGGTCGAGGACTTGCCAGGCGTGGATGCAGTCTTCGTCTCGCACAATCAGTGCGTCTTGCTCTCTTCTGTCCCTCGATTCGAAGGGGCGGGAGCGTGTACTGATGCAGATGGGGAGCAGCTACGACCACCTTGACCGCGCGACGCTTGAGCGGGTGAGGAAGAAATGGCCAAAGGCACGGTACTTCGTCCCCCTCGGTACGCCTTCTTTTCCTCTTCTCTTCTTTACTTCTTTACAACCGTGCTGAAGCGGTCTGAACCGAACCCGCACAGGCAACAAACCCTGGTTCACCTCCCTCGGCGTCCCCGTCAAGCGCGTCTTCGAGCTCGACTGGTGGGACGAGGTCGACCTGCCCATTTCGTCCTTTCTTCCGCAGTGGCGACGGCGGAGAGATCATGAGAAGGAGAGAGCGGGAGGAGAGGAGGAGACGATCAGGGTCACTTGCGTGCCGTCGCAGCACAACAGCGGTGCGTATGGCTTAGATCTCCTTTTCTCCTTCGTCCGCATTTTCGGTGCGCTGATTGGCACGAATGCGCAGGTCGCGGAGTCTTCGATCAACACCACACCCTCTGGTCCGGCTGGCTCGTTGAGCGCCTCGTCCCCCTCGCCTCTTCTTCCTCCGCTTCTTCCTCTTCTTACACCCTCGGCGCGCGATCCTCCACCTCGACCTTCTCGCCTTCGACCTCCTCTCCCTTCTCACATGACGGGCAACCAGTCTCGGCCACACAAGCGGACTACCTCGACTGGGCAAAGCGACCTCTCCGAAGGGGAGGAGAAAAGGGGGACATTGAGCCTTTGCTGGTCGGGCGAGACGGGGTCGCGGGAGAAAAGGCGACTTTTGAACACCCTAGGAGGAGAAGGAGTGACACGCAGCGTTGGGTGCGCAAAGGCGCTATCTTCCACGCCGGGTCCGTCTCGCATTCCTTTCCTCCCTCGCTTACCCCATCTGTTCACCAACTATTTGTTTCCGCGCAGTGACACCGGCTACCGCCCTCTCGCCTCCTCCCCCACTGTCAACCCGGCCTTCGCCGCCCTCGGCGAGCACTACGGCCCGCTCGACTTGGCCTTCGTGCCGATTTGGAGAGGCGGAACATTGGGCTTCGTGAGCGGGCTGGGGCTGCGGGTCCGTCCTCTTACGCTCCTCCTGCGCTTCTTCCGCTGGGGAGACTGACCTTTTTTTCCTGGCTTTTCTCCCTTTCGCAGATCTGCCATGAGAACCTTCCTTCCGCGACGCACGGCTCGCCGGGCGACGGCGTCGACATCCACCTCGCTGTGCGGAGCCGCAACACCGTTGGTCCGTCCGGGCGTGCCTTCTCTTTTATCTCCTCTTCCTGTTACCGCTTCTTTGGCTCACCCGCTGACCCTCACGCCCACCTACAGCCGTCCACTACGGCACCTTCCGCGGCTCTTCTTTCGAGACAATCGAAGCCCTCGCCGGACTCGAGGACGCGAACGAGGCGACGGGCGTGAGAAGGTTGAAGAGCGGCGGGAGAGGGAGCGGGAGGAACGGGAGAGGGAGAATGGGAGGAGTGGATATCGGGCAGAGCGTGGTGTTAGAAGGTGCGTCCTTCCCCTCTTCCACAATCACCTGAGCGGATTGAAGACTGACCAGCTCATCGTCGCTTCTCTTTCTTTCGCTCGCGCGTCTTTCCATTCCCGGCCTTGCAGTGCAGGAGCTGCTCGTAAACGACTAGAGCGGCCGCAAGTGACGTATTCGATGCCCTTCTCTGCCATGCTTCGAACCCGCTGGAGAGGGTTGCGAGGAAAGCAAGAAGCGAGCGAAAAAGGCGTGTCTGCGTTTCTTCATAGCACATCTAGATCCTCCCACCCATGCTCCTCGGGCTCTTCTCGTCCATGCTCGAGTCGTCAATCTCGAACTGCACCGTCTGCACCGAGTACGGGTGCGTCGTCGGGCTCAGCGCGAGGCTCGAGCCGCCGCCACCCTCGCGGTCGATCTGCACCTCCTTCTCGATCGCGACGTGGATGCTGTTCTGCGTGAGCTGGCCCGCCCCGCCGCCGCCGCCGCCGGTCGAGCGGTGCGAGAAGAGGCCCTTGGAGGGCTGGTAGGAGGTCGAGTGGGTGTGGGATTCGCCTTCGAGCGCCCCGGAGCCGGAGCGGCGCGCGTTGAGGGTGACGAGGACCGAGGCGGCGTAAATCTTGCACCTGCCGATGGGAGAAAGGGGTCAGTTAGATGGGTAAAAAGGAGGAAAAGACCGAATACACACTCCTGGTAACCCTGGGGACGGCCAAGACTGGTCAGCAGGCCAGCTCAGCAGCGGAAGACGGAGTGAGAGAAGGACGAACCGGGATGCAGTAGTACAGCGCGCCCTCCTTGACCGAAATGACGATGAGGACAACGACGAGAAGTTGGAGGACAAGGGCGACAGTGCCGGTAGTGAACGAGCGCATGACCATGCGGGCAAGGGGGCTGTCCGAGCGAAAAGGGGCGAAGAGAAGGAGACGTCAGTGTGCAGGAAAAAGCAGAAGGAGGAAAGCGACGGAGAACGAACGACGACTGCGAGACATCCTCGTGGTAGGCGCCCATACGGCGAGCAGCGAAGATCAAGTAGTACCACAGGCCTCCGGCGATCAGCACGTCTGTAGAACGGGCGGGGTCGGTAAGCGGAGGTAGGCAAGAAGCACGGGGAAGAGAGTAAGAGGCCTTACCGACGGCGAGACCGGCGCCGAGCCAGGCGTAGCAGACGCCCTGCGCGCAGTGCAGTGTCAGTCGATGAGCGCTTCTTCCCATTTCGGTCGCGTGGTAAAGGCAAGGGCCCCCGAAAGGAAGAGGAAGAAAGGGAAAAAATGAGAAAGAAGGGCGGGAGACGCACGGCGATGCCGGGGAAGCTGGTCAGGAGCTCCTGCTTGGAGGCCCAGCTGCACATGTAGAGAGAGCTACAGGTTGGAAGCGAGTCAGCACAGGGGAAAAAGGGGGAGGGGAGAAAAGGAACGGACCAGGCGCAGGATCCGACAGCGAGGAGGGCAGTGACGCCAGTGAGTATGTAAGCCTTCTTGCCGGAGACGACCCAGATTCGCCAGGTGAAGAAGAGCTGCACGGCGGTGACGGTCGGACCCCTGCAATCAGCGAGCGTCAGCTCGAGCTACAAGAGCCGCGTTACGAAGAGGAGGAATTGAGGGCGGCAGTCCATACGTACGTGTAGCCGGCGTAGGCAGTCAGCTGAACAGGCCAGTACTGGAGCTGTGTCGGGTTCGCGAAGTTGTCGATGGCCCAGTACCAGATCCACCTGGTTGTCCCGGCAATGCGAGGTTGGTAAAGGGTGGTCAGCATCTGCATAAGACGGGTAGTTGGCAGGAGAGGGAGGTGTACGAGTTCGTCACACAGGTGTCGAGAAGGGAGAGGACCGTGAGAGCGCCGACGAAGACCTTGAAGACGAGGCGGTCGTTGGGGAAGGAGGCATAGTAACGAACGACTGCATTACGACACGGGTTAATGATTGACGCGACTCTCGATAGGAGTAGTGAGTGACGAACCGAGGGAGATGAGGACGCCAGTCAAGGCGCAAGACAGGAAGCCAGCCACCATCTGCAGAAGAGGAAAAAGGTCAGAGCGGATTCTGCGCAGAATGGGCGAAAAGAGCTGTACAATCGGAGCCAGGGTCTTTTGGATGGCCGACTGGACCATAGCGAGAAGAGCTGCTTGCTGCGCTGCAGCGTCGGCAGCGGAGGTGGCAGCGGACATGGCCTATTGAGCGGAGTTGGGCGGCGAGAAGAGGGCGACGGTGCGGGCTTGGAAAGAGCGACAGCAGGGCCCTGTGTGAGGAGATCGTAGGTGCTGGAAGAAGAGGAAAGGAGAGCGAAAGCAGCAGCTGGCGGAGGACTCGCGGAAAGCGGCCCCTTCGGAGGACAAGCTGAAGCCTGGCTCGCACCGCTCCATCGCCGGCGTCGCACATTGCGGTACCGACGAGGTGCCGAAGGCGTTTGCCTACTGAGCTGGCGGCACGAGCGCTCTTGTCCATGCCGCAGGCGCTCTGCGACGAGGCGCGAGCGAGATTGGGCTCGAGACAGGGAAGAAAGGGCTTGGCGGGGGAAGCCACGTCCCGGCCGGCGCTCGAGTGGCTGGTGAAGGGCTTGAGAGCGACGGAGGGGAGGGTACGCTTCCGGCCGAACGGGTTGAGGGAGCTCAGGCCGCGAAGCACACGCCTGTCGCCCTTGCCGATGCTGAAGTGAGCGCAACGAGCGAATGACTGAGTGCTTCATCGGCGCCTAGCGAGTGGAACTTTCGTTCTTCAGTGATGCTGTGGACGTAGGCGGCGGAGGAGGTGGAGCCGGACGAGGCGAAGAAAGGACGAGGAGACGAGGGCGGCAGCCGGATGAGGGAGGCAGCGCGCCGACCCCGACCCGCTCGACGAGTGTGTCTCAATGACGGGTTCTGGCGGCGCTGTTAAAGGAGAATGCGACGGAACAGGTCGACGGGGAAGAGGAAGTAGGGTCAAAGTAGGGTGGAGAACGCACCAGACGACATGGAGACGAGTCGCGCTGGTACGAGGTACAGAGAGAAGCTGAAGCTAGCCATATCGAGCACAGGAAGCGGAATCCAGCGAGTCGAGGACAAGTGTTTGAGGACGAGGAGCAACTTGCGGGTTGGCTCAGCTTTCGCTGCTTCTGCCGCTGGGACGGCCGCTTGACCGTGTCCACTACGCGCCTACACCCTGCTCGATACCGCTGCCATGGCCTCGCCCTCCCCCGCGCCCTCTGGCGCTGGTACTCCCGCTCCGCAACCTCACCTCCTCACCCTCAAAGTCCTCCGCTCCACCCGCCCGACACTCGTTCCGCCGACACCCTTCGAGCAAACGTATGCGGACGGCGCAGGCGCACTCGACTTTGCCCAGCTCGAGCGGACGGGAGGCAAGTCGGCGCCAGGTGGGGGAGCGGGCATGCTGAGGCTGCCGAACGAGTTTGGCAGTATCTACCTCGGGTGCGCTCTCGTCCTTCTTTCCTACTTGTCTTGAAAAGGCTGACCCGCCCCCACACCCACAGCGAGACCTTCTCCGCCGTCCTCTCCCTCTCCAACGATGCCCTCGCTCCTCCCGGCGCCGAAGCTTCTTTCGTCGCCCAGGCCCCGGTCCTCCGCGTCGAGATGCAGACAGCTCTGAACCCGCAGACCGGCCAGCCGACTAACAAGCACCTTCTCACCACCGTGTCAACGGCAGAAGGGATCGCGTCCGGAGCGAGCACGGAGGCGATCGCGTCGCACGAGCTAAAGGAGCTCGGGCAGCACGCGCTGGTCTGCACGGTTCAGTACGGACAGGCGGTTGAGGTGGATGGGGAGACGAGGGTCATCGGGCGCAGCTTCCGCAAGGTGCGCTTGCTTTTCTTCCTCAACTTTGTTTCCTTTTCTGACATGTCTTCTTCCAGGTCTACAAGTTCGCCGTCGCCTCTCCGCTCTCCGTCCGCACCAAAGCGCACTCCCCGCCCTCCACTTGCGCGACCTCGTTCCTCTCCGCCTCGCAACGCTCCCTCATCTTCCTCGAGGTCCAAGTGCACAACCACCACAACTCGTCCCTCTTCTTCGAGCGCATGCGGCTCGAACCGCTCGTACACCCCGGCGAGGAGGACAGGCCGGGACTGAGCTTGGCAGAGGAGTTCCCGGATCCGAACGAGGGATTGTACGAGGGCGAGGCGGACGCGCTCCTTCCGCCCGGCGGAGTGAGGCAGTTCTTGTACGTGTTGCGTCAGACCGAGGAGGAGAGGAAGAAAGCGGTGCCAGGAGTTAGCCAGGGGTTGGGCCGACTGGTACGTCTCGCGGCCTGCCTCTTTCCGCTCCCCGCTAGCGCACTGCGACCAAGTTGCAATAGCAGTGTCGCCCGCCATACTGACTCATCTCTCTGCAGGACATCGTCTGGCGCACCCCGAACGGCGAGATCGGCCGCCTCCAATCCTCCACCCTTGGGCGGCGCATCCCCGCACCTGCCGTCCCTCCCCTTCTTCCGCCATCCTCCTTCGCCTCTACCGCTCCCTCTCAACCTGGACTCGTCGGCGGGCCGTCTCCCGCTCTCCCACCCCTGCCCCCTCAGTCGCCACCTCAAGCCGGAGCGGGGGCATTCCAACCGTTCACCCCTGCCGACCTGGCCGTTCCCGCTCCCGCCGCTGCGGCAGCACCGCGGCTGCCTGACACCGAAGGACTCGCCTTTGACCTGACCGTCGGCGATCTCTCACCCTCGTCCGCCTCCATCGCGATCGACCAACCCTTCCAACTCGACTTCCGCCTCTCCGTCACTTCACCCTCCCCTGCTCCTTCCGCCGATCCTTCCGCGCCCGTACCACCGCCTCGGAAACGCCGCCTGCGCCTCGCGGCGCAGCACGTCCAGTTTCACCCTCCCGCGCTTGGCGGGCCCTCCTCTACCTCTTCTCCCTTCCCTCCCTCCTCCTCGCTTAACGCAAGACCCGGGCATGCCTCGCAACCGAGCACCTCCCTCGCTCTCCCCGGCTCGTTCCAGCACCCCCAACCACCCCCTCGTCCCTCGCTCGACTCGCTCGCCTCCGTCCCCCCCACCCTCCTACCCGCCTTCTCCTCGTCCGCCACAGCCCCCGCCCCGCGCATCGGCTCCGTCCGCCTCCCACCTCCCCACCCGCTCAACCCCCTCAACCCCGCCCTCCCGCCGCCGATGCGGCCTGCCTCGCTGCTCCCCTCGGCAGAGATGGTCAGGCTCGGGCCGGGGGTGGTCGATCTCGGTGAGGTCACTGTCGGTGGCGGTGGCAGCGAGGAGGGAGTGAGCAGGAAGGAGGTGGCGTGGAAGATGCGGTTCGTGAGCCGCGCGAAGGGGCTGAAGAGGGTTGGAGGGGTGAGGGTGCTGTTGCTCGACTCGGTGGACCCGGAGGGTGGCGAGGGTGAGCAGAAGGAGGGAGAGGAGGAGAAGGGAGAGCAGATGGCGAGGATCGTTGGAGACTGGGACGTGGTGGCGGAGGTTTGGGTCGGCGGAGGCGCAGCGGTATAGGGTGCGAGGTAGAGCGGGACTGCAGTCTCCAAGCGAAGTCCTTCCCGCGTGCACCGGGCCGAGCTAGCGATACTGCAAACTGCTTTACTGAAGACTGCTTCTATCGTCCCCCGCCTACGCGCCTCGTCTAGTCCTTCCACGCCTTGAACCTCAACCTCACATACATGACCGTCCACTTCCCGTCCCCGCCGTCGCCGACATCGTGCTTCATGTCGCACTCGAGGCGCTTGCAGACCGTGTCGATCACCTGTTCGCGCGCGGCGGGGGAGGGGAGCGCGTCGAGGAAGGACGAGGCGAAGGTCTCGAGCCAGCCGCGGAGGCCGGTTGGGAGGGGAGTCGGCCGGGGGACCAGCTCTGCGAGGAGGAGCAGAGAGGGGAAGGAAGGAAGTCAGGCTCGTCTGCTTCGGATAGGGGGAAAAGGTGGTAGAGGACAACGAGAGACCGAGAGACGCACCACAAGACTCGACCCTGAACCCTGCCTTCTCGAGAAGCGCGCTGTACACCTCGGGCGTCGGGAAGAACCACGGGTCGACCTGGCTCGCGTCGACGCCGTGCTCGGCAAGGACGGAGTGGAGCGTCGAGCGCACGCCGACCATGTTGAGGGCGCCGCCCATCTGCGAGTACGAGAGAGAAGTCAGGTGAATTTCATAATTCCGGCGGCCCAGAAGACGAGTGCAGAAGAAGAGAAGGGACGGGGAAGCGGGAAAGAAGACTAACCTCGCCGACGAATCGTCCGCCTTGCTTCAGCACCCCATACACGCCCTTGACGACCGCCGCCGGGTCCCTCTTCATCCAATGGAGCGCCGCATTGGTGAACACGGCATCAAACTCTCCCTCCCGCCCAATCTGGCCCAGCTCCTGCCCGTCGCACTCGACCCAGCTGATCGCCTTTGCCGCCTCGGGCGAGAGGGACGCGGAGGAGGTGTTGGACTGCGCTTTGGCGAGCAGGTTGGGGGAGGAGTCGACGCCGAGGATGGAGCCGGAGGGGGCGACGGCCGGGAGGAGGGCCGAGAGGGTGAGGTCGCCTGAGCCGCAGCCGAGGTCGAGGATGTGCTCCTGCCGTCTCGTATTGCACGTACAAGAGGCACAACGAAAGCAGGGAGAGGAGGAAGGGGCGAGCGGGCGAAGTGGGGGAGGGGTGAACGGGATCAGCGACCGCACACCCGGGCAGCGGGAGGAGAGGGACGCACGCCGCTCTTGGGGTCGAGGAGGTCGACGATGGCGCTGGTGAACTTGGCCGAGTAGACGAACGACGCGTTCGAGTTGTACTTCTGCGCGGACCAGCTGTCGCCGTTTGTCGGCATCTCGCCTGCTGGGGCGGTGGGAGGAGCGGTGCATGCCATCTTGAGAGCGGTAGAGAGCTGGGCAAGCAGCACGAGCCGGCTTGTTTTGTGCAGAGCGAAAGAGTCAGGGGGAGGAAGAGTTCGGCAGCATCGTCGGCACGGAGACGGTCCGTCGAAGTGGGACGGGTCCGTCGAAGGCCCCGAGGGAAGTCAACAGCATGGCAGACAGCTACGTAAGGAGTACAGGCAGAATACGACATGAGGGAGAGGGAGGAGAGAGGGGGAAGATCAGGCGAGAGCGGCGGCGTCGACCGCGACTTTGGTGGCCTCTTCGGCGGCAGTAGTGAGCCGGGGGACCTCCTGCAGGTGCGAGGAGCGTTAGTGGAGGGTTGGAGTGTGAACAGGGGGCAAAGGGGACGCACCTCGAGCAGCTGATCCAGGTCGCGCTTGCTCTGCTCGTGGTTCTTCTCGGCCTCGAGCGGGCTGGGCGCCATCGTGGCTGCAGAGGTGCCTCGTCAGCATACATATACAGCTGCAAGAAGGAAGAGCAAGGGAAGTTCGCGCACCTGCTGTTCCCCCGACACTCTTCCGTCCCCTCGACGACTTCTGCGCCGGCAGCTCCTCCGGGACCTCGAACGCCGCAGCCTCGAGCGTAGCGAGGTGCTGCTGGTCCGCTGTGAGGGTTTCTTGCAGCATCTGCACCTCAAGTCAACGTCAGTCCAGCTCGAACTGAGCGGAAGGAGGGAGAGAAGGCAGCATACCGCAGCCATCCTTGCCGGTGCGTCCACCCTCTCGCGCGCATTCTCCTCCCTCGCGTCAAAGAGCTCATTCTGGTAGTTGAGCACGCGCGTGTGGAGCTGGTCGTCGAACGGCTGGGTCTTCTCGACAGCTGTATCCGCGGGAGAAAAGGGTCAGTGTGAAGAGGAGAGAGGGAAACAAGGAGAAGAAGGAGAGGAACGTACGCAGGCCCTTGTCCTTCTTTCGTTGGTAGTCGGCGTAGGGGTGCCCGGCGATGGTGCAGTTTGAGAGGACGATCTTCTCGAGTTTGCGGTAGAAGTCCTGCGCAAGGGGGTCGAAAAGTAAGTCTTCGGAAGTCGCGGCTCCCTCCTCCCACGAGCCAAGTGCATCGAGGGACGCTTAAGGAAAATCGAGAGCCGCTCGAGTCGTAGGGAGTGGGAGGAAGCGAGGCAAACGCACCTTCAACACCAGATCCTCAACCTTCTTCGCCTCGACCGGGTCCTGCTCCTTGCCCTTGCCCTTCCCCTTGCCTTTCTCACCGTCCTTGAGCGATTTCCTGACCCTGGCCCTTAGGTCGTCCTTGAGGCGGTCGAGGACGGCGCGGACCTCGTCCTCGTGCTCGAACGCCAGCGGCGGGATCTCCTCAACGGAAGTCTCGGGAGCGTAGGCGGGTTGAGAAGAGGAACTCGAGGCGGCGGGCATGCTGGGTGGGCGTGCAGGAGGAGCGGGAGGTGGGGCAAACAGGCGGTGGACGCGAGGAGGCGCGGGTGGGTGGGGAGGTGGTGGAGCGGAGCGATGAGGCGGCGGGAGTGTTTGGTGCAGTGCAGAGGTGATGCCGAAGCCGTACGAGCAGCAGCAGGCCGAACGAGTGCGAAGCGACCAAGTTGAACGAGAGCAACCGCCGCGACTTCGAGGTTGGCCTCCTTACCGCCACCGCTACAGCTTCAGGCAGCTCGAGACCGCTTCATCCGCTCAAGCGCGCACTCGAGACCACCCTCTTCCGCTTCACCGCCTCGCCCGCGCCACTGAACGACTTGCCCGCCCTCATCTTCTCCTCGAGGAGAATCCACTCGAGGTGCGCTCCCTCTCGCTTGGAGAGCCCCGTACACCCGTCCAGGCTGACCAGTAGAACTCACAGACTCACCCGAGCCACCTCGCGCCATGCCCATCCCGCGCCTTTCGCCCGAGATCGTTTCGCTCATCCTCGACCATCTCTTTGTCGGCTTGCTCCAGCGCGAGCGCATAAAGCACCTCACGCCGCTCTCACTCGTCAGCAATGACTGGAGCGAGCTCGTCCCGGCTGCAGCGTGGTCGACCGTCGCCATTGCCTCTTCGACTCGTCGGTCAGACTGTTGAACAAGCGGATTTGCTACGTCGTCGATCGCATCAGCCCTCTCATCCGCTCCCTGTACATCTTCGACTACTCGCCGAGGACCGAACCGACTCCTCTCGACAACCTCACCCGCCTTCTCGGGTGCCGCGGCACGGAGCAGATGATCTACTTCCGTCTCGAAGTGGCCTACCACACGAGCGTTTCCGTGCCGCCGTCGTTGTTCCGCGATCTGCCCTGTCGAGATTCCGTGTCTTGGGTCCGTGTCTCCTCGGGCATCACTGCCGGCGATTGGATCGAAACCCTCGAATACCTCGCCCGCTGTCCTTGCCTAAAGCACCTGCATATCGAGATCCGCACGCGGCAGGATCTTGCAGTCGAGCATAACCACACCTGCCACCCTCACCCGCACTTCAGTAGCCTTACGTCATTGAGTGTTGAGGCCTCTTCCCCCCCTTCCCACTCTCCTTGACGCCCTCTCCAGCCTCGTGGAGCTAAACATCCTCCATCTCAACCTCCACGACCCCCCTACCCCCGTCTTCCTCACCTGGGCTCTAACCAACCCCCTCGAAACCATTAAGCTCACCGCGAACGCCTCGCTCGACCATCTCGTTCACGACTTTCTCTCCCGCCTCGACGCGCTCACTTCCCGTCCTTGCCAAGTCTTCACCGTCAGACACCCTTTCACCTATCTCGAGTGGCGCGCTCTTGTGCCGCCTCTCCTCCTCGCCCCGCTACTCCGCTCTCTCGCCCATAACTTCGTCCGGCTGCTCATAGTGAGCACCGCCTACACCGCACCAGTGCTCCCCTACACTATCAACGAAGGCGAGCTCGACGATCTCGCCTGCTCGGACGTCCGGCAGAACGTCGTGATCTGCAAGGCCGTACCCGAGGGCGTGCCGACCGAGGCAAAGTTTGCGAGGTGGGTGGACGAGGAGGGAAGCTGGACGGACTGGCTCGAGGTGGTGCCCGCGGAGCCGCAGGGTGATACTAGGTGCGCATCTCTTTCCCCAACCCCTTTCCACCCAACCTGACCCTCTCTCCCTCCTCCTCCTCCTTTCCCCCTTTCCATCTCCGCTTGCCCCTCGCCCCGTCGCCCTGCCTCCACACTATCTCGACGCACAGATCAAGCTCGACGCCGACGGCAGCTTGAAGCGGAGGGTACGGAGGCGCCGAGGCGAGGTCACGCTTGAAACGAACCACTTTCTTTCGCCATCTTTCTCTCTCTCCGTCCATGCAAGAAAATCGAGAGACTGGGTTACAGGCAACAATCAAGGCGCAAGGAGGGTACGGTACAGAGGAAAGATGCAGATGGGAAACAACGTCCACCGAAAGGGAGAAAGGCGAGAAAGAGCCGCAACGACCCCTCGACCGCCCTCACCACAGGCCCCAGTACCACGCCAGCCCCAAGTCCTCGTCCATCCTCTTCTCCCTTGCGAGCGTCCCAGGCGTCAACGGGCGGGCGATGACGGGCCCATCGTTCAAAGGCTTGCCTGAGGCGGAGAGGGAGGAGGGTTGGTGCTCGGCGGCGGAGAGGGTGGGCGGTTGCGGCGTGGAGGTGTAGGAGAGGACGCGTTTTTGCTGCGAGACAGAAGAGGTGTCAGTGTAGGGAGAGAGAGGGAGGAAGAGAGAGGGAGGAAAAGAGAGAACGCACGTTTGATGCGCCTGACCGGGACGACGAGAGTGCGCGAGAGAGGAAGGCGGACATGAGGCTTGACCTGCGCCGCTCTCGAAGCTGGTTAGCCTGGCTTCGTCATAAAAAGGATCAGAAAAAAGAGAAGGCGTACATGGCTTTGCGGGTGATGGAGTGTTTGAGGGCTGGGAGGTGGTAGGGAGAGCAAGAAGCGGAAGCGAGAGCGGCAGGGGGCGTCATGAGCCCCACCGGGGGAAGAGAGGCGAAAGCAGAAGGCGAGCGGGCGGGAAAGCGGGCGCGAGAAGGGCGAGGAAGGGCGCGGGAGAAGTCGTCGTCTAGCCGGCCCTCGAAGGACGGTGGCGAGGGCGGTGGTGACGACACTGAGGAAACAGGTTGCAGCTGCAGGGCGGGTATGCGGGACAAGAGGGAGAAAAGCGTGTGCGAAGGGGTATAAGGGGAGAGCAAGGGTACGACGACAGGACAAGCGGGTTGCGAGACGGGAGAGGCTAGTGAGGACAGCGAGAACGAGTAAAGGGAGGTGTAAGGGCAGCAAGCGAAACAGGCGAATCCAACAAGCGCTCCTTCAATCCCTCCTCCGTTCTCATTTCTCCCCCGTGGCCTCCTCCTTCTCCTCCGCCGCCGGCGCGGCAGGGAGAGCGAAAGGTAGCGCGACCGGCGGGAGGGCAGGGTGCTCCATCACCGGCAGGGCCGAGTGCGTGTGCAGCCTCCTCGACGGAAAGGAGTGCGAGGCGAAGGGGTTGCGGGTGAGGGCGCGCGAGGGGGGCGAGTCTGCGCGCAATCGGCTCGTCAACATCAACCACTCTTCGCACTGCAAACGCAGGCAGAAGGAGGAAAGAGAGGCTGAGAGACGCACAGACTTCCCCGTCCCACCCGACGACCTTCTGCGGCGTCCTAACCCTGAGGATCCCGCCCCCCGCTCCGCCGAACCCTCCCAATCCGCCCAACAAGCTCCCCAGCTCGCTCGTCCCGGTCCCGGTCCCCGTCCCGCCCGTGCTGCTCCCGACCGACGACCTCCTCCGCGCGTGCCCAGGCGAGTGCTGGCTCGACGAGTGGTGGCCGTTCCGGCTCGTCCTGCCGCTCGCGGCGCGCGAAGGCGTGCGCGCGGGGAGGAGGATCGTGTGCTGCTGCTGCCCAGGCGAGGGCGGGAGGGCAGACGAGGCCGAGAGCGGCGCGAGGAGGATCTCGCGCAGCTCGTCGAACGCGCCCAAATCTCCCCCCGCTCCTGCTCCCTCCTCCGCTCCTATGTCCTGCTCCTCGGGGTGCGTGCTCCACCCGGGCTCGTTCGTCGAGGAGGCGAGGAGCGGGCGCGGGTACGGGTGCCAGAGCCCGGGGCCGGGGAGGGGCGCGGAGGCGGTCCTGCGGGCCTGGGGCGGGGAGGGGCGCGAGGCGGAGGCAAAAGCGGAGGGGAGGGCGGAGGGGAAGGAGTGCTGCGAGAGGGAGAGGGGCTGGGAGGGCGAGTTCGACGACCGGGACGAGCCTGTCGTCGAGTGCGGAGAACGCGGCGGAGGGGAGGGGACGTTCTCCTTCCCTTGCTGCTGCTCCTGCTCGTGCTGGTGGTGCTCCCCTCCGCCCTTGCCCTCCTTCGCCACCGTACCACTGCCACTGCCGAGTTGAGCGACCCCTCCCTCGTCCTTCCCGCTCTCGCCGCTAAGCGCACGGGGCCTGAGCGGGCGCGGACAGGCCACACCTTGAGGGTACATCGTGCCTCCTTTGCTGGTAGCTGAGGCGGCCCGAGGGTGTGGTGAGTGGGTGGGACGCGGGTCGAGGAGGGAGAGGGGAGCGAGGGGGTCGTGTGAGCGTGCGGCGGGGGCGTGGAAGTGCGACGGGCAGCGATTGGGTGGTGCTGAAGCCGTGCGAGAGAGCACCGAGCGGAACAGAGCCGGACGGGGTAGGTGGACGAGGAAGAGAAGCAAGGTCGCGCTTTCGCCGCTCCTCTGCTCGGTGGAGAGCGCCTCAGAGAACGTCTATTGTGCGTGTACAGTAGTCTACGAATGTCCTTGACCCGCCTCATCGCCCAGCTCGCCGCCTCAATCCGACCGGCAGCACCTACTGTGCCGACGAGTGCGCCGCGTCCCACTCCTCGTTGGCGTACCCGGCCTCCCTGAGCGTCTTGGCCAGCCCGTGCGCGAGGAGGTCGGCCTGCTCTTCGGGCGTGCCGACGAAGCTGCGAGAACGAGCGAGATCGGGCAGGGGACCAAAGAGTGTGAGCGGGAAAAGGAGAGGTTGAAGGAGGAAAGGTCAACTGGGGGCGTTTCTGCATAAGGCAGAGGACAGAACGACACTCACAAGTACCCCAAGTAAAGCAACCCATTCACGCTCAACCTGAACTCTTCCGCCCGCCTCCTCCTCCCCTCCTCCGTCCCATCGTCCACCAGCGCGTCCTCGCCCTGCCCCCTGCTCGCCACGCGCGGAACGCGCACGAGCCGGTCCGTGCGCGGGACGAGGTGCACGTGCTGCGCCGTCAGGAAGAGGTTGTAGCTGTCCCGCTTCGGTCCGGCGGGGGGCAGAGCGGATTCGGGCAGGGAGGCGAGGTACGCGCGCGAGGTGTGCAGGAGGGTCTGGTACGCGGCGTAGAGGGCGGTGTGGAAGACTTTGTGCTCGGCCGGAGATGCGGACGGGGAAGGGCGCGGCGGGACGGGCAGGTAGAACTGCACCCAGGGGAGCGGGAGCCGGGAGGCGCCGCCGCCGGTCGCGGCGGTCAGAGAGGAGGGAGGGGCGGTGGGAGAGGGAGGAGAGGGCGGGAAGGGGAGAGAGCGCGCGAGGGCCTCGCAGGCGGGTGGGAGGGAGTGCTGGAACGGGGTGAATTGGAGGTCTGCGCGGACGTGCAAGGTCAGGCGGGGAGAGTGTAGGGAGCAAGCGCATGGACGTACGGAGGTGCGGTTGCGAGGCGCCGGCGAGAGGGCCGCCGCTGTTCGCGTCACCGAGAGAAAGGAGCAGGAAGAAAGCGCAGAGTCAGCATCGCTTCCGCAGCGTACAAGCAAGAGCGAGAGGACAAGCGACGCACTTGAAGAAGCACACCGTCTCCCTCCCGTCGCGCTCGTACGCCTCGACGACCTTCCACGCCGCCTCGAGGTCCGCCGGGACGAGGTCGCTCGTCTGAGGCCGGAACGTGCCGGAGGGTCCGAAGTGCGGGATGACCATCATGTGCCTGCGTGTCCTTTGTCTACATCAGTACAGCCTCTCGGGAAGAGGGGAAGGGTGTGCGGGGAGAAAAAGGACGGAACGCACTCGGGGAAAAGAGCGTGCAGGTTGTGCACGACCGAGTACATCGCCTTCTCCTCCTTCTCGCCGACGTTCTCGCCGTCAACGTCGACCTCAAAGTCGCACACCTTCTCGCCCGGACCAAACTCGGGTCCAGCAAAGACGTCGCGCTTGCCGACCTTGCTCAGGTCGGGGGTCCTGCGGGGCGGGAAGCGCTCGCAAAGACACTCGAGAAGACAGTGAGCTGGAGGAGAGAGACCCACTTGGGGGGCACGGCCGGCTTGTCGCACAGGTCGGGAACGACATGGACGAACTGGGTGAACGTGCCCTGTTCGCCTGGTCCGGTGCGCGGGTCGTCCGAGACGGCGGTGGCCGAGGTGTGGGCGTAGAGGGTGATGTCGCCTTGTGCGCGCGAGGCGTTGAAGGACGAGAGGACGAGCGAGGGGAGCGATGACGAGGGCGAGAGGGTCATGGCGCCTCGTAGCGGGGCCGTTAAGGGTGGGGAAGCGCGCGAGGGGGGTTCGGACAGAGTACAGGACGGGGTGGAGCGGTGCAAGCGAGAGATGGAGCGGTGGAAGAGGGAAGAAACGCGTGGTCGACGCGTGAGGAGGAGGAGCAAGAGATCCGACCTTCTCTTTCAGCGATGCGGTTCAGGACTGCTGGACCGATGAGAGCAGCTCTGTGTGACACTTTCTGACCCGGTCGATCAGCCGCAAGTGGGTGCAAGTGGGTTGGTTTTCGGGGTGGTTGGTCGTGGCGCACTTGGACCGCTTTCTCTCGCTCGCTCACTCCCGCTTGCTGCTTGTCACGAGCACACGGGCGTGCACACCCACCGCTGCGCCCACCGCCCACCTTCAACACTCGCCTCGCGCACTCGCACGCTGTCATCTCGCCCTCCGCCTCCCGCTCTCACGCCCATCCCGCGCCTCGCCAGCTGCAGCTCGCAACTCAGCGACAGCGCACACGCACCCACAGCCACCAGCACCGGCGTACGAAGGACCAGGCAGACGCACGCGCGCGATTCGGGGACCTCGACAGTGGGGTTGACCTCGTCCCACTCAGGAGGTGAGCCAGCTGCGGAGGGTTGTTGTGGTCGTCAGGCTGAATCTCGCTCACTCGCTTACTCTCTCTACAGCACCACTAGTCGCACCCTACACTCGGACCAACTCCTGTCCACCGCTCGTCCACCTCCTCATCGTCCCCTCGACCTGAGAGTGATCGAGCCCGTTCCCCCTCGCCCTCGCTCCTCGTTCGCTCCAGCCTCGTTCCCGGCTCGCCTTCCACCTCTCAACTCACTCACGACCGCCTCCCACCACCCAGCCAACCACGCCAACAACCCTACCTCTCTTCCTCCTCCTCCTTCCCACCCCCACCTCGTCCCCCAACCCGCGGCACCCGCACCTTGATGTCCACCGCACGGCTCCCCACCGCTCGTCCGGTCAGCTCGGGAGGGACGAAACGCTCTGCCACGGGGACCGTCAAGGGCGCTTCAGCCTTCGTCGCGCAGGGGAACACCACCGCCTCGAGCAGCACCGGAGGACCGGGAGAGGGAGCGAGGCCAGACGGCGCCGAGGCGCTCAGAAGGGCGCTCAGCAGCGACGAGTTTGTCCGCCGCACCAAGAGCCACGCGGTTGGAGGGGGTGGACTGGAGGGGAGGAAGGAAGGCGGAGCTGGTGCGGAGGGAGAAACGACGAGCAAGCGCCGCCAGCTCGCCGCGCTTCCAACGCCGACGACCTCGCCGCGCGCGTCCCATCGGCCGACGAGCCCTCAGGCGGGCGTCAAGCCCAAACCGAAGCGCGAGCGGGAGCAGAGTGCGGGAGGGAGCAAGCCCAAGCCGGGCGGGGTCCTCGCCCCGAGAGTGCCGAGGACGCAGACGCCCCTCCTCCCGCTCTCTGCCTCGCTCGAAGACGCGGTGGCGAGCAAGCCCTCGCGCCCATCCTCCGCGTCCCGCTCGCGCTCGCGCCGATCTTCCCCACTCCTGCCCTCGGCTTCTCTCCCCGTCCCGTCCTCCTCCCCGCCCCTCCTCCCCTCCGCCCTCCTCTCCGCCTCCTCAGCTGCTCCTCCGAATCCGTGCCCCGCCTGCCCCGAACCGCGCGGCTCGACGATCTGGCGCTCGCCGCACCCGTCCTCGCCCGCCATCACGGGCGTTGCCGTCCTCGCCTCGGGCGAGCTCCTCGCCGTCGACCGCGAAGGCGGGTGCGGCGCGGTCGAGGTCGACCTCGAGGGCGTCGTCGAGGTTGACCTCCGCGCGAGAGAGGAGCACGAGCGCTGGGGCGGTGCGGTGGACCTCCCGAGCCCGATGGGCTCGCCGCGCTCGCGCTCTTCGCACCCCATCCGCCCAGATGGGGGCCTGCGCCGCTGCCTCTCCGCCTCGCCGCCGCCCTCGGTCGCGCCGCTCCTCCCTCCGACCCACTTTCCGGGCTTGATGCGCGAGTCCCGCCCCGCGCTGCCGAGGGGGAGGGAGAGCGCCCCGACCGCGCTGCAGACGCCGCCGTACTCGGGCCCGAGCTCGCCGGGCGCGAGCAGCAGGGCGGGGTCGGCGAGTAGGGCGAGGGGCAGGGGGAGCAGCTCGGCTTCGCTGCAGTCCCAGCCTCAGTCCCAGTCCCAGGCCCAGGCCCAGGTCGGCGGGCTGTCCGCCTCGCTCAGCGGCTCCAACCCCGCCGCCGCTGCTCGCCGCCCCCGCACCCGGACCGGCACGCGCGCGTCCATCTCGTCCAACTCGCACTCGCACCCGCACACGCCGCTCTCCTCCTCGCCGGCCGAGCGGCCGGCGCTCCAGACGTACACGTCCTTCGAGGAGCAGTTCGGCCTGTCGGCGCCGCCGAGCCCGCCGGCTTCGCCCAAGCTCGGCGCGCTTGGGGAGGGCGGAGCGGGAGGAGGGGGAAAGTGGTGGCCGCTCTGAGCCTCTCCCTCGCCTGTTCTCTCGTCTTCTTAGGCGGACGGGAGGGTGGAGCACCCGCATGATACAGACACTGGCCCTGCCCCGGCCGCTTTTTTCCCCTCTCGTCCGTTGTCTCTAGGCCTCTCCGGTTTCTCTACCCTCTCTCCCTCGTCCTTTGTCGTTGTCCTTTCTTCCACCTCCTCCGCCGCCGCCGTCACGTCCATACCGCCTCTCGTACACACTCAGGGTTTAATGCGCGCCATCTCACCGCCGTCGCCGTCTTTCGGTTGTTGTCTCTACTCTTCCCGTCTCCTCTTCCTCCGTCCCGTGCATGCCTCTCCCCTGCCCATCCCTACGCATCTACACGCCCTCTGCCTATTCAGCTTTTGCAAGGCTCTAACGAACGTCCCCTTGGTGTCGGAGGGTGAGAAAAGGCTCGGCTGGCCGTCGCCGCCGGCTCTTGCTCTTCCCGCTTCCCCACCTCGCGCTCTCGTCCGTCTCCTGCTGCACCGCTTGTCAGCGCCGTATCAGCATCGCCTACATCGCCTCTTACGACCCAGCACACCCAGCGCAAGCCCCGTCCGCATCCTCCCGCTGCGCCCTCCTCCTCGTCGCCCAAGATGCTCCCCACCCGGTCTCTTCGCATGCTTGACCGCGCCAGCACTTTGGGCTTTATCGGCCTCGGTGCGTCTCCCTCCTCCGCCACCTCTCGCGCTGCCCCTCTCTCCCGTTCTCTCCCACCACGCTCTCCTCCTCGTTCCCCACTTCGCCCTTTCGCTGACGAGCAACGCAACGAGCAGGCGCCATGGGGCGCGGCATGTCGGCCAACCTGCTCAACAAGACTTTCGCCGACACGCAAGGCGTCTTCGCGACGGGCGTGACGCACAAAGAGACGGCGTCCAAGCCCGCCTTCGTCGTGTTCGACGCCTTCCCCGACGCCTTGAACAAGTTCCTCACCGCCCACACCCGCGCGTATGCGGGCAGGGACGTCCTCCCTGCGAGCAGTCCGGCCGGGGTGGTCAAGCTCGCGCAGACGGTCGTGACGATGCTGCCGTCGAGCAAGGAGGTCGAGGAGGTCTACCTCGGCGAGAACGGGTTCGCGGACGGATTGGAGAGCCTCTCGGACGAGCGCAGGGCGGCGACGCTGCTGATTGATTGCACGACTGGTGACCGCGAGGCGAGCAGGAGGGTCAGCGAGGAGGTCAAGAGGCGGTATGGGGTCAGGATGCTCGACGCGCCGGTCAGTGGAGGAACGGTCGGAGCGGAGAAGGGGACGCTGAGCTTCATGGTCGGGGGCGAGGAGGAGGCGTGCGTCCTATTTTCTTTCGTCTTCTTCCTCGTCTTCTTCTCCGTTTCTGCTCGTGGTCTGGGGTCTTGACCCTTCTCCCCCTGACTGTTTCCGATCTACCCGTGCAGGTTCAACGAGGCGCAGCCGCTCCTCGCCAAGATGGGCGCGCGGTACATCTACTGCGGCGAGTCCGGGAACGGCCTGTACGTTCGAAGGCCTTTCTTCCTGCTGCCCTCTTCTTCCTCTTCCTACGGACCGTGCTGACAGATGCAGCTCTCCGTTAATGTCTGTACAGCGCGGCCAAGATCTGCAACAAGTGCGCTTCTGTGTTCTTTCTTTTCCTCTCTCCCTCGCTGACCTTCTTCCCGTCGCCCGCCCCTCGTCCTCACCTCTCACTCTCATTCGCGTTCGATCACCAGCCTCCTCCTCGGCATCTCCATGGTCGGCACCGCGTACGCCCCTTTTCTCCTCCACCTCCCTCTCCCATTTCCTCCTCTTCCTTCTTCTCATCCTCTTCTCCTTCCCCTCGCTCACTCCCCCCTCTTACCCTCCTCACTCCAACCCAAACAGTGAAGCCATGCTCCTCGGCCAGTCGCTCGGCCTCTCGCCCGCCCTCCTCGCCTCAATCCTCAACACCTCGACCGGCCGCTGCTGGTCCTCCGAGGTCAACAACCCGGCACCGGGTTCCTTGCCCGGCGTGCCCATTCCTGCGGACAGGGGGTACGAGGGCGGGTTCTTGAGCAAGTTGATGGCCAAGGGTGCGTCTTGCGGCCGCTCTTTTCCTCCCCGAGCTGTTGTTCCTCGACGTCCGCGCGCTCTAGCGGATGGGCGGACTGAGGTTCCCTCTCTGGGCGCAGTGAGCGCTGACGTCTCTATCTTTTCTCTTCGGCCCTTTGTCGCTGCAGACCTCAACCTCGCCCTCTCCGCCGCCTCCTCCCCCTCCCCCTCTTCGACCGTCTCGGGCGCCACTCCCGCCTCGTCCGTCCCCCTCCCGCTGGGGCAGCTGACGACGACGCTGTACAACAAGCTCTCGGCGCACGACGAGTTCGGCGGGCGGGACTTTAGCGTCGTGTTCGAGTACTTGAGGACGGCGATGGAGGGGCAGGGTCAGGGGCAGGCGAAGGAGGGAGGGGAGCAGAAGTAGAAACAGTTAGAGGGACAAGTGATGACAAGCAGTATCAGCATGCGGTTTGAGCGAGAGAAGCGAGAGAAGCGAGAGAAGCTCAGTATACCCTTCCCTCTTTTCCTCTTTCGAATCCTTCGCGCTCTTGTCTCTCGTTCTGCGGTCGCTCGCGTGCACAGACGGTGTCGAGTCTGGGAGAAGAGGTACGGCGTTCGGGCATTGCATACAGAGGGGAATCGAGTGAAGACAACGGGGCGAGAAAAGAGAGAAACGGCGCCGGCGACGGGTTCATTGGTGGAAGGTGCGACCGCTGCATTCGTGAGGGAACAGAGAGCGTTAGTGACTACTGCGCATAGCTCGCAGAGGCGAGAAGAGGTGGAAAGGAGCGGGAAATGGGCGGAAAAGCCGCCCAAGTCTCGGGAGAGGGTGCGAACGACGACGACGACGACACACCTGGCCGTCTTGCGCGCCTTGCCGTCGTCCTCCTCCTTTTCAGGCTTCGCTCGGTTAAGAACCTTCAGGAAATCGTTCGTGCGACGGCGCAAACGAGAGTGGAGGTATGCCTTCGAGCATTTGACCATGTAGTGAAGGTAATCGCGGAAAAGCTGCGCAAAATGGTATATGAAGCGTCAGTACGGTGCGCGGGCATGTTTTGGAGGAAGCAGGGGGAGGTCAAGGGAAAAAATGGGCGAAAAAGGTGGAAAAGGGGGGAAAAGCGGGCGTGAGACGGCGATGAAGACGCGCCTGGATGTGCGTGATCGTGGACGCGGCAGTGTCCTCGTCCTTGAAGTGACGAGGAAAGAGAACTGGGGTAGAAAGGGAGAGAGGGCGGGGAGGAAACGGGAGAAAGGCCAAGTTAGCGGAGCGAGTTCCCAGAGAGATGGCGAAACAGCGCACCAAAGGTGACGTAGCCTGCACTGATCGACCGGTCGAGGTTGGGCACGCCGTCGAGCTCGCGCGGTGGCTCGCGGTTTGAGTAGAGCACCTGCGGCGCGGTCTGGCAGCTTGGCCTCCTCCTTGCGTCGACAAACTCCTGCAGGAACACCCTCCCGAGGACGCGGTCCGTCTCCTCCTTGAACAGGGTGCTGAAGATGACGGTGACGCGGTCGTCGGACGGCTTGAGGTAGATGGCCTCTTCTGGGCGGTAGTGGATCGCCATGACCGAGGTGCGCGCGTCCGAGGCGCCCTCCTCGACCGGGGAGGCGGCGATCTCCTTCTGGAGGGCGAAGGCGCGCTCGAAGGGCGCAGCGAGGGCATTGCGCTTGAGCAGGGAGAGGGAAGAGATGATCTTGGCGCGAGATTCTGCGGGAGAGAGGGCAGCATTCCGCCCACCGTCAGCTTCTTCGCTGCTTCTTGCAGCTGGAGGGATGGTGAGAACGCACCCTCGTCCTGCGGCAGCGCCTCGAGGTCGATCAGCAGGCTGACCGAGTAGCCCTCCTCCGCCTGCTCCTGGGGCAGCAGCAAGCTGCCGTACTCCTTCTCGAGGAGCTCGCGGGCGCCGTACGCGGCGAGTTCGGCGTAGCAGGGGATGTCGATCGAGAGGAGGAGGGACGTCTTCTTCTCGGGGGTTGAGAGGTGGTAGCGGACCGAGTCGAAGTCGACGAAGGATTGGTCGAGCGAGGTCGGCCTGGATGGATAGGCAGGTCGAGCGAGATCAGGTAAGGGTATTGTAGTGCAGGCCATCGAACCAGGTCGAGGTCAGGAGGAGGATCGGCGAAGGAGGGAGGAGTGGGGCGGCGGAGTGACGAGCGGGTCAGTACAGCTCGTAGTGAGGCAGGGAGAGCAGGAGGGGGTAAAGAGAAGGTTAGCTGACTTGATGTACTTGTCCTGGAGGGTGTCAGCCAGATAGCGGTTCGCCGGCTCGAGCGACAGCATGGTGGGCGGAGGGCGAGGAGGAGGAACGACGACGGGGACGAGGGACGACGGGACAAAGACGGGTGGATGCGCTGGGTGGTTGTGCGTACGGCTGTGCTGTTCGTCAGCCGGATCGAGCGGTGTGAAGCGAGCTGAGCAAGGTTGACGATGCCGACCTCCTTCGCCCGCTCCTCTCGCAGCCCTTGTCCACCACCCGCTCACTTGCTCGCACCGTTCGCTTCGTGCACCGCTTTCCCTCCATCCCTGCTTCTGATGCGATCCGCCTCTGCCGCTCGCTTCTCGCTCCACGTCCTTTCCCTTCTTCTCCCTTGGTCTGGACTCCTTGCGAGTCTCGCTGACCTCTCGTCAACCGCAATCCGTCACGCTTAATCAGGCGTTCGTACCGAAGCAACAACTCCTCGTGCGAGGGACCAAAGGAAAGCGCGCGGGCTCCACTACGGAGTTTTCGGCGGACGAACGGTTCTCCGTCAGCGTCCCGTCTCTTCAGTCAGCGTCGCCCCACTTTCGGCGGAGCCGCTGGCCTTCAGCCTGCGCGGCCGCTCTCCTTCTTTCACTCTTCACCTACCCTCCTCAACAGCCCACACCAGCACCGATATCAGCCCCATGTCCTCCGGCAAGCACACCGAGCCCGTCCCTTCCGTCGTCGACGCGGACAAGTCCAAGCCCATCTTCCCCCTCTTCACCGAGAAGGCGAACGACGGCTTCAGCCACCGCGGTGAGGACGCAGAGGCGTCCACGACCTGCCTCTGCGGCAACGTGCAGTTCTCGGTGGTGCGTGCTCTCACACCCTGTCTCTTGTTGCTGCCTCTCACGTCCACCTGCTGTCCTGTAGCCGACCAAAGGGCCCGGCTTTAAGGGCACGTTCGTCTGCCACTGCACCGACTGCCGCAAGATCAGCGGTAGTATGTTTGCGACCAACTTCAGTCCGTCCTTTTCCCCCTAAGCTCTCGACCAGATTCCCCTAACGCTTGCCCATCGCACCCACAGCCGTCCAGCTCTCGCACCTCAAGTATGTGCGCGGCCAGGACTCTGTCAAGAGCTACGGTCAATCCGAGACCATCGGTTCGCCGCGCAACGGCCACACCATGACCGAGTACTGGTGCGACAATTGCGGCCGGCTCTTGTACCGCGTGTCGAGCGGCTTGCCCGACCTCGCGTTTGTGCGTGCCGGCGCCGTCGACGACCTGGCCTTGCACGAGTCGCTCCTCAAGCCTGACAGTGCGTCTTTCGAGCCTAATTTCCTTTTCTCTTCTGGATCGTTCTGCTAACCCTTGCGTCATGTTCTTGTTGCAGTCGAGTTGTTCACGAAGGACCGCGTCGGATGGCTGCAGCCCGTAGAAGGCGTCAAGCAGCACCTCACTATGTGTTCTGCAAGGCAATCCCACCTCTAGCCGGCCGAGTGAAGAAGGAGTTACGACAGAGTGCGAGGCGAAAATAGGAGGTATGGAGCGGTCTCGAGCAGTGCAAGCGGAGAGCGGCGAGAGCGACAAGGACAACCCGCGAGTCGCCCTCTCATCGCCAAGTCGCTCATCTCGGATCAAGCTCTTTCTGCCCTTCCAACTCTCTGCAAAAGTCAACACATCGAGTCAAGGTCTATGAATGCTGTACAGGCGAAAATAGATACGCTCCTCGCCCCCTCTTCTCCTTTTCCTCCTCCTTTCCTCCCCATTCCTCCGCATCACCAACAGAACGCCACCACCGCCGCAGCCGCCAGTCCCAGCGTAGCCTTCTCCGCCGAACCTACCTCTCCCACTCCGCGTCCCGCACCGCTCGACCCGCCGCCCCCGCCGCCAACCCCTCCCGTGGCCGTGACCGTCTGCGTCGTCGTCGGCGCGCTCGCGGGGACGGTGTTCGTCAGGCTCGTCGTCGGGATGAAGGTCGAAGGCAGGACGGTGGTGAAGGTCGTCACGTCGGTGCCGGAGGCGGTGGCGCTCAGGTTGGAGGACGCGGTCGGAGAAGGGGCAAGGACGGAAGTGGTGGTGACGGTAGCGGCGTTGGAGAGTGTCTGTATTGCGTATCAATGAAAGGGAAGAGGAAGAAGAGGGCGGGAAAGAGCATAGGGAGTAAGTTTTGAGCGGGAAAGGGAGAACAGATGAGGGAAGAAAGGCAACATACGTTTGCGATGACGATAGCCAGCAAGCGGTGGACCGACCACGTCGGACTGCAGGCCGAGACGAGCGAGTCTGAGTCTGTATGGCAGAGTGCGAGGTATGAAAAGAAGAGATAGAGAAACGCACTGATACGCGTTCCACCAAACGTACTCGCTCAGCGGCCACGAGCACTCGGCAAAGTTCGCCATCGGCTCGTCGTCGATCTCGGCGTACGCGGGGCAGTACGTCTCGGTCTCGAGGAAGCCGTACGTGCGCGGGCTGTCGAGGATCGCCGTGAAGAACGGCTGGGTGTCGAACAGCGCGAGCTGCGAGCCCGGGTAGAGGGACGTGAAGGCGGAGAGGTAGGAGGCGAGGTTGGTGTTGAAGCTGAGCGGGAGGGGAAGTTCAGCTTCCAGTCCAAGAATGGCGGGAGAAAGAGGAGAAAGGGAGCGGGAAAAAAGGAGACGGAACGCACAGTGCGATGTCCGACGTGAACTTGGTCACTGCCGAGTCTCCGTAGCTCTTCACGAGCGGCGTAGCTTGTGTGGGCGGGACGCCGAGGACGAGGAAGTTGCGCGCGCCGCCGGCGTACAACGTCGCGATCAGGCGGTTCCAGGTGTCGAAGATGGCGCCGAGCTCGGAGGCGAGGTCCTTCTCCTGCAGGTACGAGAACCCGATGTCGTTGATCCCGAACCAGATAGCTGCACGGGGCAGGAATCGGGAAGAAAAAGTCGGCTCAGCTACGTTCCCAGGATCTCATGAGTGACACGAGGAAAGCCAAACGCACCAAAGAGCGTCGAGTCCGCCGTCCAGTTCGCCTGCGCGCCGGGCGGCGCAAAGTAGTCCTCCCACTGCTCGACCTGGGCGACAAAGTCGGGCACGCCCGCGCTGCCCTGCACGATCGACGCGTTCGTTGTTGCGCCCGAGTACGCCATGTCGTACAGCGTGATGCTGTGGTTCGGGTTGAACGAGGACGAGCCGGCGTCGTAGATCGAGGAGGGGGTCGTCAGGTATTGGATCCAGTCTGGATTGGGGCAGGAAAAGGTGAGTAGGGCCGGCAGGAGAATGAGAGAAGAGGAGAACGTACTGTAGCCGCCGCCGGTCGTGTTGCCCATGCCCGGAAAGCTGTTGATCCCGTTTTCTGGCATGTAGCCGTCGTAGGTGTAGGAATCTGGGAGAGGAAACGAGGTTAGGTGGGTCCTTTTCCGGCCTGAAGCTGCCAGATGCTCACCTCCGAAGGCGAATCTGCGGTCGGACAAGCGAGGCATGGGGTCAGCTCGGCGGAGAGACTTGAGGAGCGAAATAGAGGACGGACACCGTGTCGATGTTGTCGAGCAGGATTCCGCTCGCCGACTGGGCTTGTGCGAGGCTGGCTGCGCCGAGGGCCGACAGCGCGACGAGGGGGAGTCGAGCGGACGCTCGCCGGCGTGCGGGACGGGGGCGGAGCGAAACCATTACGGACTCGGACGAGGTGGGGCGGCGGCGGACGAGGGGGAGAAGCAGAGAGAGGGGGCCGGAGCGGGACAGCACAAGCAGAAGCTGGGAGTGGGAGAGGAGAGGAAGCAGGAGCGCGCAGCGCAGCGCCTGTCTGGCGTCGAGCAGACCGTCGGCGGCGCGCCGTCACCTTGAATCGGCACCCAAGAGAGGAAGGTGGAGTGGGAACGGGAGCACTGGCTCTCGCTGAGAGCGGGTTGGTGTAGGGCGTGTGCTGCGGTGAGCGAGCGTCTGCGGACGAGAAGCGTGCGTAGGTCGGGAGTCGGCAGGGTGAGTGTGGGAGGAAAAGAGCGAGAAGGAGAGGTAGAAAAGGCGGAGGAGGAAGAGGTGAAGGATCCGCTCTCAAGGGGCAGCAGCGGGTGCTGCCGGCGCATCTGGGTGCTCGCCTGGCTGTGCTAAGCGTCAAGGCAGCCCACATCGAGCAGGAGGACGAGGGGGACGAGGGGAACTTTTTCGCGTCTCGTCGCGAGCGCTTTCGTTCCTCCTCGTCTCGTCTCCTCCTCTCTCTCCTCCCCAGCTACACCCACTCAATCATGTCGCAGCCCAATCCACGCTCGACTTCACCCCTCGCGTTCCCCTCCAGCGACCACGACCCAACGCCCGGCCGCGTGGGCGAACTCCGCGCCGCGAGCCAGTCCGGCCAGCGTGCGCCCTCGCTCTTGCTACCCCGTACCAGCACCTGCTGACCCACGCGCACACCCACAGAGCGCTCCTCTTCGCCCCTCGCCTTCCCCTCCAGCTCGGCGGGCTCCGTCGCTGGGGCGTCGGCGCGTCGCCAGCAGAACCCGCTCTTCCAGGCCAGCGGCCTGTCAAGCGATGCCGGCCTCAACAGCGGCGGCGCGGGCGGTGCTCCCGGCGCCAGTGGACGCAGCCGTCGCGGCGACTCGCCCCTCTTCTTTCCTGGGTGCGTCTCCCTCTTCTTCCTCTGCCTCCTCGACGCGACTGATTTCTCTCTCTCTACAGCTCCGAACTCGGTTCCCCCACTCCTTCCCGCCGCAACTTCCGTGGCGACATCCACTCGGCCGCGCCGCATACGCCCAGCATCAACGGCGGCGCCCGCAGCGTCGCTGGCTCGCGCCGCCTGAACGGCACGTCCGTCGCCGGCGGGTCGGAGCTCGGCTTTCCCTCCTCCTCTGCCGGCACCCGTGCGTCTCGTCGTCGTGGCGGCGCGGGACCGTCGAGCCAGGCCGGCGGCGACGACGCGATGGAGGAGGATGAGGACGAGGAGGACGACGGGCTCGTTACGGTGCTCTGGGGCACGACGGTCACGATCGGCGCGAGCATGAAGGCGTTCGAGTGGTTCCTCAAGGACTTCACCTGCGAGGACCGCCAGACTTACGATCCTTGGAGGCTCGCTCAGGTTCGCTTTTCCGCCTTCTCTTTTCGCCCTCTACCGGTATTGACCTCCCCTCACACTCACAGAACCAGAAGAAGCGCTCCGACCTCGAGCGCCAGCTCACCCAGGCCAACTCGCAGGGCGAGCTCGACACCGCCGCCCACATCCGCGCCCAGCTCGCCAAGCTCCCCGCCGACAGCGACATCGAGTTCGCCTACACCAAGGAGGCGCCGCAGAAGAAGCTCTACCAGCACTACCTCGCGCGCATGCGCGACACGGGCCAGACGAACCTCAACCTCGACGTCGTCGACCTGCTCGCGTTCCGCTGGCGCGAGACGCAGGAGCGCGCCGGTGGGCCTCGCACGAGGGAGGACCGCGAGTACGCGCAGCTGTACCGCAACTTCCTCCTGTACCCGCAGGAGCTCGTCCCGATCCTCGATCAGCAGCTCAAGGACTCGGCGCTCGAGTGGGCGTGCGCGGAGGAGAACCTTGGGCCGGATGGGCCCGCCAGGGCGGAGAACGAGATGAGGGCGAGGGAGATGCACGCCGCCGTGTTCAAGGTCCGCCCGTACGCGAACGAGACGAGGGTCAACATGCGCGAGCTCAACCCGCAAGGTGCGTCCCGAGTCTGATCTTTCTTTCTTTTCTTCCCTCCCTGATGGACGTACTGATGCTTCGGCTTGATATCGTCGCACAGACATCGACAAGATCGTCTGCATCAAGGGTCTCGTCATCCGCGCAACGCCCATCATCCCGGACATGAAGCTGGGTGCGTCCTTCTTTTCTCCTTTCCTCCCTTGCCTTTCCGCTCTTGCTCACGCCCTCTCCCCCACAGCCTTCTTCCGCTGCAACGCCTGCTCGCACACCATGACGGTCGAGATCGACCGCGGCAAGATCGCCGAGCCGGACCGCTGCCCGCGCGACGTGTGCAACATCCAGGGCTCGATGATGCTCGTCCACAACCGCTGCGAGTTTGCCGACCGCCAGATTGTGCGCCTGCAGGAGACGCCCGGTACGCTCGCTTTTCCCTGCTTTCCCTCGAGCGAAAGCTGACTTTCTTCCCTTACCATTCCTTTCTCGCTGTAGATGCCGTTCCCGACGGTCAGACGCCCCACACCGTCTCCCTTGGCCTCTACGACGAGCTCGTCGACACGGTTAAGCCCGGTGACCGCGTCACCATCACGGGCATCTTCCGGTCCGTGCCCGTGCGCCTCAACCCGAAGCAGCGCGTGATCAAGTCGCTCTTCAAGACCTACATTGATGTCCTGCACGTCAAGAAGACGGACAAGAAGCGCATGGGCGTCGACGGCTCGACGCGCGCGGGCGACGACCGCCGCGGCGTCGTTGGCGTTGGCATGGAGGACGACTCGGACCAGCCCGAGCTGCTCGACCACCTTGGCCGCGCGGCGGCGGACGAGGACGACGACATGTACGGCGACGGCGCGGCGAGCTCCACCGCGGCGAGGACCGCGAGCGCGCAGGCGCAGCTCAAGGAGAAGCTCGTCGAGACGTCGCGCAGGCCCGACATCTACAACTACCTGTCGCGGTCGTTGGCGCCGAGTATCTACGAGCAGGACGACGTTAAGAAGGGCATCCTGCTCCAGCTCTTTGGCGGCACAAACAAGAGCTTGACCAAGGGTGGAGGGGCCGGCGGGCCGAGGTACCGTGGCGACATCAACGTCCTCATGGTCGGCGACCCCGGTACGGCCAAGAGTCAGATCTTGCAGGTGCGTTGAACTTCTCTGGCTCTCCCTTCGCTTTCCCCTGCGGGGTTTGTCGAGCGGGATCCTCCCAGCAGTACACTCTACTGACCCTTTTCCTCACTCTGAACAGTACGTCCACAAGATCGCCCCTCGTGGCGTCTACACCTCGGGCAAGGGCTCGTCCGCCGTCGGTCTCACGGCGTACGTCACGCGCGACCCGGACTCGAAGCAGCTCGTGCTCGAGTCCGGCGCGCTCGTCCTGTCCGACGGCGGCGTGTGCTGCATCGACGAGTTTGACAAGATGAGCGACGCGACGAGGTCCGTGCTGCACGAGGTCATGGTGCGCCTGGAATCTCCTTCTTCCGTCTCTCTCTCTCTCTTTTATACAACGGAGGGGAAGCTGATGTAGAGATCCTGTTCGGCACGCAGGAACAACAAACCGTCTCAATCGCTAAGGCGGGCATCATCACGACCCTCAACGCGCGCACGTCGATCCTCGCGGCGGCCAACCCGGTCGGGAGCAAGTACAACCTCAACTGGCCGATCACGCGCAACATCGACCTCCCGCCGACGCTCATCTCGCGTTTCGACCTGCTCTACCTCGTGCTCGACAAGATCGACGACAAGAGCGACAGGCAGCTCGCGAAGCACCTCGTCGGGCTGTACCTCGAGGATCGCCCGCAGACCGCCGGGACGGACATCATGGTTCGTTCTTTCTCCTCCCTGCACTGTCCTTCTTTCGCTGACTGGGTCTCTACCGACGAGCAGAAGATCGAGGACCTCTCGGCCTACATCTCGTTCGCGCGGAACCACATCCACCCGGTCCTGACGGCCGAGGCGTCGAACGCGCTCGTGCAGGCCTACGTCGAGATGCGCAACGCGGGCGCCGACGCGCGCTCGAACGACCGCCGCATCACGGCCACGACCCGCCAGCTCGAGAGCATGATCCGCCTCTCGGAGGCGCACGCGAGGATGCGCTACTCGGAGAACGTCGAGGTCGAGGACGTGCAGGAGGCGAACCGGTTGATCCGCGAGGCGCTGAAGGAGTCGGCGGTGCGTCTCTCTCTCTCTCTCTCTCTCGCTCATCTTCTCGCCCTTGAAAGGCCGCAGGAACTGACTTGCCCACGGCCCTCGTGCAGACCGACCCGCTCACGGGCCTGATCGACCTCGACCTCCTCGGCGGCCAGTCGACGCACCAGCGCAAGCTGCGCGGCGACCTCCGGCGCGAGGTCGTCGCGCTCCTGTCTTCGACCTCGGCCTCGACGAGCAAGGGCATGCGGTGGAGCGAGCTGAGCAAGCAGCTCGAGGCGCAGAGCAGCTTGCCCATTGACCAGAGCGAGCTCGCCGAAGTTATCCGCGGGCTCGAGAGCGAGGGGAGTGTCAGGGTGACGGGGCAGGCGCATGCGAGGAATGTCAAGCTCGTCGGAGGGGGCGCGGCGGGCGTCGAGGTCTGAGGGGGGAGGGGTCGCTGTTGTTTTCTCTCGCTGCCTTTCCGTTGTACTGTTCGCCACACTCGCCTACTGTAGCTCGTATGGGATATCAGTCTGTTCACTCTCTCATCCCCGCACGAGGAAGCAGCGAGCCGAAGAAAGGAAGATGAGAGATGGCCTCTCCTGTTTTGCTGCTCTTTTCCCCGCCATCTCTACCCTACTCCCTCCTCCTTCGTCCGTCTACCTCCTCCACCCCTGCTGCTGGCCCATCACGTCCTCGCTCCTCCCACTCCTCTTCGCCTCGCGCGCGCTCTCCCCGTGCGTCAGGCTCCCGCCCTTCTCCCCCTCCCCGCCCTTCTTCCCGGCCCGAGAAGACCAAACAGAGCGCGGCGTCGGCACCCTCTCCTCCAACCACTCGCTCCACAGCGTCCCCTCCGGGTCGGCCTCGAGCCGCACGCGGTGGAACGCCTCGAGGTTGCTCTCCCCCTCCTTCTTCCCCTCCTTCTGCCCCTCCCCCTGGGCGAACATGCGCTCGACCTCGGCGACGGACGAGGGGAAGTGCGCCTTGCACCAGTGCGGTCGGCCGCTGATCCCGGGCGCGCGGAAGAGGGACTCGAAGTGGTGGAAGAAGCGCTGGAAGCGCGCCGGGGTGGGGAGGTTCAGGGGGCGGTAGCTGCGTGGCAGGGAGCGGGATGGGGAGGTGTCAGAAAGGGACGAGGAGAGGAAGGTGTAGCGAGGAAGAAAGAAAGAGGGAAGGAGGGTGGGAGACGCACACGATCGGCTCGACCCAGACGACCAAGTCCTCCTTCGCCCCTTCGCCTTCGCCCTTGCACCCCATCTCAAGGCTCGCCCCAGGGCTGAGGTAGAACTCCTCCCCTTGCTTCTCGGTCCGGTTGAAGCGGATCTCGATCGGGGCGTGCATGCCCAGCGACTTTCCCTCCGGCGTGGAGCGCAGGTAGGAGAGGAGGGAGCGCAGGACGTGCACGGCGGGGGAGGTGGAGTGCGAGGCGTGCGGGGAGGGGCGGAAGGACGAGGGCGAGGGGAGCGGGACGGTCCACTCGTTGACGAGTTCTGATGCATGGGAGGGGAGGGGGTCAGCCGAGTCCGTTTGAGTATGGTGGAAGAAAGCGCACGGTTGTACATGCAGTCCATCTCGAACGCCTCGTAGCTCCTCATCTCGGTCATCTGCGGCAGCATCCAGGCCTGCATCCAGTACAGCGCGCCGTTGACCAGGCCCTGCAACCCGGGGAAGAGGTATAGGGTGACGAGCATCGCGAGGCCGTGCAGGATGCGGACGAGGAGCGCTTGGAGCGAGGTGAGGGGCCCGCCGCGCTGCGGAGGGGGGAGGAAGGTGCGCCGGCCGCGCCAGAGGATCGTGTCGGTCTGGTTGAGGGGGAAGGGGAGCGAGTGCGGGAAGTGCCAGAGCTGTGCATTTTCGATCGAGATCAACAACCAGGGAGAAGGAAACAGGTCAGTCTCGGCCGCTTCGAGGAGAGGGAAGCGAACGCACCTTGACATACTCCCTGCTCCTCGCGAGGTCCCACAGCGCCTTGCCGCTCTCGTCCTGCAAGTACTCCGCCAGCTTGATCCGCTCCATCGTGACCTCGACCCCAAACGCCTCCTCGAGGTCCCACTCGACCTCGACGACGACGCCGACGGCGCCGACGCCCGCGCCCGCCGCGCGGAAGAGCTCCTCGCCGCGCTTCGTCTCCCTCACCTCTCCGCTCGGGAGGACGAGGCGCGCCGCGCGCGCAAAGGTCGGGCAGAGGCCGCCGTATGCCGAGCTGCCGTGGTCGGGCCCGGAGAAGTAGGCGCCGATGGAGACGTCGCTGATGCTGCCTTGGTTGGGGAAGGCGAGGCCGTGGGAGGCGAGGAGCGGGTTGAGGGTCCGGAGGGTCACGCCCGCGCCGAAGCGGCCGGTGCGGGACGAGGGGTCGAGGTGCACGAGGGTGAGGTGGCGCGTCGAGATGAGCCACTGGATGGGGGAGCGTCGCAGGTGGGTCAGCGTGGAGAAAGAAAGGGATGGGAGAGGAGAGGGAAACGCACCTCGCCGTGCCAGATGGGCCCGGGACTGGCATGCTCGCCCACGACCCTGACCTTTTTGCCCCACTCGCCGGCTGCTTTGAGGATGACGGCGACCTCTGCGGCTGAGACGGGGCAAAAGAGGAGGGAGGGCCGGGAGTTGTAGGTCGAAGACCAGTTGCGCAGGTAAGGGTTGGGGATGGGCGGGTGGGTGAGGGTGTTGAGGGGGTCGGCGGGGAGGGCGCCCATTGTTGTGGGCTGTGTGAGAGTGAGAAGCGGGAAGCAGAGCAGGAAGGAGAAGGAGGGAGAAAGAGGGGGAGCGGCCGACGACGAGGGTCGAGGGGGATGACGTCGACCGAGGGGGAAGACGGGCGGGTATCGAGTGGTGCAGACGGGCAACACAGAAGTCTGAGGGGGTGGATCGTGCTGTGCGAGGGCCTCTCCAGGCGTGAGAGTGAGCGGGGCGAGTTGAACGAGACGAGGAACAACGAGGGCCACCCGACAGCGACGACGAGGCTGGACGAGCCTGGGGTGGAGGCAGCGGGTACATGCTGTGCTGCTGCATGTCCGACCGAGCAGGACCAAGCAGCAGAGCGCGGTGTGGGAGCGCGGAGGGGGTCAACCCGCTGCGAACTCTCCCTCTCCCTCTTGTCCTCGTCGTGCACTCACTCGTTCGCAGTGCTGTCTCTGCTGTGCCCTCTCTAGGCAGCCCACTCGTGGCCATGCTCCCCCTCCCGACCTCGTCCCGCTCCAGCTCGCCCATCCTCCCCTCCTCCCCACTCGTCCCCTCCTCCTCCTCGTCCTCCTCCCTCGACTCGCCCTCGACCAAGCACGCCATTCACGCCCTCCCCGCTCCACTCAGACCCTACGCCCTCCGCCTCCGCCTCCTCGACCGCAAGCACCCCCTCAAGACCCGCCTCGCCCTCGTCCTCCTTCTTCTCGGCGCCCTCTACTCGCTCTTCACGAGCCTCTACTCCTTCGTATTCTCCCCCGCCACCGCACACGCACCCCTAGCCTGGGGCACCCACCCAGACGCCGTCCTCAACTACGGCGACTACGTCGGCCTCGGGCTCGCGAGGGAAAAGGCCCTCGCCGCGACGCCCAAGGACTACGCCGACGTGACCGACCGCCTCGCGCGCCTCGACCGCGAGCTTGGCGGGCCGCTGTACCGCCGCAGGCGCAGCAGGGACGAGCGGGAGCAGGGCAAGGAGCCGCAGGACTTGACCGAGGGGGGCAAGAAGGGCGCCGGCGGGAGGAAGAAGGGCAAGGAGAAGGAACGGCACGGGACGCTGGGCGGCGCGAGCGTCGAGTGGAGCACGGGCGTTGTCGGGAGCGGCGAGTACCTCGGCCCGGTCGACATGCGCAAAGACGCGCCCTCCTCCCCTTCAAGGGAGGAAGACGCGACGCAGACCTCGCCTGCCCTGCACGCCCTCTCGTCGCACATCCTCGCCCGCGGCTGGGTCTTCCTCGACGCCGAGGACGAGGCCAACACGGCCAAGCTCCAGCTCGAGGCCAAGGACAAGGGCTTCCTCGACACCCTGCCCCTCCGTGAGCGCGTGCGCGAGGACCCGCAGGGCCGGAAGGACGCTGCGGAAGGGTGGGCGAGGATCTATGCCGCCGAGGCGCAGGGCGGGTGGCCCAAGAGCGCGCTCGAGGTGCAGCTCGAGCGGTGCGTGAGAAGGGTGCCCGTGGTCGTCTTCAGCAAGACGACGTGCCCGTACGTCTGCTCTCCCTTCTCCTGCCTCCCTCTCGTGCTCTCCTTGCGGTGAAGGAGCGCGAGCGGTCCGACTCAAAGGGCAAGCATGACCGGTTCTCTCTGCTCCCTTTCCCTCCCTTCCTTGCCCGATGCAGCTTCTCCCGCCGCGCCAAGCAAGCCCTTGAGCGCCTCCAGCTCTACCCCGCGCCGCACATTGTCGAGGTCGACCTGCGCCGTGCGTTCTTTCTGGCTGCCTCGCCCCTGAGGGAAAAACGATCTGACCCATCCTCTTTCCTCTGCCCCTGCACCTCCCTGGCTGTACTCTTTTCCTCTATCGCTCACTCTCCTCGGCTCCTATCTCTTCCCTCTGCCGGTCTGCATCGCTCTCATCGCTTCCCATCCTCCTTCCTGACCGCTGCCACAGCCGACGCCCCAACGCTCAAGGCCCTCCTCTCGCGCCGGACGCAGCACTCGACGTTCCCCAACATCCTGATCGGCAGCCGCTCGATCGGCGGCGCGGACGACCTCGACCGGCTGCTCGCGAGCGGCGAGCTGCGGGCGATGCTCGAGGAGGTGGGCGTCAGGGGGGACTGGCCGTAGTTGGCGTTCGCGTGTGGTGTAAGAGGACCGCGTGACTGTTCGAGTGCTTCACGAGAGCTAGGAAGAGGGAGAGTGAGAGGTGGGCGCTACTTGCTCCGTGCGGAATGCCAGTCCGACCTCCTCTCCCCTCTTCGGGCTGCTCCCTCTCGCTCTCTCTCACTCCGCCCGCTTACTGCACCCGCTCACCCGTCTCTGTAGGGTACCAGACACGCCCACGCCCTACTCGACAGCTGCCCCTCGCTCTCTCGCGCCGTGTCCGCCCCACTCCTCCTCGTCCCATTCACCCAACTCGAGGCTCCTCTCGCCTCCTCGCCCTCGTCACCGCCTCGGTCGACCGCACGAGCAGCATGCCCACAGCACTACCACCAGACAACGCCGAGCTCATGAGGCAGCACCCGGCGGGCAAGGGCAAGGCGGCAACATCAGCAGGAGCAGGAGGGGGAGGAGGGGCCGGCGCAGCGGCCGGACGGCAGGCGGGCACGGAGCAGGAAGCGGACGTCGACCCGAGCAAGGAGTGCGTCCGCCTCCTCCTTCTCTCTTTTTAAGGCCAGCGTGAGGAGGGAGGACGGCCAGCGCACGAGCTGATCCTGAGGAATGTGCGTCCGCTCTCGACAGGTACCAGCTGCAGGAGAAGCTCGGCGTCGGCAGCTTTGGCGTCGTGTACAAGGCGTAAGTCCTTGACGATTCTCCTGCGGTCGAGCGGGATAGGGCGAGGCTGACCCGGGCGCTTTTCCTCCCCCTCTTCCTCCCTTCCTCTTTGCCTCCCTCCCCTCTCTTCCGGCTCCCGCTCACTCCACCTACCCAGCCTCCACCTCCCGACCTCGCGCCCCGTCGCGATCAAGATCATCGACCTCGAGCACTCGGACGACGACATTGCCGAGATCCAGCTCGAGATCTCGCACCTCGCCGCGTGCGACTCGGAGTGGGTCACAAGGTACTACGGCAGCTTCCTTCGCGGGTGGAAGCTCTGGATCGTGATGGAGTACTTGGCGGGCGGGAGCTGTCTGGACCTCGTGCGTGTTGCCTCTCTTTTCTCCTGCTCCCCTGCCTGTCTCGCTCACCCTCCTCCTGCCCCTTGCATCGTCTCCTGTACACCTGGCTCCACTCTCCTCGCTCTTCCCCTTCCTCTCGCACTACCGCCATCTCCTCCTTCGCCTCCCCCTCCTCCCTCATCGCAGCTCAAGCCCGGGCCCTTCTCCGAGGCCCACATCGCCATCATCTGCCGCGAGCTCCTCCTCGGGCTCGAGTACCTCCACAACGAGAACAAGATCCACCGCGACATCAAGGCCGCCAACGTGCTTTTGAGCGCGAGCGGGGCGGTCAAGCTGGGTGAGCTGCTAAGGCCTTTTCCCTTCACTGTCGTGCTCGCGATCGAAGCGGAGATAGATGCTGATAGAATGGCCCCTCACAACCTCAGCCGATTTTGGCGTCGCTGCGCAGCTCACGGCGACCCTCGGACGGCGCAATACCTTCGTCGGTTCGTCTTCATCCCTTCCTTCGCTCTACTCCCTCGCGCTCGTTTGCAAGTCCTCTTCCCGCTCACTCCTCTCTTTCCTCCCCTCCAATGCAGGCACCCCCTACTGGATGGCCCCCGAAGTGATCCGCCAGTCGGGCTACGACTCGAAAGCGGACCTGTGGTCGCTCGGCATCACGGCGATCGAGCTCGCGCGCGGCGAGCCGCCGCTCGCAGAGTACCATCCTATGCGCGTCCTCTTCCTCATCCCCAAGGCGCGCCCGCCCAGCCTCGAGGGCAGCTTCAGCAACGCGTTTAAAGACTTTGTCGCGCTGTGCTTGATCAAGGATCCGAAGGAGGTGCGTTAGATGCTCTTCTTCTCCGTCTCTCCTCTCTACGAGATGGGCGGAGCAGTGCTCATGGGCGTACTCGCCAAACGCAGCGCCCGACCGCCAAAGAGCTCCTCCAGCACCGCTTCGTCAAGTACGCTCGGCGCACCTCGCAGCTCAGCGAGCTGATCGAGCGCGCGCACGAGTGGCGCGCCAACGGCGGCGCCGCGTCCAAGGCGTCCAAGCCCAAGCCGGGCAAGGCCGACCCGAAGAAGCCCGGTGGAAGCGGCGCGAGGCCGGACGAGACGCTGCTCGTCGAGGGAGGGAGCGTCATGAGCGCGTGGGCGTTCGATACGGTCAGGGCGGAGGCGGAGGAGGTGGACGGGAGGGAGACGGTCGGGAAGGTCAAGGCGGTGAGTTGGCGTTTCTGCGGCGTCTTTTCTTCCTCTGCCGCCTCGACAAGCAACGAGCGCCGAGTGGGCTGGAGCGTCGGTTCGAATCGCTGACTCTGCCTCTTTCTCCTTCGTACGTAGCCTAACCCCTCCGACCCCGCCCTCGCCGCCCTCTCCCCTTCCCTCTCTCCCTCTTCCCCTCCCCCTTCCTCTACCTCCTCCAGCGAATCCCCCTTCGTCGCCGCCCCTCCGCCTCCCGAGCCTTCCATCGAGTCCCTCCTCGCCTCTCGCCCTGGAGGGCTCAGCCCGCCGCCGAGCCCGAGCAAGAAGAACTCGTACCGCGCGCGCCACGACATCAACGGGACGGTGCTCGGTGCTGGCGACGTCGGGAGTGGGTGCGTCCGCCTTCCTCCCTTCCCCTCCACTCCTCGTTTTCCCGCGACGGAGTGAGCTAATTCCCGAGAGTAACGCTCAAACAGGCTCAACACCGTCCGCCCGATCAAGCGCCTCGACTCCGCCTCCTCCCAGCGCGCCTCGGCCGACTTCGTCCGCTCCGCCTCGCAGCGCCGCACGCACAGCCACAAGGACTCGCACTCGTCCCTCGCTTCCGGCACCTCGGACGCCAGCGCGTCCACCTCCGAGGGAACGGCGCCGAGCATCGACACGCCCGAGACGAGCGCGGCGAGTCTCGTCCCCTCCGTCGTTGCCGTCAACACTCACGCGAACGAGGCCGAGCTCGCGCAGCTCGGGAGAACCGTCGTTGCGGACGTGGTCGGGCCCGTTGTCGAGCGGCTTTCGTCTGCCAAGACGAAGCCGTCCGCGGCGGACCTCGAGGCGCTCGCGATGCTGGGGAAGGGCTTCGAGGACCTCGCTGCGGGAGGTAATGCGGGACTGGCATGGAAGGTCGTCGAGGGTGTGCTCGAGGGGATCAACGAGTGCGTCTTTCTCGGTCCTCTCTCTTTCCTGTGCTCTCCGCTTTCAGGAGAAGAGTTGTCGCTGATCCAAAACAATGCCCACAGCAACCCCTCGATCCAGTCCTCCCTCTCCCGCGTCTCGCCCAACCTCGCCGCCTCGCAAGCCGAGCTCCTCGACTCGGCCGTCGTCCCCACGCCGCAAGGCCCCGCCGTCCTCCTTTCTACGCTCACGCGCCAGCCCAACCGCGCCGAGCGTGAGCGTGAGCGTGAACGCAGGGGACGGGTCAGCGTGGGGAGCACAGCGAGTCAGGAGGAGCGGGAGGGAGAGGGGGACGGAGCGAAGAGGGAGGGAAGGAGGGGCAGCGTGGACGATGGCGGGCCGAGGAGCCCGATCGCGCAGATGCTGTGGACGAGGTGGGTCGTCGGGCTGAAGGAGCAGCGTGAGTTGGGTGTTCCTCATCTGCTTCCTGGCACTCATCCCTTCGAGCGGAGTGCGAGGGATGTGGCCTCGGGAACTGCGCACTGACTCGAATCTCTCGACCAGTCGGACTTGCCTAAGGTCCCTGTCTTTCCCCAAAGGACTCGCCTCTTTTTCGCCTTTCCTCCCGGACCGGATCCGCCTCTTCTCCCCTTCCCCCCCCTCTTCTTCCGCCTATACCCGCTCTCTCAACGCCTCTCCCCTGTTCTCGAGTTCCCCCTTATTCGCCTTTCCTCTCCCTATCCTCCCTGTTCTCGTATCTTTTTCGCGCCTCTCTTGCATCTCGCCTCTTTCACCCCTAATACCCCTCTCTCGCGCCTCTCGACCTGTGTCTCGTTGCTTGTCACCCTTACCGTACTCTTCTCGTCTGCGTTCTGCAACTTCCGCCTCGTCGTGCCTTTTCCTTTTCTTCGCGCTCAGCGGGAAGCTCAAACGGACGGCAGCGTGTCCGGGGTACAGTACCAGCAGACCGACAGCAATTGGGAAGCAGGAGGGTGCCGCCTGACCGCTGCTGTCCGTGTCTTGCGAGAAGAGGGGGAACAGCAAAAGCGATGCGGCGGCGTCTCGTCCTTCTCCTCCCTCGAAAGGGACGACTAGGCGAAGTAGAACTGCACAGAACACGGGGCGTCAGCGGATCCCTCGGGAGAGACTGAGATAAGGGCAGGCGGACGTGGTCGTTTTTCTTCTTCGACTGGACCTCGAGGATGCCGGACAGGAAGTGCTCGTGGTTGATCTCGGTGAAGCCTTCCCGCAGCGCGATCATGCCCGCCTCGACGCACACCGCCTGGGCGAGGAAAGAGCCGGTCAGCTTCACTGCTTGATGCAAGGAGAAAGGAGGGGTTGGACGCACCTTGAGCTGCGCCGCGTTGAACTCGTCTGTGCTCCTTGTGCGGGGCGATCTGTCGCAAGTAGACCTGTATGCGAGTGGCGGAACGACAGTCATCGCAGAGAGGAAGCCGTCCTATCCGCCGCTTTTCTCTCCTTCTCCACTTCGAAGAAAACGGGCCTCGCTCCGCTGGGTGAGATGCACTGCTAGGCGCCAGGAGTGCACGTGCGGCGTCTTTTCGGTACCTGGTGGGTGCATCGAAGACAACAGCAAGCGCCGGAGGGGGCAAAGAGAGGGCAAGAAAGCGACGCCTCGAGGAGGAGCGGCTGAGAAAAGGGTGGGAAGAAAGCGGCGAAGAGGAGGCAAGTAGCATGGCGGAGCGGAAGCCGAAGCAGGATTTTCGGTGAAGACTTGCTCGCGGAAGGACGCACAGGTCCTAAGGAAAAGAGGCGAAGGTACGTCCGGAGGAAAAGCCGAAAGCGCTCGCGGCGCTCCTCTGCGTTGTGCTGCTCGATACTGCCGCGAGAGTGGTGCGCTGGGGCCGTGAGACGGGCCGGTCGGAGCCGAACGGGCGGAAAGCAGGAAGCGCAGGGAAGCGGAAGCGGGTGCAAAAGCGCTTGCAGGCGGCGAGGAGGCGTCGGATTTGTCGCCTACCACGCGCTGGTCTGTTCTAGCAGAGAGTGTCAGTCAACGACGCCTTCCGCGCCGAAACGAGCGAGACCGTACGCACCGAGGGAGCCTGAGGAGAGCGGTTTGTCCTGCCTCGATGCGCTGCGTTCGGCGTGCGTACGGTGTATTCGGAAGCAGGACAGCGCGCCGTCTGGCCGCTGCTGTCCGTATCTCGCGAGGAAAGGAGGAAGGCGAGAGCAAGAGCTGGTTTTCCTCCGCTGTCGTCAGTCCCTCGCCGAAGAAACATTGTGTTGGGTCGAGTGCGTGGCGATTACAGACTTCGTACACGTGCGACGGCACAGGACGCTCAACGAAGAGGGGGAACAGCAAAAAGCGATGCGACGGCGTCTCCTCGTCCTCCTTCTCCCTCGAAAGGGACACCTAGGCGAAGTAGAACTGCACAGAACACGGGGCGTCAGCGGGTCCCTCAGGAGAGATTGAAAGAGAGAAGGGCAGGCGCACGTGGTCGTTTTTCTTCTTCGACTGGACCTCGAGGATGCCGGACAGGAAGTGCTCGTGATTGATCTCGGTGAAGCCTTCCCGGAGCGCGATCATGCCCGCCTCGACGCACACCGCCTGAACGGGGGCAAGAGCCGGTCAGCTTCACTGCCTGAGGAGTGAAGGAAAAAGAGGGGACGCACCTTGAGCTGCGCCGCGTTGAACTCGTCCGTGCTCCTCGCCAGCTCCTCAAAGTTGACCTTCTTGCTGACCTTCATCTTGCGCGAGTGGATCTCCATGATCTTGGCGCGCGCGTCCTCGCCCGGCAACGGGAACTCGATCTTGCGGTCGAGACGGCCGGAACGGAGCAGGGCGGGGTCGAGGACGTCGATGCGGTTCGTCGCGGCGATGACCTAGGTGGCGAGAGGAGTCAGTACGGTGTAGAGAGTGCGAGAGAACGGGCCGCTACCTTGATCCGCTCGTCGCTGCTGAACCCGTCGAGCTGGTTGAGGAGCTCGAGCATCGTCCTCTGCACCTCGCGGTCGCCCGACTTGTCGCTGTCGAAGCGCTTCGTCCCGATCGCGTCGATCTCGTCGATGAAGATGATGGCGTTGCCGCGAGTCTTGGCGAGCTCGAAGGCATCGCGGACAAGCTTGGCGCCATCACCGATGAACATCTGGACGAGTGACGGAGCGGCGAGTTTGAGGAAGCAGGCATCGGTCTGGGCAGCACATGCACGGGCGAGGAGCGTCTTGCCGGTTCCTGCGCGAGTGGAGAAAAGGTTAGTGCCGGAGAGAGGAGGAGGGAGAAAGGCAGAAGGAGCGCACCGGGTGGTCCGTACATGAGGGCTCCCTTGGGCGCCTTGATGCCGAGCGTCTTGAAGCGCTCGGCCTGCTGCATGGGCATGACGATCGCCTCGACGAGCTCCTCGATCTGCTTGTCCAGCCCGCCAATGTCGTTGTAGCTCTCGGTCGGCTTCTCGTCGACCTCCATCGCCTTGACGCGCGAGTCGTACTCAGCGGGGAGGGTGTCGAGCACGAGGTACGAGTCCTTGTTGACGCCGATGAGGTCCTTGGGGCGGAGCGTGGCCGGGTCGACGAGGCCGACGAGCGGGAGGAAGATGGTCTGGCGGGTCGAGGTCTTGATGACGGCGCACTTGCCCTTGCGCTGAGCGTCGAGGTCGACGTTGGCGCCGTCGCCCGCCTCGTCTGCGTCCGGGTCAATGTCGAGGATCTGCGGAAGGGGGGCCAAGGGTGAGTAGGGTAGGGGGGGGGGGGGGAGGTGAGGAAGCTGAAAAGGGCGCACCTCGACGACGTTGCCGACGAGGTAGGGGAGCATCTTGTTGTTCTTGATCTTGTCCGTGTTGTCCTTGATCTGCTCCTTCATCTTGGACCGCTCGTGATTCAACCGCATCGTCTCGCTCCGCATGACCTGCACGAGGAAGACGAGGGTCAGTCCCGTTCTGGGGGCGCTCTCCAGGTTGCCGTCGTCCCAGCATGCTCTCCCCGTGTCCCTGCACGCCCAAACTGCGCAGGACCGCCCCTCGACACCCTCGACCCGGTCGTCCCGCTCCGCCACATTCGGCCCGCACCCACCTCGCACTGGGCGGCAAACAGCTCCCTTGGGTCCACTGCCGTCACGAAGCACTCGAGATGTCCTCGCCACCGCCTCCTGAGCGCCCCTGAGCGCGTGAGAGGCGAGGAGGTCTGGATGATGCGGGCTGACCTTGAGGTCGTTGTCGATGAGGCGGGTGCGGGCCATGATGTCCTCGGGGGAAGCGTTGAGGATGTCGTCGGGAAGGGGTTCCTCCTCGGGCTCCTTGGGCTGGCTGGCGTCGTTCATGCTGGCGTCGGCGTCGGAGGTGGAGGGGGACGAGGACGAGTTGGGGTCCTTGTCGGGCTGGCTGGGGGCGTCGTTGGGCCGGAGGGGTGGTTGGGACGAGCTCATGGTGTGCGAGGGAGCGACAGAGCGAGCGGTGGAAGCGAGAGAGCGAGATGGACGGCGTCGTCAGTCTCGACTGGGGGACGAGGAGGAGCATCCCACCCTCGCCCGCTCCTCACCGCTGAACCACCCCCACCCGGTCACTCGTACGCTCAACCACTGCACTCTGCACACTCTGTTGCACCCACTGACCCACCCCTTCCACGCACCCGCAGCCTCCTACTTCACCAGTCAGCCCTCGTCGTCCTCCCTGACCTCCCCCCTCCACCGCATGAACCACCCCCTCTGACCACCAGCTGACCCGCCCACAGTGTTCGGCATGCGCGCTTGGCCCACCCCCTTCCTCCGCCCCATGTGCGCACCCTCTCCTCGCCCTCCATCCAAGCCCGCGCTGACCCCTCCCCTCCCCCCGGGCCATCTCGCTCTCGCTCCCCGCTCACCCTGCGCAGGTGGCCCTTCATCGCCGGCGGTGCCATCACCTTCTACGGCGTCGCCAAGATGCAGTCCGCCATGCTCGCCGTCAGTCGTCGCGTCCCTCTCCTCGCTGCCGCCTCGTCGCGCTTCCCTTCGCGTCGGATTGCTCGTACCACGCCCGTGACTGACCACCCCTCTCCCCTTTCATCGCACGCAGTCCCCCGAGTTCCGCGACAGCCCCAAGAACCCGCACCGCGGCTCGGCCCCGGCCCACTAAACCTCCCCCCTTCCTCCTTGACGGTATAGAAGGCGCGTCGGTCGTAGGCGGCGGTTGTCTCGGGCAAAATCATCTGAACGTGGATCAAAGTAAACCTCGCGTTGCGGATGAGAGTCAGCGTACGAGGCTCGCTGTCCTGCTTCCGCTTTTTCTCCCTCTCCCTCGGCTTGCACTCTGGCTCTTCTTGCCCCCGCCTCCTGCTTCCCTCGCCGCCGACCGTCCGTCGAGGTCACAGGCGCAGCGCAACCAGGTTAAATCACCATTCGATGCTTACCACCGGGCGTGGCCCTCAGTTCTCTTTCTCAACTCCCTCAACCTCGCTTGTCGCGCTCCTGCTCCAACGTGGACCCTTTCCGGCACAGTTAGCGGCTCAGTGACGTATGCTCCGAGCGTGTCACCCATGCCGGCCGCCCAGCGGTACCAACGGGCTGATGGCCTGCCTCTTCTTCCTCCAAGCGGACCTTGCCTGACAAGCTCGTCAGCCGGTGCGGCGGCGCTCCTCTCGGCTCGCGGAGGTCACTCACGAACAAGAAGGAGAAGGAGAACGCGAAGGCAATGCAAGAAGGAAAGCGGGCCAGACTAGCAAGAACGCCCTCCTCCCGCCGCCGCCCGTACCGCCCGACCCGCCGAGGGCCCGCCTCCGTACCCAGACGACGCACGCACGCACAAAGCGACACATGACACACACTCTTTGCGTTCAGCCGCGCCTTGCCTATCAATCTTGGCGAGCCCCTACCTACACAGAGGATCGGGGCCGCGTCCGAGCTTGACTCTAGTAAAGTTGTATGAGGCAATGTCATCCTTGTAAAGAGTGTGTGTGTGCGTGTGCGTGCGTGCGCGCCGTCTGGGTCGGGGTGGACGTCCGAGAGCAGGAGGGGAGGAGAGAGGGGGAGGGGGAAGAAGCGGAAGCGAGGCGGGTAGCGGAGACAGTGCGGGCGAAGGGGCAGCGTTGGAAGGAGCTGGGAGGCGGAAGAGCTGTAGGCGCAAGAGGGTGAGCTGGAACGGGGTGGAAGGGGAAAAAGCGACGGGGACGAGTGGACGCACCTCGAGCAGCGCGGAATGGACGTGGTGGGTGTCACGAGTGGCGAAGAGAGTGCGATGGAGCAGGCAGAGAGTGGAAAGAGTGAGGGAGTGATGCGAGGGAGGGAGAGGAAGGAGGGCAAGCCAGTCGAGCTGACCTCGAACCTCGAACTGAGCGCCATCAGCTCGCCCACCCTCCTCAACCCCCCTCTCCACCCTTTTCCACCCCCGGTGCTCGCCTACCCCCACTCTACAGACATGGACCGCCAAGCTTCGTGCGTCCCTCTGCCCTCCTGCCCCCTCCAGACCCTCCTCCCTCCCGCCTCGCGTCCCTCAACATGCCCCCTCGCTTTTGTCCCGCTCTGCCACCCGCTGAAACTCGCTCTGATACACCACCGACAGCTCTCGCCGCGCGCAGTACAAGAACAAGGGTGTCTTTGGCCAGGAGGGTCAGTCGCACCCTCTCCTCCACTCATCGCTGGTGGCGCACGACCAGGCCCTCTCCCGCCCGCTCTCCCACCTCGGATGCCGCGATGGGGTCCGCACGGGGCCGTTGAGTGCACCACTGACCCGCTGCACCCCCCGCAGAGCTCCGGAGGAGGCGTGAGGAGGCCAACGTCGAGATCCGCAAGCAGAAGCGAGAGGAGACCATCGCCAAGCGCCGCAACCTTAACGCGCCCTCGTCCGGCGCCGACTCGGACGACGAGAGCGGTGTCGACTCTTCCGTGTGTCTTCCCTCCCTCCCTCACGCTCCTTCGCCGCGAACACCGCTCCTGACGCCCCCTCCCCCCTCCCCTCCTTGCAGTTCCTCGAGCAGCTTCCCGCCATGATCCAGGGCGTGTTCTCCGATCAGCCCGACGCTCAGCTTGACGCGACCACCAAGTTCCGCAAGCTGCTGTCCAAGGAGCGCAACCCGCCCATCGAGAAGGTGATCGAGTGCGGCGTCGTCGCCCGCTTCGTCGAGTTCCTCCGGAACGAGCACTCTATGATCCAGGTGCGCTTCTTTCTCCTCCCGTGACGCTCTTGTGCCCGTACTGACCTTTGTCCTGCAGTTCGAGGCGGCGTGGGCTCTTACCAACATCGCTTCCGGCACGTCGGAGCACACCCAGGTCGTCATCGAGTCCGGCGCCGTCCCCGTCTTCATCGAGCTCCTCTCCTCCCCCGTCCTCGACGTCCGCGAGCAGGCCGTCTGGGCTCTCGGCAACATCGCCGGCGACTCGCCCAAGTGCCGCGACTACGTCCTCGAGCAGGGCGCGCTCCGCCCGCTCCTCGCCCTTCTCAACGAGCCGCACAAGATGTCCATGCTCCGCAACGCTACCTGGACCCTGTCCAACTTCTGCCGCGGCAAGAACCCGCAGCCGAACTGGGAGCTCGTGCGTTTTTCTTCCCTCCCTCGTTCCCTTCCTTCCCTAACCCCCCACTTTGTGCAGATCTCGCCCGCCCTGTCTGTTCTCACCAAGCTCATCTACTCCCTCGACGACGAGGTCCTCATCGACGCGTGCTGGGCCATCTCCTACCTCTCGGACGGCTCGTCCGACAAGATCCAGGCCGTCATCGAGTCTGGTGTCGTCCGCCGCCTCGTCGACCTCCTCATGTGCGTGTGGTTCGCTTCCAGTGCGTCCTTGCCTTGTCTGACATGACTACCCTCCTGCAGGCACCACTCGACCGCCGTCCAGACCCCGGCTCTTCGCTCGGTCGGCAACATTGTCACTGGCGACGACCTTCAGACCCAGGTCGTCCTCGCTTCCGGTGCCCTCCCTGCCCTCCTCGCGCTCCTCGGCTCCCCCAAGGAGGGCATCCGCAAGGAGGCCTGCTGGACCGTCTCGAACATCACTGCCGGCTCGCCGCAGCAGATCCAGGCCGTCATCGACGCCAACATCATCCCGCCCCTGATCAACATCCTCCAGAACGCCGACTTCAAGACCAAGAAGGAGGCGTGCTGGGCGCTCTCGAACGCGACCTCGGGCGGCCTGCAGGAGCCGAGCCAGATCCGCTACCTCGTCTCGCAGGGCTGCATCAAGCCCCTGTGCGACCTCCTCACCTCGACCGACAACAAGATTATCCAGGTTGCGCTCGACGGCCTCGAGAACATCCTCAAGGTCGGCGAGGCCGACAAGGAGCACAACGGCGGCGTCAACCAGTACGCCATCTTCGTTGAGGAGGCCGGCGGCATGCTCGCCATTCACAACCTCCAGCACCACGAGAACCTCGAGATCTACAAGAAGTCGTTCTCGCTCATGGACACTGTGCGCCTTTTCTCCCCTCCTGTCATCTCCCTTATCTGCGGGCTGACCCGGCGCTCTTCCCTGCAGTACTTCCCGGACGACGACGAGGGCGAGGACCTCGGCGCTGCCCAGGTCGACGAGTCCGGCGCGTTCGCGCTCAACACCGGCCTCCAGGCTCCTCAGGGTGGCTTCCAGTTTGTGAGTTGCCCCTTCTGCCCTCTTCTCTCTACATCCTCGGCTGAACGTGGCATTTCGATCCAGGGCGCCATGCAGTAAACGCTCGCCTCGCCGCCGTCTCCCGCAAAGCCGCCCTACGATTCTCTTCTTCGACTTTCGCCGGCGACGGCCTCCTCCCTTCTCCCGCCCGCCCTTTCGCCCTCCCACCTCTTCCCTCACCCCCTCGTCCACCCTGTAACATCTCCTCTCTTTCCGGACTGAGCGCGCCTCGGCGCAGCCGCCTTCCCTTCCTCCTTTCCGCTTTCCCCTCTCCCCATATTTTCCCCGGCTACTCTTCTTCCCTCCGTCTCATTCTCGCCTCGACTCTCGTCTACGTCGTCTTCGCTCGCATGGTCTCACTCACTGTTGCATCTCGGTAAAAAGGTCTGAAGGACCCTTCCCATCCCTAGCTCGTCAGTTTATTCTACGTTGTTTCCCCCACCCCGCCTCACGCCCTACATCCCCTCTCACCCCCCGTTCTGCTCGATACCCTCTCTCGCTAGCTTGCCTCCCCCCATCTCCCCTTCCCCCTCTGCAATCTTTCCCCCTCGCCCTCCCCTCTCCTCTCGTGTCAAGGCTCTTCTCGCAGCAGTTTCTGAGTAGATCATGGCGCTTCCCCCCGCTTGTCGTGTCGTGCAAGCCCTCCGGTTTGGACTCGCACGCGTGGTCTGCGAGAGGACAGCAGGAAGAGCAAGCCTAGCCGGCCTCTTACTTGCTGAGGCTCGTTAGCGAGCGCGCACGCGAAGGCCTCTCGAGCAGCTGGAGGTGAGGAAGAGAGGTGCGGTATTTCCGGAATGCGAGCAAAGGAGAGGCGGAAAGCAAAGAAGGGGAGAAGAGGTCTACAGAACGGCGGCGGCCCAACGACACGGGAGAACAGTCTACTGCGATGATTACACGTACTTGCGTACCTGCGCGACTCAGCATGATGAGTATGATGATACGAGGAGGAGGAGGAAGAGGAAGACGGGCTCACTGGAGTTTTCTGGCACCTCGAGCCTTAAAGGCCGAGAGAGGTAAAGAGAGGGATAAGAGATTGGGCAAGAGTGAAGGAGAAGATAAGCTTGGGGCCGACGACACTGTCGAAAGCGCGAGCAGGTCAGCTTGGGCACAAACGGGAAGGGGCGGAAAGAAGGCAGAGGAGGAAGCGGCGCAGGTGTCAGGCACGGAGAAGAGAGGGTGTGACGTACAGAACCTTGGGGGTGAGGCCCTTGAAGAACGCGCCGACACCCTCGTGCTTGATGAGGTCGCGGACGACGGTCATGCCGCCGACCTTGCTCTCGAAGTTCTGGTTCTGGATGCGGGTCTGTGGGTGGAAGATCGTGGTCAGGATTCGCCGTGCAGAGAGGTACTAGAGCAAGGGTACTCGCCTTGATGACATCCAGCGGCTGCGAGATGGCGATGGACGAAACCTGGAGGAAAAAGAGTCAGAACGTGGTCCTTCCGACGGTAAGAGGACAAACGCACCGAACCGGCGATACTGGCGACAAAGTTCTGGTACCAGGTCGCAGAGCGGTAGTCCTCGAGGCCGAAGACGTACTCCTTGGTGAAGGCGGAACCACCGAAGAGCTGCAGACCGCGTCCCGGTTAGTTCTCATCCGCCAAGAGAAGTGAGCGAGAGACCTACAGCGAAGGAGCCGGGAGCGTTGCGGGCAGCAGTCCAGGACGCGCCGCGGTAGAGGCTGAAGCCCTCGTCGCGGATGATCTGGAGGAAACCGCGCGAGCGGAACGCCTCCGGGTTGGTTCTGCGACGTTGCCCATAGTCAGTGCCCATGTTGAGCAGGAAGGAAGGGACGTTGCGACGTACTGACGCTTGATCTTGAGGACGTCGAGCGGGAGAAGGACGATCTCACCGATACCGGTGAGGCTTTCCGGGCAAGTCAAGGTCAGAAGCGCACACGAAAGGGTCAGAGGACCGAGATGTACGAGCCGGCGGTCGCAGCCATCATGGCCTTGCCGTTCTTCTCGCCGAAGGCGTTGGTGAAGGTCGACTTGAAGTTCTTGTTGAGGAAGTCGTTGAAGTACGGCTGGCCACCGAACTGCAACGGAAGGGGGGTCAGACACCATGCAGGGGACAAGAAGGAGACCTCGCGCACCTTGTAGACACGCCTGAGCGAGGAAGGTGGAAAAAGGGGAAGAGAGTCAGGAAGAGGTGCGAGAAAAGGGGAGGCAGTCGCGCGTACTGGAGGACTGTGGGGGTGGAAGCGGTCAGCGGGAATTGGAGGGGAAAGGCTGTGCGGACGAACCCTTGTAACCAGCGGCGTAGCCAAGACCCGGGAAGAGCGAGAGGAACTTCTGGCCGGCACGGGCGTTGGCGTGCTCCCTGAAAACGATCTCCGTGATGGGCTTCTGCAGATCGCAGGACTGGTCAGCTCGGTGAAGCCTACGAGAGGCAAGAAAGGACGCACGCCCGACACCTTGTTCGACATCAGCCGCTTCGCGACGGTGTCGCTGCAGAGGAAGGTCAGCGTTGGCGCACAGGGACCGGGGAGGGCCGGCGCTCACACCGGGTGGAAAATGATGAGCTCGGCAATGCCTGCATGGCGAGGATAAGCGGGTCAGCCCGAGGAGGGAGAGAACGGGCGAGAGAGCAGGCCGCACCAGAGCAGCCAGAGCCCGCGATGCGAGCGAGACCAGAGTCCTTGCCACCGGCGGGAGGGGGAGACATGTTGCGAAGGGTGTGGAGGGCGGCGTCGACCGGACGGGCTGGGAGCAGGCGAGCGAGAGAGGCAGAGGGGAAAAAGTGCGGGAACTTGGTGAAGTCGCGCGAGCGAAGGCTTCTCCGTCCACTCGCTGCTCGCCCGTTACGGTCACCGCCTCGATGAAGTCTGCACGGGCGCTCTCCCGCGCACTCGCGTCCGCCGCGCCTGCCCGCACCGCTCCAGCGCCCGCCCTCGTCGGCGCCCGCAGTGCTTCCTCCTCGTCCTCGTCCTCCACCCCGGCCGCGTCTGCGTCCACCAGTAGCGCGCAGGCAGCGCCGTTGCCGTCCCTCGCCAACCTCGCGTACGGCCAGACCTCCCGCTCGCGCACCAAGGACCACTACGACGCCTCCCTCTCCCACGACCTCCTCTACCTCCTCTACTCGCACCAGCAGCACGTCCAGGCCGACGTCCTCCCCGATCCCCTCTCCCGCTCCCCCGTCTGGTCGCCGACGAACCCGTACGCCGCCGGCCGCTCGGCGCCGCCCCGGCCCAAGGGCAACCGCTACATCGTCCCGAACCCGTCCTACACCTCGCCCCAGTCGCTGCCGCAGCTCGAGTCGATCGTCGTCGAGTCGATGACCAAGACGGCCCTCGCCGGCAAGTCGAACCTCCTCCCCCTCCTCATGGCGTTCGAGGCGATCACGGGCGAGCCGGCGCAGACCAAGACCCCTGGGCCGTACGGCCCCGGGTCCGGTCAGGGCCTCGTCGTCACGCGCTCGACGAAGAAGTCGGCGTCGTTCAAGATCCGCCCCGGCGCCCCGACCGGCGTCAAGGTCGAGCTTCGCGGCGAGCCCATGTACAACTTCCTCGAGACCGTCGTCGACTTTGTCCTCCCCCGCCACAAGACCTTCAACGGCATCCCCCTCCCTCCCGCCTCGCACCCCCGTCAGTCCATGTCGTCGACGTCCGGCGTCGTCTCGTTTGGTCTCCCGCCAGAAGCCATGGGCCTCTTCCCCCAGATCGAGGTTAACCTTGATCAATACCCGAAGACCTTTGGGATGAACATCTTCTGCATCACGAGCGCGCGCGGGCGAGGAGCGCAAGACCAGGCCAGGGCGTTGTTGTCGGGAATGGGCCTGCCGTTCGTCAAGCGGTAACGGATTGGAGGGTGAGCAGAGCAACCTGTCGTATTCTTCCCCTTTCCGCTCGGGTCTGCGGTGAGCGCGTTGCGGACGCCGCAGTGCTGTCTCTGTGTTTTACAAGTGAGAAAGGAGAGGGGAGAAGTAGCGAGCTTCTCCCACAAAGGAGAGTGCGCAGGCAAGGTTAAGGTGAAGCCGTCCCAGGACGGTCGCTGCCGTTCTTTTACCGTGCTCACAGGCAGTCCTGGTCTTGCAATGAGGAGCCTGGAAAGCGAGGAGGACGGAGGCAAGCGCAACTGGTGGCGCCAGTTCTGCTTTTCTGTCTTGGCACTGCATCAACTGGACAAACGATCAACAAGGCGAGATCGTATAGTGGTTAGTACAGCAGGTTCTGATGTTTGCCCAACAGCACTTCCTGCTAACCTGGGTTCGATCCCCAGTCACGCCTTCCTTTTTGGCTTCCGTACCTTGTTCTTTTTGCTAGTCTTGCACTACTGCCGCCGTACAAAACGCTCCGCCTGCATACTGTTTATTGTTGCCATATTCACCCCTTTTTGTGTAAGCAAGGGGCATACGAAATGGCAAGCACTGCACACCTCAGCAGTCAGCAGCAGACACGAGCTAGCCAGCAAGCCTCGGTAAGGAACAGCCTGCGGCAGCAGAGAAACCAGTTGCTGCAGAGATCTGCACAGAATCCCTGGAAGCCAGAAGGTAGGCACACACAGCTACATACAAAAGAGTAAGCACAGGCAAGGGGCAAAAGGGAAAGCTCTCTGGCCGGGAATCGAACCCGGGTCGCTGCCGTGACAAGGCAGAATACTAGCCTCTATACTACCAAAGAAGCGGATGCTGAGTAAGCAAGGTTTGCTATTACATAGCGCTGACATTGCCTTCCTGCCTGCTTTTTCCCTCTTTAGTGTTGGAAGAGACGGGAGATGGGAGGTGGGGAGAAGGAAGTTGGGAAAGCGAGCAAGATCAGGTACATCGATTTCTCTCCCCCTTTGTTCCATGCCTCTCTACATACCCGTGGATAGGATCCTCTCTCTTGTTCTGTCCACGCGTCGGCCTCCGGGCTGTTGCCTCTTTCCCTTCTTCATTGTCCTCATGGCATTCTCTTGTCCCCCATGGCCTTGCAGGACTTCCTTTCTGACATTTATTGTCCTCACAACCCTCTGTTGACCCGGGTAGCACCGTAGCGAGACTCAAGGGCCAGCACACCACCAGCGTCAGCCACATTTTGCGCTCTCAAAAGGGACTGTCACTACGTCCACCCTTGGAGGGTTGCCCCGGAAGGGTGGTCTTCTTGCGAGTGGTCCAACGCGGGCGAGAGTGTGAGTGGTCGGAGTGGTCCAATGCGGGCGGAGAAAATTGATCATTTGAATAGAGGAGAGAACAGGTTCACTCTCCTTGCTCTCTGCACACAGGTGTGCAAAAAACATTGCACAGCACAAGGCACCTTCTGCCAGCACTTGCAGATGGAAGCTACCAGCATTCCTCCGGCAGATTTCGCTGCAGCCTTCTCTGTGCACCTTTCACCTCCTAATTGTTTCGCTGTGGGAGCCTCCTTCTGCCTGTGGTTGTACTTGCATAGGGAACACAGACCGCTGGTGCCCACGCAAAACAGAGCCAGAAAGAGGGACAGCCCCCTTAGGGAGCAAAAGAGACATGCTCAGTGGCGGGATCGAACCGCCGACATTGGACTTGCACGCTGAGCGTATTAGGTCCACATCATAACCAACTAGATCAACCGAGCTCGACAGCGATGGGACAGAATTGCAAAAACATTCCATTTGCTCAGTTCTGCTGTCACATTCTGTTCATTCTGTTCCTCCTGCCAGTTGAGGCAGCTGCTGGATCGTAGTGGACTGCCCAGGCCTGTTGCCCTATGCAGGCACCCTTTCGCCCTCCAAGTGCACTTAGTGCAGTATCTCCCCTCCTCTGCAATGTCCTGCCTGTCTCCCTCCCCCCTCCTGCTGCCATGCACAGTGGACTTGTGCCCGTGCCTTCCTGGTGCAGCGGCGCAGTGGCCACACCAGTGCATGCCACACAGGCGCAGGCTACCAAAGCCTGGTACTGCAGACCCTGAAAGCAAAAGAGGACGTCGGCCAGGCATTGGTGCCGCTGATAACCTACTGCCTGCCGCCACTGCCAAAAGAGAAGACCGCCCAATGTGGGGCTCGAACCCACGACCACCAGATTACGTTGGCTCATAGTGAGCATTTGTAAGAGTCTGGTGCTCTGCCGACTGAGCTAACCGGGCTGATTGAGGGGAGGCTTCTGAGCTGCCAACTCATCGCCAGACAGCTATCGGAGCACCAACAGGCACTCGGGCAACTTGGGTCATTTGCCAATGTATCTCCCCCCGAATGTCTAGCCAGCAACATTGCATTCTGAGCAATC
>JAQJIZ010000081.1:0-73337 GCA_029873605.1 Rhodosporidiobolus sp. SP3-3/4
GGGCCGGGGGCTCGAGTGCGAGGTGGTCGTGCGAGAGGAAGCGGGAAGCGAGCGAGGGCCGATCTGGCCGGCATGACACGAGCGGACTCAGCATGGCAGGGTGGAGGAGACGCTGGAGCGGAAGCGAACCCGGGCCCGCCGACCTCCCCATGCTCTCTCTCGCCGCTCCCTCTTCGCCTCTTCCACCTCGACCTGCGCTTCTCCTCACTCTCTGGGGCCGCTGGCCCGCGTGCGATCCCCGTGCCCCCACACGGTGCCTCGCGTACGCCCCACGGCCCCGTCGCTGGCTTCTTGCTTCTCTCTCTCCTCTCACACCAAGCTCTTCAGCCCATCCTCCTCCTACGACCGCCGACGATGCCTCTCCTCGGCCCCAACTCCATGATCGCGCTCACGCGCCGCTCCATGAAGGCGCAACCCAAGGAGATCTTCAACTGGTACCTCTGGCTTTCCGCCTTCTTCATGGCCCTGCCTGGGTACGTCCTTTCCTTCGTCCTCCTTCTGCTCCAGTACTCACAAAGGACTCCTCCTCAATCTCTCTGTGCGGCCTGCGTCCGCCCTGTAGAACCGCGAAGGGCTTCGACGAGGGGTGAGCCGCTTCCTCCCCCCTTTTTTCCACTCCTCCTGCTCGTACTGACCCGTAATTGCGCAGAAACGTGGCACGCACGATCGTTAACACGCATTTCCAAGAGCTCTTTGGGCTGGACAAGGTGCGCTCGCCTTCCCGCCGCTTTCCCCCCTTGTCCCGCCTTGTACTGACTCGGCGCCCCCTCCTGCAGCTCTCCGCCTCGGACCTCGCTACCAAGAAGGGCTGGATTACTTCCATCGCTACCGCCGGTTCGTCCTCGTCCCTCTCTCCCGTCCCTACCTCCCTTATTGACCAGATCTGCCATATCGATTTCCAGGCGCCACCTTTGGCTGTCTCTTCAGTACGTCTTCTCTCTGCGCATGCCTGACTGAGACGACACGGACTCAACCACCCTGCCATAGTCGTCGCCATCATCAACCGCCTCGGCCGCCTCAACGCGCTCCGCATCGCAACCGTCTTCTACGCCGCCGGTATCATCGGCCAGGCCCTTAGCAACGGTAACCTCAGTGCTCTCTACGCGTCGCGGTTCATCGGCGGTCTCGGCATCGGCGGGACGACCGTGAGCTTCTCCATTCCTCTTTCCGATCCCTCCCCCTGCTGATCCCTCTTCAATCGTGTTGCAGGTCGTCTCCCCGATGTACCTCGCAGAGATCGCGCCGCAGAGCATCCGTGGCATGATGATCATGGCCTACGCCGCGTGCCAGCAACTCGGAGTTGTTTTCGGCTTTGTGCGTTTCCGACTCCTCTTGCTCCCGGCCGTGTCTAACCGCTCCTGCTTTTGCAGTGGGTTTACTACGGTGTGCATTTGCATTTTCCGTCGAACCGCCAGTGGTGGACCTCGACGCTCTTCCAGTTCGTCCCCCTCGGTGTGTGGACGGTGGGGACCTTCTTCCTTCCCGAGTCGCCCAGGTACTTGCTCCTCCGCGGAGACTACGACAAGGCCAGCGCGAACCTCGTTCGCCTGCGTCGCCTTCCCGCCGACCACCCGCTCGTTCGTGGCGAGCTCGACGGCGCTGCCGCCCAGATCGCCGCTGAGCGTTCCGTCAAGGAGGGATCCGGCTACTTCGACATCTGGAAGGAGGTGTTCGCGACGATCACGAACAGGCGCCGTTTCCTCCTTCTCTTCATCTGCCATGTCCTCGGTCAGGTACGATCTCTTTTCGCCTTCCTCCTTGACGCTTCTGACCCTCATCTCTTCTGCAGTGGTCCGGCGCCAACGCCATCACCCAAGTGCGCACACTTCGCTCTCTCGAGACTGGCTTGCCCGAGTGACCGACTAACTTGCTTTCTCCTTTTCAGTACTCTCCTACCATCATCGGCTACTTCGGCATCACCGGCGAGACGGCTTCGCTCGTCGCCACGGGCGCGTACGCCTGCGTCAAGTTCGTCTCGGCCGTCCTCACCGGCGTTTTCCTCGTCGACTTCGTCGGTCGTCGCCGATCCCTCCTCCTCGGCATCTCGCTCCAGATCGTCACCCTCGTCTACATCGCCATCTACCTCGGCGTCACCACCGGTCGCAGCACCGCCAGCATTGACGCCGACCCGAACGCCGTCCGGGCGTCGCAGGGCGCTCTCGCCGCGATCTTCATCCACGCTTGCGGCTGGTCCATCGGTGCGTTGCTTTCACTCGTCGACTCCTTCGAGTCAACGCTGACCCTCTCTCGCACGCTCTCTACAGGCTGGTTCTCGATGCCTTAGTGAGTTTCCGCCCTTTCCTCCTCACTCCCCTTCCATCCACCCTCTTACAAAATCCGCTCGAGACTGACCCGCGTTTTCCTGCAGCCTCCTCACCTCGGAGGTCTTCCCGACTCGCATCCGCTCTCACTGTGTGTCATTCATGATGGCCCTCCACTGGGCGATGAACGTGCGTGCTCCCCTCTCGCCCTCACATTCGAGAAAACGAACCTAACCAGATTTGCCTCGACCAGTTCGGCAACTCGTGCGCAACCCCGTCCCTCCTCGTCGCCGGCAACCGCTACGGCGCCTTCATCTTCTTCGCTTCGATCTGCCTCATCTCGATCGTCTTCGCCTACTTCTGCATGCCGGAGACCGCCGGTACGTCTCTCCGCTAGCCGTCCCCAACCGTCTCGCCTTCTCACTCACCGAGCTCTCTCCCATTCTGATTGCAGGCCGCTCGCTCGAAGGCATGGAGCGCCTGTTCGACGTCCCGCTGTGGCGCATCCACCGCTACGCCTACCCGACCGACGAGGACCTCAAGCCCGAGATGCGCTCGAACGCGGTCGAGTCCGTCGAGGCCGACGAGTGGGCCGACAAGGACAAGCCGCAGGGCGCGACCCGTCACGTCGAGATGGCGTAAGGCGGAGAGGGGGCGTCGTGGTGAATGCGGCGGTGGACAGTTTCCCTTTTCCATACTCTTCCTGGTCTTGCGCAGCAGCTCTGTTTCCTGTAGTTCTGTATTCTCTTTGATTGTCAAGTGTGTACCCTGCCTTTCCCGGTGCCAGTAATTCGAGCATCGCCAGAAGAATCGCGAGACGACGAGGAGAGAAAGGCAGCATTCCCGACCGTGGACAGGAAAGGCTCGCCTCGTTCTGCGCTAAGCGTCCGCTACCGAGAGCTACAGCAAAGCAGCGAGAGCGCGCGAGCCTCGCGAGGTGAGGAAAGCAGGAGGGGGTTGCGAAGGAGAACAAACAGGCGCGGACGGGAAGGAGAGAGGATAGGAGAAGCTGGGCTTGGGGGGGCGAGAAGGGTAGGGAGGAACGACGAGGGTATCGGCACGAGGAGCGGTTGTATACGTGTAAGGAAGAGGAGATGGGGAGGGCGAAATGCGAAAGCCGGGGAAGGGCGGGTTTTGCGGTAATGGCGAGGAAGGAAGGGAGATGGCGAGAGAGAGAGAGAGAGAGGGCCGACTAGAACGTCTCCTCCTCCTCGTTGACGAGGTCGCCTTGCGCGTCTTCGGGGACTTCGAAGCCCTCCTGCACGGGGCAAAGCAAAGCGGGGGAAGGGTCAGTCTCGCTCGTGCCGCCTTGGCATGCACGGACCCCCGCCTCGCTCGCGACTGCTCTCGCGCATGAGGTGAAGGGAATGAGAGCAAGAAGAACCGAAACGCACCTCCGTCGAGTACAGGATTGCCTGCATCTGCAGCAGCGTCTCGCGCTCGGCCTCGCTCGTGCCGGCGTCGGGGTCGTCCGCGAGCGGCGGGGACTCGAGCCGCGCGCCGATGATGATCTCGATCTCGCGTAGCTGCAGATGGTCGGGCGGGTGAGGGTTGACAAGGGGCAGGAGCAGGTCGAATGGAGGAGGAAAGAAGGGAGTTAGTGACCCCTCTTCCCGTGAGCGTTCCACGCCTGACGCCTGCTTCCACGAGCGAAAAGGGTGTCAAACCACGACGCACCTTGTTGAAGTAAAAGTCCCTCTCCTTCTCGAGCCCCTCGACGCTGAGCTTCATCTCCCCCAACTGCCCCGCCAGCGCCTCCATCTCGGCCCTGTCAACCCCGCCACTCGCCGCACTGCTGCTCCTCCCGGCCGCGGCCCCAACCGCCCTGCCCACCGGCGGCCTCCCCGCGCTCGTCCTCGCCGCCGCTGCCGCTGCAGGCGCTGGTCGCCTGGCAGCGGCAGGCGCAGCAGCAGACCGGGACGGCGCGCGCGGCGCAGAGGCGGCGGCGGCAGAGGGCGCGCCGGGTGCGCCCGAGCGCCGCGCGACGGCGTCGTACTCGCCGCCGGGGAAGTTGAGGTCCCAGTACTTTTTGAGCCACTGCAGGAACTCGAGGTTGTCTTGCATCTTGCAGCGGACGAGGCGGTCGACGGGGATGGGCTGCGGTGCGTGCGCGGCGAGGAAGTGGTGGAAAGCAAAAGGAGGAAGAACGAAGTCGGGGTGACGGGTGGGGAAAAAGAGGCGAGAAAGAAAAGGTCAGTCTCGTCTTCTTACCCCAGGTCTCTCCCTGTTCGCGTAAAAAGAGAAGCCGCACCTTGTCGATCCCGTGGCTCTTGAAGACGTTCTGGAGGATGCGGAAGTTGGCGAGGAACTCGTACTCCTGGCGCGCCTGCATCTTGACCTTGCCCATCGGCACGTCGCCGAAGATCGAGTCGACGATCTGGCAGTAGGCGGCACCGGAACCTGGTGGGCGGGAAGTCCGGGTATGGGGATGAGGCGGGTTCAGGGGAGAAAGGGGACGAGGAGGGTCGAGGGAAAGTGTCGAGACGGTGTGCGAGCGGGGCGAGACAGCGTAGGATGGATTGAGCGCGTCCATTGACGCAGACGAGCGGCATGAGGGCGCGCAAGGAGGGCGAGAGGGAGAGGAGGAAGGTGCTCGTCGTCAGCCAACATGGTCCTCGAGTCTGCGCCCTCAACGGCATCTCCTGGCACGCCGGCTCGCGAGGACAGAGAGTATAGCTCACCGCATTGCTCGACCTACTCGCGGCGTCCATCCGAGGTGTAGAGAGGGCGTGAGAGGGGCGACAAGGTGAGAGTGAGCGAAGGGGTCGAGCGGCGTCCGTACGGGACAGGGGAGAAAGCGAACGCGAGACGGACCTTGGTGTACGACACCGCCAACAGGTCGTTCAACCATGCGACAAGCTCCATGCGGGATTCGCCGGCCATGTTGTCGCTTGTTCGATGAGGAGGAGGAATTGAAAGTGAAGTGGACGGGCGGCTGTTCTGGCAATGAAAGGTGCTTGTAGCAGCTCTGGTGACGGTGTGCGAGCAGTAGCAGGCAGTCTCGTGAGCTGGGAGAAGAGCGAGGACGGGCAAGAGCCACGAGGCGCAAATGTAGCTTCTGTGTTCGGTGCAATAGTATGGCTTTATCCCTCACGAGGCCGGCAAAAGACGCTGCGCGGACGACCTTGCTCTGATTCGTGTTGAACTGGAACGCTTCTGCATGCAATTGTACCAGCTTGTCAAAAATGGCTTCGATCCCGACGACTGGAAGCCGGCCGCAACGAGGACGCGTTCGCTCTGTTCCTTCGCTCGCTGCTTCTCCGGTTACTCGACACCAGCGCTACCATGCTGCCACGATCCACAGCCCGTTCCTTCTCCCACTCCCTCCGCCCAGCTCCCTCCTCCTCCTCCAGCTACTCGTCCTCACTCCTTCGCCACTCTTCCCGCCGCCACCTCTCTCTCCGCCCACTCTTCGACTCGATCCTCCGCTCCAGCCCCTCCAATCCGCCCCCTCCACGCGACGGCGAGCGCCCGCAAGGCCTTGACGACTTCTTCCGCGGTCAACTCGGCAGGCGACCCTCGTCCTCCCCGCGCGACAACGCCGGTGCACCGGGAGCCGCACAGGCACCGGGGGCAGCCGACATCGCCCCCAAGGACCCCATTAAGGGCCTCTTCGGCCAGCGTGCGACCGACACCACTGGCGGGCCGAACAGGCGCAAGGACGACGACGGCAAGGACGGCAAGGACGGCAAGGGCAAGAAGGACGGCAAGAAGCCCGATCCGAACGAGCAGCCCAGCCCGCCCAACCCGTCCCCGGCCAGCCTGCTCGCGACCACGGTCGCCATGTACGTCCTCTACCGCCTCTCGAGCCAGTACGACCCCTCGAGCCGCGAGATCACCTGGGCCGAGTTCTACTCGGCGTTCCTCTCCAAGGGTCTCGTCGACAAGCTCACCGTCGTCAACAAGAGCCGCGTCCGCGTCTCGCTCCACTCGAACGCCACCGGCTCGGGCGCGTCCGGCCAGCCCGGCGCGGGCAGCTACTACTTCAGCATCGGCTCGGTTGAGGCGTTCGAGCGCAAGCTCGACGAGGCGCAGAACGAGCTCGGCATCCCCGCCTCGGAGCGCCTCCCCGTCGCCTACCACGAGGAGATCCCGCTCGGGACCGCGTTCCTCAACCTCCTCCCGACCCTTCTTCTCGTCGGCTCGACCGTCTGGATCTACCGCCGCATGACCGGCGGCGGTGGCGCGGCGGGCGGCGGCGGCGGTGGCATGTTTGGCGGCGGAGGCGGCGGCGGTGGACCGGGCGGCATCTTCGGCGTCGGCAAGTCGAGGGCCAAGATGTTCAACCACGAGACGGACATCAAGGTCAAGTTCAGCGACGTCGCCGGCATGGACGAGGCCAAGGAGGAGATCCAGGAGTTTGTCAAGTTCCTCCAGAAGCCGGAGCACTACGAGCGCCTCGGCGCCAAGATCCCTCGCGGCGCCATCCTCTCCGGCCCGCCTGGTACCGGCAAGACGCTCCTCGCCAAGGCGACCGCCGGCGAGGCCGGCGTGCCCTTCTTCAGCGTGTCCGGGTCCGAGTTCGTCGAGATGTTCGTCGGCGTCGGCGCGTCGCGCGTGCGCGACCTCTTCGCGCAGGCGAAGAAGAACGCGCCCGCGATCGTTTTCATCGACGAGATCGACGCGATCGGCAAGGCGCGCGGCAAGGGCGGCCAGTTTGGCGGCAACGATGAGCGCGAGTCGACCCTCAATCAGCTCCTCGTCGAGATGGACGGCTTCGGCACGGGCGAGCACGTCGTCCTTCTCGCTGGTACCAACCGGTCCGACGTCCTCGACCCGGCGCTCATGCGCCCTGGACGGTTCGACCGCCACATCGCTGTTTCGAACCCGGACGTGAGCGGACGGAGGCAGATCTTCCAGGTGCACCTGAAGAAGCTCGTGCTCGACATTCACAAGGACGCGGCCGCGGCGGCGAAGGAGGGCGAGCAGAAGAAGGAGCACGACGGGCAGGAGACGAACGAGGAGGAGGGCCTCACCGAGGGCGGGTCCCGCCCGGTCGCGGCCAACTTCTCTTCCGCGCCTTCTTCCCTCGCCGCCGACCCTATCTCCCGCATCGACGTCTCTTCCTCTCCCGTCCTCTCGCACGTCTACCGCGCGACCCCGACCTCCGACTCCCCCTCTACCTCCTCCCCCTCTTCCTCCTCCTACTCCGACTCCACTCCTTCGGCCGACACCGCCCCCGGCTCCTCCCCCTCCTCCAACTTCCGCTCCATGTACACCCTCAAGCCGACCGACGAAGTCCCCGCCGACTCGCCCCTCTGCAAGCTCATCTCGAAGCTCTCGGCGCACACGCCCGGCTTCTCGGGCGCCGACATTGCCAACGTGTGCAACGAGGCCGCCCTCATCGCCGCGCGCCTCGGCGCCGACGCCGTCTCCGAGAAGCACTTTGAGATGGCGATCGAGCGTGTCATTGCCGGCATGGAGCGCAAGAGCCGCGTGCTTGACCCGGAGGAGAAGCGCACGGTCGCGTATCACGAGGCTGGGCATGCTGTCTGCGGCTGGTTCCTCGAGTGGGCGGACCCGCTGCTCAAGGTGCGTTCTCTTCTCATCCTCCTCTTTTTCTGTCAGCGAGAGCCTGATCCTCCCTGTTTTCCGCGTCTCGCGCGTAGGTCTCCATCGTTCCCCGCGGCGTTGGCGCTCTCGGTTACGCTCAGGTGCGTTTCGCATTCCTTCCCCGTCTTCTCACCTCGCATCTCCGCAACTCCGCTGACTTCCTCCCTTTCTTTCCTTGGCCCCTCCATCACCCTGCGTCATCCTCCCCCACCTCATGTCTACGCGCTCACGTGACTTCACCCTCCTCGCCCCGTCTCCTCGCCATGCCGACCGCGCCGCACAAACAGTACCTCCCCAAGGAGCGCTACCTGTACACGACCGAGCAGCTCATCGATCGCATGTGCATGACGCTCGGCGGACGCGTCGCCGAGGAGATCTTCTTCAAGCGCATCACGACCGGCGCGCAGGACGACCTGCAGAAGGTCACCCGGATGGCGAACGAGGTCATTGCCAACTGTGCGTCGGCGCTCTCCTCTTTTTTCTTCTCCCGCCCCATTCCTCTCTGTGGAGTCGGTACTGATCGATCTTGTTGGTGCGAGACGTACAGACGGCATGAACTCGACCGTCGGCCCGCTCTCGTACCGCCAGGAGCAGGAGTCGTTCCAGAAGCCGTTCTCGGAGAAGACGGCGCAGCTGATCGACGACGAGATCCGCAACATGGTCCGCGAGGCGCACCGCCGCTGCACCGACCTCCTCACGGAGAAGAAGGACGCCGTCGAGAAGGTTGCCAAGCTGCTGCTCGAGAAGGAGGTGCTGAGTCGGTGCGTCTCTCTCCCTCTGTGGTCCCTCTGTTTCTCGACAAGCTGTCTGAGCCGTACTGACCTCGCCATGCTCGCTTGCCACGCGCAAACAGCTCCGACATGATCCGCCTGCTTGGCCCGCGCCCCTTCGGCGACTCGTACGACGACGCCGTCTCCTTCGGCTCTGCGACGGCCGAGCCCGAGGCGGGCCAGCTCGGCAAGGGCATCGAGGGCGGCCTCGGCGGCGGTATCGGGACCGACATCCCGCACCCGGGAGGCATCGAGGAGGGCGCGAGGGCGCAGAGCACGCAGTGAGGGCGCTCCCTCCGGCTGTGAGTGGCTGCGAGCAGCGCAGCTAGACGCGCAGGCGCTATAGAGTCGAAGACGGTCGTTCTTCCTCCTTCCCTTTTCCAGTGTACCTCTTTCCTCTCCTTCTTCTCCGAGCACAGCAACCACCGCACTTCGTAGCTCTCCCTCCTTTGTATCATCCTCCCGCCTCATGCACCCACTGAAACTGAATCAAGTTGCCAAGCTCTCCCGGCTCGACCTGGTGAGCGGCCGCGGTTTTCTTTTCCTAGCCTCCCTCTCACCTCGTTGCCGTCCTCGCAGACTCTTCCGGCAAGCCGCTGCACCGCGCGGCGGGTCATCGTCGGGCTCCTGTTCCCCCACCTGCCGCCCGAGACACGGGCAGTGCGGAAACGTCGAAGCGGAAGCCGCGGGTTCTTCAAGTCCACCGGGAGGACTCGCATCGCCTCTTCGCTTCATCGACATCGCTGCTGGCTTTCTGCCTCCACCGCTCGCTTTCTACATCGACAAGGATAATGCCGCACTCCACTATCGACTCGCAACGCGCCTGCGTTGCGATAAATGGCTTCGGCCGGTGAGGGTCTTTCTCGCCTCCTCCTGCTCTCCCAGCGTGATCTTACGTTTCTCCTCCGCGGGCTGACAATGTTTTCTTGCTCTCGACCCGTACAGGATTGGCCGCGCCGTTTTCCGCGCCTCTCTCGACCGCGACGACCTCGAGGGTGCGTCTCTTCTTTTGCGTCCTCGCTCTTCACCCGCCCCTTCCGGCGGGTTGCGCGAATCGCGGCGACTTCTTTGAGCGACGAGGTGGCCGCCGCGCACGCGCGCGCAGTACCGAAGTGAGAGCTAACCCTTCTTTCCGTTCCAGTCGTCCACATCAACCACACCGCCCCGACCACGAAGCACCTTCTCCGCTCTATCCTCTTTGACAGCACCCATGGACCTCTGAAGCATGCCGCCGACCTCTCCGTCTCCGACTCGGGCGACGCGCTCTTCTTCCGGGGGCGCCGGATCACCCTCTCCTCCTTCCGCGACCCGCTGCAGCTCACCTGGGCCGAGTGGGGCGCCGATTACGTCGTTGAGAGCACGGGCCAGATGCTCACGGTCGAGGCCGCGAGCCAGCATCTCCAGAGCGGCGCGAAGAAGGTCGTCATCTCGGCGCCGTCGAAGGACGCAAAGACGATTGTTGTCGGTGTCAACCGCAAGGAGTACTCGCCTGAGATGAACGTCGTTTCGAACGCTTCCTGCACGGTGCGCTACTGCTCCTCGTCTTCGGTCAGGAGACACCTCGCGCTGACCACCTTTTCTTCCTGCAGACCAACTGCCTCGCCCCGCTCGCCAAGGTCCTCCACAACGCGTTTGGCATCTCGAGCGGCATGATGTCGACCGTCCACGCTTCTACCTCCTCTCAGCACATCCTTGATGGCTACTCCAAAAAGAGCTTGCGTCTGGGTGCGTTTCCCGTTTTCTCCTTCTCCCTGCTTTCGTGTGCTGATTTTTCCCTCTTCTTGCCTTTCTTTGCGTCTCTCCTTGCCTCGACAGGTCGCTCTGTCGCTTCCAACATCATCCCGACCACCACCGGCGCCGCCTCCGCCATCTCCCTCGTCCTCCCCGAGCTTACCGGCAAGCTCACGGGCATCAGCATCCGCGTCCCCGTCTCGAACGTTTCCATGGTCGACCTCACCGTCGTACTCTCGACGCCCGTCGCGACGAAGGAGGAGCTCCTCCAGCCGCTCCGCGATGCCGCCGCCGGGAGGATGAAGTCGTCCATCGGCCCGCTGAGCAATGTCATCGCCGTCAGCGACGACGAGCTCGTCTCGTCCGACTTTTGCGGGTGGCAGCAGTCGTGCATCGTCGACTCGGCCGCGACGACCAAGCTGGACGACAAGACCTGGAAGATCATCGTGCGTTTTGCCTTTTCTCTTCCTGCCTCTTCGCGCATCTCGCCCTCAGATGCTGCTCCGCCCTCTCGCGCCGCTCTTCGCTCTTGATGACCGACGCTGACGGTCTGTCTTTCCCCCCTTGCAGGCCTGGTACGACAACGAGTGGGCCTACTCCGTCCGCATCCTCGACCTCATTCAGTACATGCACAGCGTCGACGGCGGCCTGCAGTCTCCCCCGGACGAGGCCAAGCCGCCGGTCAACCCGGCTTCGCTTGCCGCCGCTGTTGACGCTGCCCTCTAGACCAGAACAGACAGACCGTCCCGCACTCTTCGCCTGCCCTTCTCTCCCCCCTTTTCTTCTTTTGCCCGCCGCATACCCCCCTCCGTACGCTGTTGATGTTCCTTCTCCCGTGCTTCGCAATCGCAATATAATTCATTTCCTCGCCCACGATGAGCGCTTTTCCTTGACGTCCTCTGCTGCTTCCCTTTCCCAACACGCGGCACAAGGTCTGCCGACTCGTCTTCCGGCATATGTGTTCCTGCCGTTACCTCCCTGTCACGCTCGCGCGGCTTGAAAGTCGAGAATGACACCTTCGCCTTTTCTCACTCGAGAGGAAAAAGAGGGAGGGGCTCAAACTGTGCTCTTTCGAGCGGTACGGGTAGCCAGACTGTCCAAAGGATGGCTAGGGCACCCTGTGCTTGTATCGGTAGCGCACGAAGGTCGAGAAGACGAGAAGTAGTCGCGCCTCCTCCCCTCGAGCCCTCTTCACCTCTTTCCAGCTTCTACACGACGGCAGCGCGGTCATTCAAGCATGCGTGAGATCGTTCACCTTCAGACTGGCCAGGTGTGTCTTCGATGTCACTTCCCGTGGTCTCAGTCGCTCTGGAGAGCGAGATTGAGGAGGAGGAGAGGGTTCGAGCGGCACACTGACTCGCTCGCCTCGTCTAAACACACAGTGCGGCAACCAGATGTACGTCCTCTCAAGATGACACGCTCCTGTCCAGCCGGAATCGCTGTACCGGTCCAGATGGAGACGAGGCGGTCAACGTGGGGCGGCGAAGCTCGAGCGGGCCAGGATCAGCGAAGGAGGGCTGGGAGCACCACGCGCACCGTCTAGAGCAATGACAAGGAGCTGACCTCGCCCTGCCGAACGACTACAGCGGACAGAACTTCTGGTCCGTCTTCTTCCTCCTCCCTTTCTCCCCTCCCCTTACTTGCTCACCCTCGTTCGCGCTCGATAGGGAGACCGTCTCCGAGGAGCACGGCATTGCCAATGACGGTCAGTACCAGGGCGACTCGGACCTTCAGCTCGAGCGCATCTCGGTTTACTATAACGAGGTCCGTTTTTCTTCCTCTACTGCTCCGCCCTCCCTTTCCCGCTTTTCTTGCTCATTGGGGCTATCCTATCGTGTGCGCAGGCGTCCGGCAACAAGTATGTCCCCCGCTCCGTGCTCGTCGACCTTGAGCCGGGAACGATGGACGTGCGTCTCTTCTCGTTTTCTCCCGTCCTCACACTACCTGTCTTCGCTTCCTACTTTTCAGCTCTTTCTCTCGGTCGCTTACAATGCCTTTTACCCCTCACCATAGGTCATCCGCGCCTCGCCCATGGGTGGTCTCTTCCGCCCGGACAACTTTGTCTTCGGCCAGTCGTCTGCAGGCAACAACTGGGCCAAGGGCCACTACACGGAGGGCGCTGAGCTCGTCGACAACGTGATGGACGTTGTGCGCAAGGAGGCTGAGGGCTGCGACTGCCTCCAGGGTTTCCAGATCACTCACTCGCTCGGGTGCGCTTTCCTGTCCCCGCCTCATTCGCATCTCCCCCCTCTTCTTTCCGCCCACGCGTATCTGACACTCACATGTACGTAGTGGTGGTACGGGATCCGGCATGGGCACCCTCCTCATCTCCAAGATCCGCGAGGAGTTCCCGGACCGCATGATGGCAACCTTCTCGGTCGTCCCGTCGCCCAAGGTGTCCGACACGGTCGTCGAGCCGTACAACGCTACACTCTCCATGCACCAGCTCGTCGAGAACAGGTGCGTCTCGCAAAGAAGGAGTCGTTCTGCCTGCGCCGCTCGTCCTTTTCCCCCCTGCTTCGCCCTTTCTTCCAGTTCTCATGCTGACTAGTTCCCCCTACAGCGACGAGACCTTCTGCATTGACAACGAGGCGCTGTACGACATTGCCTTCCGTACCCTCAAGCTCTCCGTCCCGACCTACGGCGACCTCAACCACCTCGTCGCGAATGTCATGTCCGGCGTCACCACCTGCCTCCGCTTCCCCGGCCAGCTCAACTCGGACCTCCGCAAGCTCGCCGTCAACATGGTCCCCTTCCCGCGTCTGCACTTCTTCATGGTCGGCTACGCGCCCCTCACCGCGCCTGGGTCGCAGTCGTTCCGCGCCGTCTCGGTGGCGGAGCTCACCCAGCAGATGTTCGACGCGAAGAACATGGTCCGGTCCTTCCTCCTTTGCTCGCGAGAGCTGCTGCATGTCGAGTCGAGGCTGACTTTGCCCCCATCTCCGTACTTTCGCAGATGGCCGCTGCCGACCCGAGGAACGGCCGGTACCTCACCGTCGCGGCCTACTTCCGCGGCAAGGTCTCGATGCGCGAGGTCGAGGACCAGATGCAGAGCGTGCAGCAGAAGAACGCCGACCACTTCGTCGGTTCGTCGAGTCGGGTGTCTTCCCGCCTTGTTCACTGCTGACCGGCGGCTCCCCTCGCCTTTCCTACTATCGTAAAACAGAGTGGATCCCGTCCAACATTCAGACCGCGCAGTGCGACATCGCGCCGAAGGGCACGAAGATGGTGCGCCTCAGCCCTTTCTTCTGCTCAAACAGTCCTTCACCTTTTTCCGTTTCCCTTTCAGGCTGTCACCTTCATCGGCAACTCTACCGCTATCCAGAGCCTCTTCCAGCGTGTCGGCGACCAGTTCTCTGCGTGCGTCCCTTTCCCTCCTCTGCACCCTGTCCGTTCGGCTGACCCGTCCCATCACTCGCTGCAGCATGTTCCGTCGCCGCGCCTTCCTCCACTGGTACACCGGCGAGGGCATGGACGAGATGGAGTGCGTGCTTGCCCTTGCTTCCTTTCCTTCTGCCACTACTCTGTCCTCGTCCCCTTCCTTCGTGGTTTCCTATCTTTCAACCTCGTCCATGAGCTGACTCGGTTTGGCCCAGGTTCACCGAGGCCGAGAGCAACCTCAACGACTTGATCGCGGAGTACCAGCAGTACCAGGAGGCTGGCGTCGACGAGGAGGAGTACTACGAGGAGGAAGGCGTTGCGGAGGGCGAGGTGCGTCCCGGTCTCGTTCCGCTCCTCCACGACGGAACCCAGCCGACTGACTCATTCATCTTGCAGTACGCCGAGGAGTAAACGTCTTCACCGTCTTCTCCAGATCCCCCAGCATCAGCCGTACCAGCCGTACCCGCCCACCCCTCTCATCCCTAATACCCCTCTCTTTCTCTCCGTTCCCGCGTCGCCCATGCGCGCTTGTCTTGTCAAGTCTACACTGCAACCCTCGCAACACCTTCTTTCTCGCCCATTCGGCATCGCGGCGAGACGGCAACGAACGAGAGAACAGTCGCATGCCGGCACCGAGGCACTCTGCGGCACCGCTAGCAGCGCTGTCAGGCAGTGTGGCGCGGTTGAAGCAGCAGCCGTCATTTTCTCGCTCGCTTCCGAGAGCCCAACAGGTTGAAGGGGCGAAAAGGAAAAGTGTAATGCAAGCGGGTAGAAGACTGCAACCAAAAGATCCGGAAAGGGGTGTGTAGGAGTGGAGGAGGGGCGAGGGAGTGCAAAGACAGTTGCGAGGTGGTGAACGAGATTAGGGGGAGTGAGAAGGGTGGGGTGGGGTGGGGGGTGGAACGACAACGACAACATGTAGGTCGAGGAATGGGTTCTTTTAGGCAGACGCGGCGGCGACGACCTTCTCGTACGCCTTGTCGAAGCTCTCGCGACCGAACTCGACCTCCTCCTCGCCGTCCATCGACTCCATCTTGGTCTTGAGCTCCTCGGTCTCCTCCTTCGAGACGCCAGCGCCGAGGAGGAGCGTCGTGGTGAAGGCGTACGCCGACGGGGCGTCCATCGCCGTGTCGACGAGCGACTTGAAGACGGGCTCGAAGGCGGAGAGGATCTGGGCGTGCGAGACGAGGTCCTTGGCGACGACCTGCTTGAAGAGGTCGCGGGTGAGGTTGACGGCCTCGACCTTCTTGAGGATGGCGGCCTCGGTGAGCTTGGTGATGAGGAGATCGCGGTACTCCTTCGGCAGCGCCTCGACGGAAGCGACGGCCTCGCCGATGTTCTTGATCTCGAACCACTGCGAACGGAACGAGGTGTGAGTCACAATGCAAGAAAGGGAAGCAGTATCGAGCACGCACCTCGTCGACCGAGTTCTTCGCCTTGCGCTCCGCCTCGCTCCGGCTCAGCGACGACGCGTTCGGGTCGATCGCGCCATCGTCCTCGTCCTCGTCCTCCTTCTTCTCCTCCTTCTCCTCCTCCTCGCCCTCGATCGGCTTCGTCCGGGGCTGGAGGTTCAACCGCGGGCGTTGGCTCGGCGCCGCGGCGGCGGGAGCGTCGCTGCCGTCCGCGCCCGACTCGAGGAGCGCGAAGGGGTTCGACGGGGTTGCCGGGCGCGCCTCCTCCTTCGCCGGCTTGCGGTTGCGGTTCGCGAACGCGCCAGTCGGGCCGAGCGAGATGCTCGCGGACGAGTCGCGGATGCGGCCGAAGCCGGACAGGTCGCCGGCCTTGGCTGGTCGTTGCGGCTGGGTGGTCCAGCCGTCCGCGCCGGTCTGCGGGACGCCAAAGTCGCCACGGGACTGGCCGCGGCGCGAGTTGGGGCGGGAGAGCTGGTCGCCCAGCCGGGGGAGCTTGCCGCCGGACGAGGCGACGCGGCGAGCGGACTCCTCGGCCTGCTTCTGCGCCTCGGCGTGGATCTCGGAGATGGTCTTCGGGCCAGCCGCAGCGGTCTTCGAAACCCACTTGGCAGCACGGAGGTCGACAACATCCTGCAGAAGAGCAAGTCGAAGTCAGTCCTGGAAGAAGGGCACAGAAAGAAGGTGCTGGACGCACGAGGATCATGAAGTGGACACGCGACGAGACCTTGGGCGACCGGGCGATCGTGTTCATGCGCGAGAAGTAGACGTCCATGTGCTGCTTGGCCTTCGGGTTGTCGAGGCCCTTGCCGACGGTGGTGAGGAGGCGGCAGAGCGACTCGACGTCCTCCTCCTCCGGGTTCTCGGTGTTGGCGAGGAGCTTCTTGATGCACTCGTGCATGATGCGCTCCGTGAGCATCTGGAGACGGTACAGCTCACCGATGAAGCGGACGAGACCGAGGCCGCGGCGCTTCGCCTTCTGCGCGGCGTAGTACTCGTCGGAGAGGAGCTCGGCCTCCTTGGACTGCTCCTTGCCGGACTCCTCCGCCTCCTTCTTGGCGGCGTCGTTCGCCTCCTGCTTCGCCTTGTCGTCGGCCTCCTTCGACTTGGCGGCGGCGGCGGCGGCCTCCTTGTTCTTCCAGCCCTGCTCGTAGTCCTCCTGGCAGCGGTTGAGGAGGTACTTGCGGAAGAGCGCACCACCGGCGACGGGGGTGCCGTCGGCGGTCTTGACGGTCTCGTCGCGGACGTCGGCCGAGACCTTCTCCATGAGCTTGCGGCACAGGCGCGCGTACATCTCGGACCAGGTCGCCTCGTCGGTCGCCTTCTCGAAGATGAGCGCGATGACCTGGCGGAGGATGCGGCCGTCGGTCTCGTCGACCGACTTGTTCGCCCACTCGAGGATCTGGTCCGAGATCGAGTCGAACCGCTCGAGCGTGAGCTTGTTGAGGAGCGCCTTGACCTTGCGCTGCACCATCTCGGGCGACGTCATGTCGACGTCCTTGTTGCGCTCGCCGCCGGCGAGAACGGACGGCGCCCAGCCGTTCGCCGAGCGCGGCTCGAGCGTCGCGTCCTCGAAGCCCTCGCCGGCGACGTGCTGGCCCGGCTTGCGCGACTCGTCGCGCTCCTGGCCGTCCTTCTTGTCGCCGCGGCGCTTGCCGCGCTCCGACTTGGTCCGGCCGCCGAACGCGCCGCCCATGCTCGACTGCGACGTCGTGCGCGACATGCTGCCGCGCTGGCCGCCGAACGCGCCCGACTGCGACCGCGCGAGCGAGGCCTGGAAGCGCTGCTCCGACGTCATGCCCGATACGCCGCCCTGGCCAAAGTTGCCCATGCCGCCGAACGCGCCGCCGCCGACGCCGCCCATCGACGCCGAGCGGCCGAACGAGCCCATCTGCGAGTTGCCGCGCGACGGGATCGAGGGCGGACCCATCGAGCCCCGGCCGCGCGCGCCCGAGCCGAAAGCGCCGCCACGGGGAGCGGCGCCGTCGTCGACCATGCCGATGTCGGCGAGGTTGGGGAGCGAGTCGGGCTTGGCGGTGCAGACGTGCATGAACTGGAGCAGGAACTCGCGGTCGTAGCGATACTTGGCCGGCTCGGCATTGAAGTTGAGCTCGGCCTGCGGCGCCTTGGTGCCCTCCGGGTAAGAGACGGCGGCGAGGTCCTCGATCGGGCGAGCGGCGGCGATCTGAGCCGACGACGGCGCGGTCGAGGTCGAGGCGAGGGAGGAAGCGGCGGTCGGGTCCATACGGGGAGGGAGACCGACCTCCGGCTTGGCAGGAAGGAAGGACGGGAGGGACGGGGTCGAGGGAGTAGGCGGGACGGAAGCGGCGGGGATGGGGCCGGTGGCGTTGAGGGCGTCGCGAGCCTCGGCGAGGGCCTCAGCCGGGTCCTTCGACTCGGTCGCGACCTTCTCGTCGGCGAGGAGGGCAGCCTCCTCGGCACGGACAGCCTCGGCCTCGGACGAGCGGACCTTGAGGCCGGCGATCTCCTCGCCCGGAGTGGACGGCGTCGAGACGTCGGGCGACTGGGTCTCCTCGCGCTTGAGCTCCTCGACGACGGCAGGCTTGGTCGACGCCGGGGTCGCGGCGGCGGCCTCCTCCTGCTTCGTCTTGGTAACCTCGACAGCCTTGGCCTTGGCCTCAGCGGCCGCCTGGTCGAGCTTGAGCTGCTCGGCGGCAGCCTCCTCCTCGGCCGTGCGGGTCGCGGCCTCGACGTCCTCCTTCTTCGGCTCCTCGGCCGCGGGCTTCTCCTCCGCCTCGGGCTTCGTCTCCTCAGCCTTGACCTCCTCCTGCTTCGGCTCGTCGGCCTTCTTCTCCTCCGGCTTCTTTTCCTCCTTGGGCGGCGGCTTGCGGATCTGGATCGCCGCGCTCGTCCGCTTCGTCGGGGTGAACTCAGCCGCGCTCAAGCTCGGCTTGAAGTCGGACGCGCCGACCCGGAGAGGCGTGCTCGTCGCGGGCGTGAAGAGCGGCGCGTTCGGGTTCGGGCCCTGGCGGGGGAGGGAGGCGTTCTGGGTTTGAGGGGAGGGGAAGGCGTTCGGGGCAAAGGAGGCTGAAGACGGAGTGGAGGGGGCGGGAGCGAGGCCGGCGTGGCCGAGAGAGGGAGAGGCGGGGACGACCGGCTTAGGGGTGGAGGCGCCGGAGGTAGGAATTGGAGCACCCGGGGCATAGCCGGGGTAGGGAGCGTAACCCTGAGGAGCGGCATAGGGGTTGTAGGCGCCGTAGGGCTGAGAAGGGAGGAAAGATCAGTACGAGAAGAAAAGAGGAAGCGAGCGCGAAAAAGGGGCGTACGGCACCGTACTGCTGCGGCGGGTACATGCCCATCGGCTGCTGCCCGAGCTGCGCGGTCTGCATCCGCGGGCTCGTCGGTCCACCGAACGACGGGCGACCCTGCGGAGGCGGGCGCGGCACGCCACCAGCGAGGACAGGCGAGCCGACAAAGCTGCCCGTGCGCGAGCCGGCGGACGACGGCGCGCCCGGGTACGGCCCGGCGCCGCCCATGCCGACGTTGTTGCCGTTCGGAATGTTCTGCGGCGACGGGCCCTTGGGCACGAACGGCTGCGCGCCCGGCTGGGGCTGGCCGTAGAAGCCCTGCTGGGGCGGGGAGAAGGCCTGAGGGGGAGGGGGCTGGAAGGAGGGCCCGCCGCGCGGGACGAAGACGGCAGCCGCGGCGCCGCCGAGGTGGGAGGGGTGGGGAGCGTGCGGGAGGGGGGAGGTGCTCGGCTGAGGAGAGCGCGACGCTTGCGGGTCGTAGGTCGCGAGCGAGCGACGCTCAGTCGGCACCGGCATGGGGACGGGAGAGGCGGAAGAAGGGCCGGGAGCCGGAGCGGAAGAGCCGCCACCGGTGAAGAACGAGTGGAGGTTGATCTTGGCGGCGGCAGCAGCGGCGGCGGGGGTGTTGGACGCCTCGGCGGGGAGAGTGCCGAAGGTCTTGGGCGCACCGCCAGCGAAGGCGGGCGGGGCAGCCGGAGAGGAGGACAGGGTAGCGTTCTTGTCGTTGGCGGTGCCGAAAGCGACTGAGGAGTAAATAAACGGAACCGTCAGTTTCTCCCGCTCACCGCCTTTTGACGTAGAAAGAAAGCAACGCACCATCGGACCCAGCCGCTCCACGCATCTCCTCGACCCTGGAGGGCGGCACCCGAACGCCGTCGACCTGCACGCTCGGCTTCTTCTGGCTGCTCGCGACGGGCGAGGTCGGCTGGGACCCGGCGAGCGCGGACGCGGCCGGGGTCTGGGGCGCGCCACCGTTGAGGACGCCCGTGGCGTCCTGGCCGCTCACGGCGGCGGGCGAGGGCTGGCTCTTCTTGGCGGCGGCGGCGTAGTTGAAGGCCGGGATCTGGGGGACCTTGTACTGCGCGGCGGAGGGCTTGGACGGGGTCGAGGTCGAAGCTGGGGCGGCAGCGGCAGTAGGCGGCGGGGTGGCTTTGGTGCCAGAGTTGGAAGGGGTGCTCATGAGAGAGGGAAGTTGGCGACGAGGATCAGGTCGGAGCGGGACTGGCGAGAGTCGCGCTGGGAACTGAGCACGGGGGGAGGAGGAGAGGAGAGAGTGGCGAGTGGGTGTGCGAGTAGGCGAGTTCTACTCTTGTAATGCGGTGCTCGTCCGAGTGGAGGAGCGCTGAGCGGAGGACGAGAGGGTGGCGATTGGTCGCGGACGAAAGACGGACGGCCAGGGGGAGCCTTGGGGTCAAGGGCACCGGGTAAAGGCTACAAGAGACGCCTAACCAGCCACTCTGTCAGCTCCTGGACGAGGCGAGGACAGCGAGAAACGACGCACCTCTTTTTCTGCCTTTTGAGGGCGAGAGAGAGCTCGACAGTCGACGGTCGAAGCTACGGGGGGCACAGAGGGACGACAGGGACCCTCCGATCTACGCTGGCTGGGGAAGCAAGCAAGCAAAGCACGCCAGGCGGACTGGCAAGCGGTGAGGCAACCAGGACTCGACCGCGCCCGCGCTTCACCTTAATCGCATTGTAACCAGACTACTACCTCGCCTCTATTGCCCTGCTGGCTTGCCTTTGTCTCCCCGATCTCGCTTGGCCTGGCGTGCTGCCCTTTTCTGCTGTCTACAGGAGCAGGGAGAAGCCGTTCCGAAGCAGCGATCTCGACGAAGAGCGACTTTTCCTCGACGCTCTTTTCCGGACAACCAGCGGCTTTTCTCCTTCGGCGCAATACCCTGGCGGGCCGCACCGAGAGGGCAGAGACAAGCTTCTATGGCGCGCCCTCGACAGGCTTGAACAGGTGCTCGCGGTAGTATCGCAGCTCTGGTCAGGACGGAGGAGCGGAAGAAGAGGGTCAGTCGGCAGTCCAGACGAGGTAGAAGAAGCGAGTCGCACCCGCAATAGACGCCTTGATGTCGGACAGTGCTCTGTACGGTAGCAAGGCTCTTCAGTCCAGCAGCAACGAGAGCAAAGACGGGAAAGAGAAGAGGAGGAAAGCCCGTCGACGCACCGGTGCTCCGCCTCGTCCTTCTTGCTCTGCCACCCCAAGCTCGGGTACCACCGCCGCCCGATCTCCTTGATCGAGCTCACGTCGAGGATGCGGTAGTGCAGCTTGGACGCGAGCCGCGGCAGGTCCTTGTTGAGGAACGCCCGGTCGGCGTGCACCGAGTTGCCTGCGAGGAGCATGGGTGCTGAAGGGGTGGGAGGCGGGTCAGCAGAGTGCGCATAGGGGGGGGGTTGAGATCGGAAGGGAGGGAAGCTTGTAGCAGGACAAGGGGGAGAAGGATGGAGGGAGGAAAAGCAAGGCGTACTTGCTGGCGGGAAGTGCTTCGTCACATACGCCGAGACCAGCTCGTCAACCTCCTCCATCGTGTACTTGCTGTCCAGGCATGCCTGTGTCAGACCCGTCTGGGTGCATGGCGTAAAGGGTGAGCTCTGGGGGCAGAAAAGGCCAGACAGGAGGGCGAGCGCACCTTGCCGTGCTGCTTGATGCACCTGAAGAGGCAAGCGAGAGTCATTACTTCGAGGGGACGGAGAGAGAGAAAGGAAAGCAGGGAAGGGAGGGCGCACCACTCGTTCATCCGATCCAGCACCTCCTTCTCCGTCTTGACGATGTACTCGACGCCCTCATCCAGCGGGTTCAAGTCCTTGTCCGTCACAATGCACGCAATCTGCGCAGTTCCGCCCGTCTCTGATCAGCGCGAAGAGGGCAAAGAGAGGCAAGGACAGGGCAGCCGCACCTCGAGGATCCGGTCCGGCAAGAACTCCTCCCCCTCCTTGAGGTCCTTCGGCCGGAGGTACGGGTTCAAGCCCGTCATCTCGCAGTCTTGGCACGCGCGCCCATCCAGGCAGCGGTCAGCGCGGGCGGTAAAGGAGCAAGTGGGGAGGAAGAGTGCGCACCGATCCAGACGAGGTTCTCGGCGCGGGAGGCCATCTGCGCGAAGCTGAGCCAGGTGCGAGGGCGGGTGTGGATTGGGTGACGGGGGAGGAGGAGCCGCACGGAGCGGGCGAGGAGCATGCGAGGGGGAGAGAGGCGGGCGGAGGGCGAGAGCAGGATGGCCTTCCGCCCACTCGTTCGCAGGCGCTGTGGCGATCTGTAAAGGCTCTCAGGCGTTGTCTACACCCCCCTGCACCCTCACGAAACCCGAGGAAGCGGGTTCTCGCTTTTCCCTTCCGTCCTCTTTTTTCCTCATCAGTTCGCCCTTCTTCTGCCGCTCTCCCAAGGTTCCGATGCTTCCCTGGACTGTCAGCCGGCGAGTCTTACTCTGTGACCTTGCCCAACACCCCCTTCCTCTTTAGCTCGCTTCCGGCAGCTTATTTCGCCCTTTTTTTTCTCGCTCCCCATGCCCTTCTTCCGCTTCTGCAACCCAGCAAGCGCCAGCTCGACCTTGTCCCGTTGCCCAGCGCGCCATTCTAGGTGCTTCTGATGACTGGGTAGACCAGATTGATGAGGGAGGAGGATGAGGGGCAGAGAGGGAGTTTACGCGGTGGTGTACTTGAGGTCGATCGACTTGACGAGGAAGTACGAGTCCTCGGTAGGCGGGCCAGCGGACCAGTAGGCGTCCTGGACGCGGAAAGGAACCATGAGTACCCACAGCGAGGAGGAAGGCAGGCAAAGAGAGGAAGGACAACGCACGCCGTTGCTCCAGTTGTTGAGCATGAACGCCGACGCCTTCTCCGGCACATTCGCGGTGAACGTCTGCTTGAGCTCGCCGTCAACGTAGAACCTGTTGCAGGGACGATCGCAGAAGGTCAGGCTGGACTTCTTCCTGTTTCTCGAGAGAGGAAGGAGCATACTTTGAAGACGTCGAGGTCCAGACGATGGTGTACTGCGGTAGAGCAAGGTCAGGTCGAGAGACGAGAGACGAGAAGGAAGCAGACACACCTCGTGGAAGTCCTCCGTCGGGTCGAAGCCGTACTCGACGGCCGCGTTCGTCTCGCTCGCTCCCTTGGTGAGAGGCTGGTTGGTGAATTCCAGGCCTGCGAGCTGCGATTAGCTCAAGACTAGGAGGAGAGGGACACGAACGAACCAGCAGGAACAGCCTTGAGAAAACGAAGGTCAGCAAGGTGGCCTTGGGAGAAACGCCGAAAGACGCACGTCTTGGTAGCCCGTCGTGTAGTACGAGCTCAGCAGCTCGATGTCGATCTCGTTGTTGTCGTCGGCGTAGGTGAAGATGCCCTGGCACGTCCCGGGCGTCGTCGACGCCTTGGCGACAGCGGTGAACGTCCCGTACAGGATGTTGTCCGCCGTGGTCGCCACCTCAGCGGCGTAGACCTCTAACGAGCCTGAGTTGGCGGAGACCTTGAGGCGGAGGGCACCTGACGAGGTTGCACGGAAATCAGGGTAAAGAAAAAAGGAGAGGGGGGAACGAGGCGCACCGTCCTGGATGTCGACGTTGTCCGGCGTGAAAATGTGCGGGAGGGGGCTAGTGAGGGAAGGGGAGTGAGCCGGAAAACGGGCGGAGCGGAAAAGGGGATGCACAAGTCGTCAATTTCCCAGTCCGACACGGTCAAGCCCTTGCCCGAGAGCCAGGAATGGACGTTGCCGCTCGAATAGTCGCCGAAGTCGACGCTGAGAGTCTGCGTCGCCAGCGCGAAAGAACGGTCAGTCCCGGCTGCCGAGCAGGGAAGGGAACGTAGGCGGAAGCGCACCTTGGTCTGCTTGCTCCTGGCGAGGGCGGGCGAACAGAGCGCAAGGGCAGCGACAGCGGCGGAGATGGTGATGTGCATGTCGTCGGTGAGGGAGGTCAGAAGCGGAAGCAAGAAGGTAGAGAAGCGGAAGCAAGAGGCGCTCCGTCTCTCTGCCCCGAGCACAGTCGGCCGTCACCAGACTTCGCACGTTGACGGCCGGGGCGGTCCGAGGAGCGGTTACATAGGGTGAAGTTTGCAGGGGCTCGGTGAGTGATCGAGGAGAACGTGAGCGGTTGGCGGAGAAGGGAGCGTGCCCGGAGGAAGAGGAGGAAACGAGAAGTTGGTATTCAGTGCTGGTTTTAGCGGCCTCGCTAGCGCAGCGGGGGGCAGGATGGACGAGAGGACGAAGAGACCGCAAGCGGCGCAGAGCGGGGCGTGAGGAAGGGGGAGAAGGGCAGGCCTTCTCAACAGGGGATGGAGGGGAAGTATCGAAGGCCGCGTGGCTTCGAAAGCTAAGCAAGGCGTGGTCGAGCATGTATGCGACGTTGTCGGAGCAGCAGCGCGCCCTGAAGAACGGGAGCGGAAGGAGAGGGAGCCGGAGTGAGAAGAAGGTACCGCCTCGTCGCTCCCGCTTCCTGCGAGACGCCTTCCGTGCCCTTTCTTGCGCTTCAAGCTGCACACGCTCGCCCGCTGCAGCCTCAACACCGGCAGCACGCCCTCACGACGTCGACCAGCACCTCGAGCTCCGCAAGAAAAAGGGAAGGAGACGATCATTGCAGAGCAAGCGAGAAGCGGGCGGTACAAGGGCGCGCATGGCGGACATCGTAGGTCGGACCAAGAGAGAGTAGAGCCTGAGCGAGGGAGGAAACGAGATCAGTACGCTGGACAACAAGTGCTCGTGCGGGTGCTGCTCGTCTCGCTCGCCCTCAGCTTGTCGGTGCCAGGGTGGTGAAGGAGGATCAGAAAGTTATGTTGAGCTCATCGACACGCGCCCCCAGTCCGCTGCCTCGACCTCGCCCGGCGAAGAGAGCCTACGGGATCTCCTCCGGGCGAGGCGCGAAAGCAGCGGGTGGAAAGCACGGCCTGGGACAAGAGGTGCCAGATGATGTAGGGTGCGGTTAACCTCAACCGCATATCGTCATGTGTAGGTGGGTGCGTCGAGGGTGGTAGTCGAGGCGAGAGAGACGAGGAAGAAAAAGGGGGAGGAGGCTCACGAGATGGGAGGCGGGTTGGCAGGGGTTGAGAGGGTCGGACGGTCTGAAGCACGAGTAGCACGAGAAGGAGAGAGAGAGAAAGGAGAGAGCGGCTCGAGAGGAAGTGGAAAGAGGGCAAGCTCGAGCTCGAGGAGGAAGAGCGCTCGTCGCTGCCCGCTCCAGCTGCTCTCGCTCCGGTCCGCGTTTCTCCTTCCCGCCAGCAGCCATGTCGACCTCGCAGCTCATCTCCAAGCGCCGCAAGTGAGTCCCACACCCGTCCCCTTCCTCGCCCCTCGCGCGCCACCCTTCCCGCGCTCTCCCACCCTCGAGCGAACTCTGACCTCCCTCGCTCCCTTGTCCAGGTTCGTCGCCGACGTGAGTCTGCGCGCTTCTCCCGCCGTTGGAATGCTGCAAAAACGGCGTCTGTACGGGTACTGACTGTCTCTGGGGGGTTGTCGACGCGTGCTGGCGGTGGTGGTCGCGGGTCAATAGGGTGTCTTCTAGTGCGCCTCTCTCGCTCCCTGCTCTTACTTGATGAAGCTGACTCTCTCGTCACGCACAGCGCCGAGCTGTCCGAGTTCTTCTCGCGCACCCTCTCCTCGGAGGGCTACTCCGGCTGCGAGGTTCGCGTCACCCACGCCCGCACCGAGATCATCATCCGCGCGACCCACACCCAGGAGGTCCTCGGCGAGAAGGGCCGCCGCATCCGCGAGCTCACCTCGCTCGTCCAGAAGCGCTTCCGCTTCCCGGAGGGCTCCGTCGAGCTCTACGCCGAGAAGGTCCAGAACCGTGGCCTTGACGCCGTCGCCCAGTGCGAGTCGCTCCGCTACAAGCTCCTCGGTGGTCTTGCCGTCCGCCGGTGCGTCCCCCTCTCCCTTCGCGGCGCCTTGCAGTTCCACCCCACCGCCCGACCCGACTGACCCTTCCTCTTTTCCTCTTTCCTGCAGTGCCTGCTACGGTGTCCTCCGCTTCGTCATGGAGTCCGGCGCCAAGGGTTGCGAGGTCGTCGTCTCGGGCAAGCTCCGCGCCGCCCGTGCCAAGTCGATGAAGTTCACCGACGGCTTCATGATCCACTCCGGTCAGCCCGTCCGCGACTTTGTCGACCAGGCCACCCGCCACGTCCTCATGCGCCAGGGTGTCCTCGGCATCAAGGTCAAGATTATGAAGCCCTGGGACCCGGAAGGCCGCCTCGGCCCCTCCAAGCCCCTCCCGGACATGGTCACCAGTCCGTCCGCCTTCCCCTCTCCCTCGCTTTTCTCCCTCGACTGACTCTTCTCTCCCTCCCGCACAGTCTCCGAGCCCAAGCCCGACGTCGACCTCTCGCAGCAGATCCAGTCGGTCAACGTTGGCGCCGTCAACGTCCCGGCCCCGGCTGCCGAGGCCCCCGCCGCCGAGGCCGCCCCGGCTGCGGAGGAGCAGCAGGCTGCCCCGGTCGCCGCTGAGGGCTTCTAAGCGCGCTCCACCTTTGGTCGGCTCTCTACTTAGCTGTGGAGGGCGGGTGTCGCTCAAAAAGCCTCGAGGGGGGGTGTAACGACGAGTTGCGTTTCCCTCACTTCGCGTCCGGAGCGAATCCCGCTCTTGCCTTGCTGCTCGCTTTGTGGGAACGCTCGACGGAAGAGCAGCTTGACCGGGTGCAAAGATGCAGCGACGGACTAGAGAGGCACTACTGGCTTCGCGCCTTTTTCCTCCTAGAGATGCTACTACCGCACCGCCGCCATGCCTACCCCGTTCCCGCGATACCTCACTCCGCTTCCTCCTCCCGCCGCTGTCGCCGCTGCTCCCAATCCCGCTGCTGCCCCATTCGCGAGTTTCCTCCCGATGGGGGGTGCCGCAAGTCCTTCGGAGAACCCGCTCTGCGCGCTCATCCGCCGCCCTGCTGCTGCACCTGCGCCTGTTCCGAGTCCGGCCAGCCCAGCGGCGGCGGCGGAAGACGAAGCGGGCGGGAAGTAGCCCGGCAGGCTCTCCGTCGGGCTCGGGGTCGGCCGTCCCGCTCCCAATCCTGCTCCCAGTCCCGCGCCCAGCCCGCTCCCGACCCGTCCTGCGCCTAGTCCAGCAGCCGCCGCGTGCTCGACGACCTCGCTCTGCCGCCGCAGGTGCGGGTGGAGCGTCACGCTCGGCCCTTCCGGGGCCGAGAGGTCGACGTCGGGCGTCGAGGGGGTCTCGGCGCCGGAGGAGAAGGAGGACGAAGACGCGCGCGCGAAGAGGGGTGGTTGGAGGCCGTTCGGGCCGCCGGACGAGGAGGGGGCTGCGCCACGCAGGGTTGACGCGGTCGTGGGAGGGGTGTGCAGGAGGAAGTCGTCGTCCAGGTCGGCCTGCTCCGCCGCGACTCCGCCGTCGGCGTGGTGGTGATGGTGGTGGTGCGCCTTGGGGCCGACGCCGGGCAGCGCAATCTCGACCCTGCCCGGCCAGACGACGCGGTCCTGGATGGCAGCCCTAATGCGGGCGACGAGGAGCTGCTCGACCTTGGGGACGTCTTGGAGCTTGGCGCGCGATCCGAGGAGGGAGGAGGTGCGGAGGGAGAGGGAGAAGTCGGGGTGGAGGGAGAGGTGCAGGGTTGGGTGCGGGTGAGGGAGCGGCGTGGCGGGGCTGGTGGAAGAGCCGGTGGCGGTAGGAGGCGAGGGTGGAGGAAGCTCGACGGTGAGGGTGCCGGAGAAGCGCTCGAGGGCAAGCGAAAGCGAGACGGGGAGGATGGCGAAGCGGGGGCGGGGGAAGTTGAGCAGGACGCGAGTCGACACCGTCACGGAGACTGTGTCGGTGTAGTCCAGGTCGAGCTCGACGCGCTGCGATTTGAATGGGTCAGCTCACCTGTCGAGCCGCGGAAAGAAATGGTAGGACAGACCAATCCCTCCCCTCCTACTCCACTTGGCCGCACCCTCGCATCACTGAGCGCCGGGAACCCCTCTCCGAGCTCGACTTCCTCAACCTCGACATAGTCAAGTCCGACCATGCCCTGCTCGCCTTCCCCACCGCCGGTGCGCTTGTTGAGCGCCTCCTCGATCAACGCCCTCGCTCCGCCGGCAGGGTGAAAGGCGGCGAGAGTGCGGTAGGAGGTGAGGAGCTGGGCGAGGAGGAGGTTGAGCCAGTCGAGAGACTCGCGCGGGTGGGAGGAGAGGTCGTAGGCGAGCGAGGCGAGGAGGGAGGCGGAAGTGGGAGACACGGTCGAGAGGTCGGGAACTGGGGAGGCCTGCACGATCGGCGGAGTCCATCAGCGGGCTTGCACTGTGGAAAGGACAACCCGACGAAAGAACAGCGGCCTGGGCACGCACCTTTGCCTTGCCCTTGCCCTTCTTGCCCTTGCCCATCTTCTCGTCAAAGTCGTCCGCCTCCTTCTCCTTTTTCCGCCGCGCGCGTCTTCGCTCCTCCCTCGCCTTCTCGAGCACCTCGGGGTTCTCGAAAACGACGTATTTGAGGAAGAGGACGGCGAGGAGGACCCTGAGGGAGACAGGAAGAGTGAGCACTGATTCGGTAGTCGTCGGTACAGCCGCACGCGTTCGTATGAGCCGCTCTCGAGCTACTGGACTGCTGGAGACGGTTCCCGAGGGTGGCAGAGGCGCGCGAGAGAGTGGACGTACATGCTGGCCTGCCCGAGCAAGATCCCCTGCGTGAAGCTCGGCCGCCATCCCGCTGTGCCTGCGGTCCCTGGTGCTGCCAGTGCTGGCTGTGCGGCAAAGGTAGCAGCGGCAGCGGGTCGAGGTATTGGTGGGGGAGGACCGCGAACAGGAGGAGAGGCCATGGGAAGCGAACGAGGGAGAGAGGGCGCAGTCGGAGGGGTGTGTGGATGCACCGTGGCTGAGAACGTGCAGGCGAGCGCAGGAGCGAGCGAGTGGGGAGAGCGAAGAAGCAAGTCGAGCAGCTGCCGAGCGACGACGACGAGAACGAGCACCGGTGGCCTACCTCCTTCTTACGCTTAACTATAGCAGCTGGTGCGCTTAAAACGGTGTATGTGTGCCCTCGGCGGAAGGAGCAGCCCATCCGCGCAATCCTCGCCAAACTCGCTTTTCTTCCCCTCGTCTCTCGGCTTTTGCTCGCCTTGCTTGCTCTCCGTCGAACAAGCGCCTCCGCGGCAGCCCGCATGCTCTCCGAGACGAGGGCGCGAAGTAGAACCGAACAGATCCGTACTTCATTTCGTTAAGCAGCGTACCCAAGCTTCACACCGTGCGAGTGCTCAGCCTGTTTACTTGCCGCCAGCCATGCGCTTCGCGACCTGGTCCGGGATGGCCTTCCAGGCGGCGTTGATGTCGTACCTGGGGAAGGGGAGTAGAGTCAGTCTCATGTGGGCAAGGAAGGGGAAGAACAGGCGAGCGAAGCGGAAAGAAGGGAACGAAACGCACTTCGCCTTGGTGTCGACACCGACGGTGATGTAGCCGATGAGGCCCTGCTGGAGGACGCCGCCGAGCTTGAGGATCTCGAACTCAGGGTTGTGGCCGTTCGCGTGCGCGTCATCGTAGATGTTGAGCGAGTCGACCCAGTTGCGGGTGCGGCCCCACTTGTTGGCGATCGGGTTGGTGTTGTAGGGCCAGATCTGGAGGGACGATGCAGGGTCAGGGACTGGTGGGTGGGAGAAAGGCTGCGGGAAGGCTGGAGAGAAAGGGAGGGAGGAAAACGCACCTTGTCAATCTGCATGTTGATCGAGTCGGGGACGAAGATTTGGCCAGTGTGCTGAGGGAGACGAGAGTGTCAGGGCACGGCAAGGAGAATGCGGAAAGGCGCGAGGCGACGCACGATCATGTGCGACGAGGTGAAGGTGCCGTTCGGGAGAGTCTCCCACTCGGTGTGGACGCGGATGTGGACGTGGGTGGCACGGCCGGTGTAGTAGCCGGGGAAGATGGAGGTGAACTGGGCGAGGCCGTTCTTGTTGGTCGGCCAGGCGGCGCGGAGGAAAGTCTCGTGGTCGTTCGTGCGCGGGTACTTCGAGAGCAGGCCCTTGCGGGGACCTTCGTGAGCCGGGCCCTCCCACTTGAGGATCGGGTCCTGGTCCGGGTGACCGGCGTAGTGGCCGGTGGTGTTGGCGCTGGAGGGAGAAGAGGGTCAGGTTTCGAGGAGAAAGGTCGGCAAGTGAGGCGGACTCACTGCCAAAGGTCGACAAGGGCGTCCTGGAGCGGCTCGCAGGTGTTGACGTCGATGATGCCAACGTCCATGAGCTGGAGAGGGGAGAAGGGGTCAGGGCGGGAAAGAGAGCGGACGGAAAAGCAGGAGAAAACGCACGAAGAGGAGACCGAGCTGGTCCTCAGCCATGTTCTGGCGGATGGGGTGGCCCTCGGTGTGGTAGTACGGGCCCTCGGTAAGCTCGGCGGCGACTGCCAGCAGGCGAGAAAAGAGGGTAAGTCAATAGGGCTGGACAAACGGCTCCTCCTCGAGCGGAAGAAGAGTCGAAAAACGGCCGCTCGACTCACGGACGCAGGTGTGGTTGCGGATCTTGGCCTCCTCGACCTGAGGAGTGCAGCCGTAGAGCTCGCCCTTCTCCTGGGCGGTCTCGAAAGCGCCGTCGATGAACATGTCCTGGGCGTCGGTCGGTGCGGAGCCGCTGAGGACCTGCTGGGCCTGTCGGAGAGTGGATAGCGCGGGTGAGTGGCTGTTCTTCGACGAGAAAGAAGGCTGTAAGAGAGCGAGTCGGCTCCTTCGGCAACCGCGGCTGCCTTGTCGACCTCGCCTCGCCTCTGTTCTCGCCCAAAGGCGGGTTGAGTAGGTGCAGCAGCATGCCTTCGAGCGATGCCGAGCGAGCCCACACCCGCTTAACCTCATCCCGCTCCTTTATCGCCCTCCAATGCCCTCGTCTCCGAAGTCCACCTTCTCCCTCAGGCAACGGGCGAATGAGGACGTACGGCACGCTTGCGCATGGCGTTGTAGGCGGCGATCTTGGGCGCGCAGAGGAGCATCTTGGCCTCCGTCTCGGCAAGCTGCTGCAGCTGCTCGGGCGTCTTGTGCTCGTCGTGCGCGAACACGGACGAGGCGAGCGCGGCGGCGGCGGTGAGGAGGGTGGCAGCGCGCATGGCTGCTGGTGTGTATTCTGTGTGTGATGGGGAGGAAGAGAGGGAGTGGTGTGAGGACTTGTGTGAAGGAAGGAGAGCCGGGGGGCGAGGGACTTCGCGAAAAAAACGCGGAGTCGACCGCGGTTTTGCTTCATGCGGACCGACTTTCTTCCGCTCCTTCCTCACCTTCCTCTTTGTCCTATCCCTTCTCGCCCAATTCTCTCGAAGGGGGGCCGGCAGAGGGCAAGGAAAGAGGGAACAGAACAAGCGTTCGCCTCGTTTTACCAGCCCTCCTCGACGTTCTACCCGACGCCTCGCTCCAACCATCCGCTCAACTCGTCCTCGGCTGACAGCACCTCACTCTCGGCACCCTCCCATCCCGCCGACTCGCCGCGCTCTCCCGCACTCGCTCCTCCCCACGCTCCTCCGGCGCCGGGTCCCCATTCGTCGAAACCCGCGAGAACCTCGCGCTCGACGCCCCGCTCGAACCATCCGCTCAGCTCGTCCTCGGCGGACAGCACTTCACCCTCGGCACCCCACCATCCCACCGACTCGCCGGTCGAGGTGACCCCGCGCTCTTCCGCACCTGCTCCTGCCTCGACGCCCGCTTGACTCCACTCGTCGTAGCCCGCGAGGACCTCGAGCGCGACGTCAGATGAGAATATGTCGGCTGAGGTAGGAGCCTGCTGGACGTTTCGACTCGGTGCTGCTTTTCGTCCAGACACCGGCCGGTTCGCCTGCGGGTGCCAGTTGTCGACGCGGAACGAGCTAGTCCGGCCCGGTGAATGGAGGTCCAGATGGCCCTGGCGAGGCGCCACCGAAGAGGCTTGCGTTCCGGAGGAGGAGTCGAGGAGCGGCAAGAAGTTGCTCAAGGAAGTCGACGGCGAGGCGGGCTGGATCGAGGCAGTCTCGGCTCCGCCTCTTGACGATGATGCTGCAGCGTTCGAGGAAGGGAAGGAAAGCGACGGGTCCGCCTGCAAGAACGCCTCGTCGAGCGCGTGCGCCGGCCGAGAAAAGTAATCGAGCAGAAGCTGAGTCGTCTCCGAAGCAGGCAGATCGCCCAGACTTGCCGGTGCAGAGGGATGAAGGAAATCGAGAGGTACTCCGCTTGTGGTCGCAGGTTTGGGCGCGATCTTGACGAACCGGCCCTTCGGGTATGTCGGCTCGCACGGAGAGGGATATGTCGGCTCGCACGGAGAGGGAAGATGTACTGGACGTTCGCACAGAGGCACGGGTCCCCTCCTCTTAGGCGAGCCTTGGCTAGCTTGACGAGGCGCCCGCCGAACGGCTACTTTCGGCTTGGGAAGACAAGAGGGTCCAGCGGAGTCGGGAAGAAAAGGCGACCTGGTCTCGAAGGATCCGCTTGAGGCTTGACTGCTTGTCGGCGGGTTTTCGTGTACGTGCTCGAGGTCAGTCCTTGCGCGTTTCGGTGTCGAGAAGAACGAAGGGGAGTGATGGAGAGGGGGAGGGTCAGGAGTGTTCTCGAGCGGTGCGACAGCCACATGCTCCGCGCTTGAAGTTGTTGACCGGCTAGGCGTGGTGCCTGCTCACGTAGTATGCGCCTGATCAGCATGGGCGCGTCCGCCGAGCCTGCCCCTGCTCATCGCTCCGAAGAAAAGCGAGCGAGAAACGCACTCGATGCCCCAGTCCTCGCTCTCTTGAGAGCAACCGCCTCGTTGATGGCAGCTCTGAGAGCGTTCGCACCCCCTGTGGCCACTCGCGCCCCCAGTTGCTCGAGCGCTAAGACCGCCTTGTCGCCGCCGTTCTCAACGAGCTGGCGAGGCGGCAGCTGGCGTCTGTAGAAGTTGTCGGGGGTCGCGATCTTCTTGATTGTAGTGATGTCAACTCCCGAGCCAGAGCGGTCTCCCATCCTTGAGCCAGAAGCAAGCAGTCAGCCGTGAAAGAGGAAGAGTGGGGCAGCCAGAGCGAGGCCCCCTTTGAGTCTCCTCCTTCCGCTCATCCCCTCGTTACCGCCACTCCTGCACATGCAAAAGTACACGCCCGACGAGACGCTCCAGGCGACCTCGCGCGGCGCCGTCCTCAAGACGCTCATCGGCGTGTGGGGTGCTCCCGACCTCTTCGACGAACGCACGCCCGCTGCCGCTCGCCCGCCGTCCCAAGTCGCCCGCGGTGCTCCGGGTCCGTCCACATCGACCACCACGACCCTCCCTGACCCCTCCGCTGCTCAGGGTAAGTCCGGTCGCTCAACATCCTCTTCCTCGCTCAACCTCGTCTTTCTCGCAGTCTTCGTGCCCGACAACCACCGTCAAGCGCGCCTCTACCTCGATCTCCGGCCTACGACGACTCCTCGACGCTCGTACCCGAGCTCTCACATGCCCCCAGCTCCGACTCGCCCTTACACCTCACCTCTCTTCAACCCCACTCTCCCACCACCTGCGCCCTCTCCCGCCTCCGGCAATGCCACCCTGCCCGCCGAGGCCGCCGAGTCCCCCGAGTTCCTCGAGCTCCTTTGTTGGATGGAGCAGATGCCGGACGCCGTCGCGATGCAGATCTACGACGAGGTCCTCGAAGAGGCGCGAATCGCTCCGGGTGCGAGGGCGAGGTACCTGTGGAACGAGTACTCATTCGCGGGGCGGGTCGGGCTGACTGGAGAGCGCGGGATGTTCGGCTTGTTCGATGCGATGGTCCAGCTCTGGACACCGCCAGGCGTACCCCTTCTCGATGTGAGCTTCCCTCTCTCCTGCTCATCCATCACCTCGAACTGACATTGCCTCTATCGCAACAGGCCCAAGAGGCTGCCGGCTTCGTCCAGGCTCCGTCGTCCGCGGCCAACCTCGCCGACGAACTTATTCACGAGTTCACTCACGGCGGCCAGAAGATCCTTTTCCGCGTCACCCCCACCCAAACGTGAGCCTCTCCTCTTCTCCCCCTTTCTCGTCACACTCACCCTTACTCTTCCAGCCTTCGCTACATCCAAGCCGTCCTGCCTCAACTCCGCCCCGGTTTCGCCAAGGGCTGCATCCTCATCCTCCTCCTCCCGCTGCCCGAACTCCTCAACAACCTCCCCCTCCTACTCGCAGCTCAACAGAAGGCTGCTGAGTGGGGGGGAATGATCGAAATCGTCGGTTCATATGAGCTGGACTGTTCGTTCCGTTCTTCCGCATAGCTCTTTCCCCTTCCCCTCCCGTGCTCACCAGCCTCTTGCCGCTCGCAGACCGCCAGTCGAACCACCTGAAGCTGTGCTTCACCCTCGACCTGACCGGCCCTGCTCCCCTCTTCCACTTCGAGCTCGCGACCCGCAACGACGGTCAGAGCGGCGCGGGCAGCTCCGCTCACTACGCACGCACGCTCGAGGAGATGGCTCAAGCTCCGAAGTCGCACGAGGGCCGAGTCTGCTTCGCTGCTGATGCGCGCGATCGCACCTCGCTCGCGAGAAGGCTCGCGGCGCAGTCCCTCGAGGGCCTCATGTTTGGACGGCACAACGGCGAGTTTTTCGCGATAACAGATGAGGTTGCGTATGTCCGTATGTCCGGCTTTCCTCACGGTCTCTCCCCTGCTCCTGAAGTGACCCCGTTCTTTCCCTCCCGAAGTTACCGATCCAGCGCGCGACCTCAAGCAGTACCCGGCATCGCACCGCGAAGCCTTCGCTCGCATCCTCGGCGGGCGACTCGAGCCCGGCGCGACCGCCGCCGCGGTCGCATCTCTTCCTCCCCTCCCTCCGATGCAGTACCACACCCCGTACGAGCAGCGAGTCGAGCGCGCCGTCTACCGCGGCAAGCTCCCCGTCGACGACGAGCTCACGAGTGAGCTCGAGAAGGTCAACGAGCGCCGCGAGCAACGCCTGCGCCCACTCGCGACTGAGGAAGAGCGTGTCGAAGTGGCCGAGATCAACAAGTTCATGAACGGAGCAGCCGCACCGGTCGAGTACCACATTGCGAAGCAGCTCAGCAAGCAGCTCGGCGTACGTCCATCTCCTTCCCTCTGCTCTCCCAGATTTCCTGATCCTCCCACCGCGCCGCAGTCCCTCCTGACCCCGAAGCGTCCTTCCGCCAAGCCCACTCCGAAGCCCAAATCTACTTCTAGCTCATCCTCGCTCGTCGGCACAAGCACGGCCCAGCAGGTCAGCACCAAGAAGCGCTCGATGCCGTCGATTCCCGGCGCGCAACAACATCCCTTCAAGATTGTTCGCAGACTTCCTCCTCGTTTCTTGCCTTTTCACCTTTACTGACACCTCGTGCACGTCCTTTTTTTCGACAGCCCAAGATCGCTCCTCTCGCCGGCACGCCGAAGGTCAGCCGTCCGCGTGGCCCACGCAAAAAGGGCGTCGCTGCGCTCGGTTGCATCCCCGAAGAACGCTCGGCGGAATCGTCCGCCTCGCTCGACCAGGCCCGTCCACACCCGCACAGCCTCGCGCAATCCGCAGCTCCTCCGCTCAATGCCCATACCGACCCACTCGAGTCCCTCGACTCGCGCGGTTCTCAGCCCGACCTGCTCGGCGACATCCCCGTCTGCTCCTCCCGTCCCTCGTCGCCCTCCCCGCCGCATACGACTCAGTTCCTCTCCTCGCTTTCCCCTTCTCCCTCCCTCGCCGTGCACCAACGGCCCGACCCCCTCACCCTCGCCTGCGGCTCCGCGGCCTCCTTCTCCTCCACCTCCTTCTCCTCCCCCTCCTTCTCCTCCGCCTCATACGACGCCTCTGCTCCTCGTGTCGATGTCGATCTCTCCGCCTCGCACGGCTCACCCGATGACATCGACTTCCGCGCCCTGCTTTCGGACGTGCAGAATCCGGCTCCATTCGTTGTCCCAGACTCGCCCGGGTACGGCGGCGGCTTCGACGATACCGACACGGGCGATTGGTCACCGGTCGCTGAGCAGCCAGGCGGGGGCGTTGCGGCTTCGGGCGTCGAGGGGCGCGAAGGATCGGAGGAGGGTCAGGTCGTCGGGCGCGAAGGGTCGGAGGAGGGTGAGGTCGTCGGGCGCGACGAGCAGCACCGCGACGGTCAGGAGGCAGAGGAGGGGGAGGTAGAGGAGGGGGAGGTCCTCGAGCCAGGGCTGCAAGTGCCGCTCCAGGTTTCGGTGCTCGAGCAATGGCGGGAGAGCGTAACAAGGGAAGGTTGGCTCCTCCCGGTACGCCTCGTTCGCTCGCTTTCTTCCCGCCTTTTTTTTTCCCCTCAGCTGATCGCTTCGTCCACCTCGGCTGCCCATGCACAGAACCTCCACGGCAACATTCGAGCATTCGCCTACGACCGGCAAGCTTCCCGACACCTCGCACAGCAGCTCCGCAGTGCAGCTCCCGCCGACGTCGCCAACGTCTTCGCCGAGGTCTCGCCCGACGCTCTTGACTACGCCTCCCACGTTTGCGGCAACCGTGAGCCAGTCCTGGGCAACATCCGTATGCCGCCGTAGTGACCTTTCGCCCTTCCACGCAGGCATCCTCCAAGAGCTCATCCAGAAATCCAGCGATGACCAACGCGCCCGGCTCATCCAGATCATGTCCGGTCACTTCGTCGAGCTCGCTACTCACCCTGACGGACGTCATGTCGTGTGTGCTGTACGTCTCGTCCTCTGCACCTGCGTGTATCCGCCGTCGTCCAGACCTTGATTGCTGACCGGCCTTTCCGGTCCATCCCGCAGTTCCTACAAGAAGCGCACGTCACGCAGCAGGATGCCGTTCTCGCCGAGCTCAAGGACCAGATCATGTTCTACGCCTCTCATCCGTATGCGCAAGATGTCTTCCAGGTGCGGCTCTTCTCGCTTGCCGTTCCACCCCATTTCACCGTTAATCTTCGCACCGAACGCGCAGTGCATTCTCAAACACATTCCTGCTACCCGTCTCAGCTTCATCGTCGACGCCTGTGCCGGACATGTCCAGCAGCTCGCTTTCGACCCCTCCGGCTGCGACTTCCTCATCAGCGTTTTCTCGCACCTCCCCGATTCGATGTGCCGCCCTCTCATTGTCGATGTCATCAAGCAAGCGGGGCGTCTCGTCTCGAATGCCGAGGGCCAAGTCAGTCTCCCTTTCCCTGCAACGTTCGTTCGCGTTCCTCCCCGCGACCTCCGACTGACCTCATCCTCCGTCGTCTATGCCCGCACCAGAACATCGTCGCTTGGTTCCTCGAAAAGGGCACCCCTGCCGATCGCAGCTCCATCATCGCGCAGTGGCACGGCAACATCCTCCGACTGGCGAACCAGCAGATCCAGTCCCGCCTCGTCTCGAATGCCCTTCATTACGGCAGCTTACAAGACCGTCAGAAGATCATCCACGAGATCTTGACGAGCAGCCGGTCGGGGCAGAACGGTGTCGCTGTTGCAATGCACGACGCTTACGGCAACTACGTACTCCAAGGTGCGCTGGCTTTCGCTGCCCCTTCTTGATGTACCTAGACTAACCTGGTTCGTACTGCAGCATGTCTCGAGGTCGCCCAGGGCGCTCAACGCGACTCTCTCTTCGACGCCGTCCATGACGAAATGTACCGCCTTGGCCCGCAAGGAAGCCGCTTCGGTCCCTTCCGCCGTCTCCTCAACACCGAGCGCGACAAGCGCAAACTGCCTCGGATCGACTACAACACCGGCCTCGTGTTCAACCCGCAAACTATCAGGCGCTAGCGTGGTCGCATTCGCCTCCGTTTGTGTGAACCTTGGCCGGTGGGCTTTTTGCGCGTTCCTTCCTGTCCCTTCCCTTACTGACTTTCTCCTTCCCATGAGTACGCCCAGTTGCATCCGCTGTGTCCTCCGTAGCCCTCTCCCTCGCTCCTTCCGTCCGAGAACGATGTGTCGCTTTTCTTTCTCTCCTTTGTCTCCTGCCGAACGCCGAGTCCCGGAGTACCGCGAGCAAGTGCACAGCGGGAGTCGAAGAGAAGGACAGGGGACCCATTCTCGAGCAGAAAAAGCGAGAAAGGCGCGTATGTGACCGGCTACGAGGCTGGGGAACTCGAGGAAGCTCATGCAGGACAGGGCTCAGAGCTTTCCTGCTGGTGTAGCGCCTACACATGGGCAGAAGCACGTCGTTCTTCACTGTATTCGGTCGTTGGTGGAAGGCGAACCGAGCTCTGGGGCTTGTTGAGGCCGGAGCGAGAGGCAGAGAAGCTGGAGAAAAAACATCAGCAAAAGTGGCCTTGCCTCTTGACGGAGGCCTTCTCACTTGAGAGACTTGAGCGACCACTGAGCGCCCGTGACGGCTTCTCGAGCGGCTCTGCTAGTCTTGCTCGCCGCCCAAAGCAGCTTTGCGCCATCCTTGCTTTCCGTCTTGACCGAGAGCTCCTCGCACGCCATCTCGCGCCCTCGTATCAGCAGCAATCCTCGCACCGCTACCAAACCCAGCATCGGAAGGAGCTCGCTGCGCCTCTCGCGATGGGTGCGGTCAAAGATGAACGCGCTGTTCTCCCTCTGCTGCTTCTCCCGCCTGCCCACCATGCTCGCGCTTCCCAGTAGCGCACGCTTTCGAGGCTTCCGTGAGCCATGCCGGAATGGCTTCTGTGAGCGACGGCGAGAGGAACATCGAGCGAAAGCAGGTCTGCATGGAAGATTGCGAAGAGGAGAAAACTGCACGAAGGAAGCGAGAATCAGTACGGGTGCGGTTACAATAGCGCTCCATGCGGTCCCATCTGCACCCACAGAGACTGCCAGAGCCAGCAGGACGGTGTTGCTCAGGGGATCTCCGCCCACGTCTGGTTGGCAGCCTCCCGACGCGCAGGACAGCTGTTCCTCGGAAGGATCTGCGCCCACGTCACGTCGTTGCGGGTGGAAGAGGGACAGAGGGGGAAGAGAGGAAGACGAGAAAGGGCGACGAACCTGGCATTGCAGGCGGAGGAGGGAGAAACGAATACAGACCTGCGAGGCGAAGAACACAGTCAATCCCAATTCGGTGTTCGCCCTTCTCCACCCGCTCCCGTGCCGCTCGTCGTTGTGCCAGTAGCGGTGACTATGCGTCTATGCGGGCCTCGGGACTAGCCCGGGTACCAGCACACGACGAGGCGGGTGGGGAGGATAAGGTAGGGAGAGAAAGAGAGCTCACGGGGGCATGAGCGTCAGACCGGGTGAACGGGCGAGACGACTGCGATTATTAGGATCCACAAGGGAGGAAGGACGAGTCAGTACGGAATGCAGGATGGTCGAAGATACGGCTGAAGCAGATCTCGTTCTCGGCTGCGCGCGCACACCACGGCGGCGGTCATGGGCTACGCGGCCGAGGGATGGGTCTGTAGGGATAAGTAGGGGAGGGAACGTACTCTAGCAAGGGTCAGAGTCGGTGCGGGCGCTGCGAGGAAGAAAAGGGGAGGGAGAAAACGTCAGTCGGGCCTCGGCTGAGAGAATGGACAGCGCGAGCAGTGCCGGAAAGCGCCATGCCAAACAGGATGCAGAGCTGCAACCGTCGTGCTTCCACCCATGACAGGAGGCCTTATGGTTCAGCCCCGCCACGATTGCTGCTCTGCATGCCAGTCCTGCACGGTGCCGCCCACACTGCTCGACTGAGGGAATAGACAAGTGGAAGAGATAGCGTACCAGTAGCAGATGCAGTTGAGCAGACGTAGCGAAAGCGAGACCTGCGAGAAGGGAAGAGGGAGAAAAGGTCAGCTACATCGGCTCGAGTTTTGCACTCTTCCAACGCTTCAGTCCCGCCGCGCCTCCCTCGAGCCCGCTGACTGGCAAGAGCCCATCCCTCCCAAAGCAGACGAGCGCTTCTGGGCAGTACGCGTTCCGAGAACGAGTCGCGTCCCACTCCCAGAACCGCTCGTCCCAGCTGGCCAGTCCACGTTCCTCGATAGGATCGGAGCCCACTGCCCGCTGTTGCTCAGGCTGGAGGACTCGTACGGATGGCGGCCGTGGGGCAAGGCGCGGTGGAGAGGTTGAGGGAGAGAGGGACAGACGCACCAGTCGCGAGCCATGGGAGTAGTTGATTGGCGAGCGCTGCTGATACGGGTAGTGCGTGGAGAGGGTCTTGAAGGGCGGGAGGGCGAAGAGAGGGCGAAAGAAGCGAGTTTGAGCGAGAGGGGAGGAAAGCGGCAGCAACGACACTCGCGCTGCCAGTATGAGGAATTACACCGTGGACACTGGCAGTGCACGAGTCTCGTAGTGCGGTGGTGCTCTGGCGGGAGTGATTGAGCCAGCGAGTGGTGGGAAGGAGGGAGAGCTGCGTCGACTCGCCCTCGTCCTCCTCCTCGACTGCTGCTCGTCCCACAACGCTCTAGCTCGCTTGCTGCTTGGTCACCCAACCTCTCTACCCCGACACGGCACCCCTCCCGCCACCCTCTCCCTCTCTCCTGCCCTGCACCCTCCTCACCAGCCGCCTCCATCCTCATCGCATCGGCGACATCGCGCATCTCACAGCTCGCCTGGAGCTTGATACTAGGTACGAGGGTTCTCTAGTACACATCCTACACACGCTGGTGCGCTAGTCGGGGCCTCAGAGGGTGTGGGGGGCTCAAATAGCCGCAAAACGCGTCTACTGCAGGAGGCTCCTGCAGTAAGCGGTCGTCGCGGCTAATGGGCTTCCCACCTGTCTGGCTGACCCTGTTTGCGCTTCCCACCCCTTCCTCTGCATCTCAAGGGCCTTCTCGGGCTATTCAGCCGGCCGGGCGACGCCTTGCGCTTCGCCCCCTATCCGCTTCACTTAGGCCTCGCTTGTCTTCCGCTTGTGCTCCTCATCGGGCGGCGCTCCAGACCACCATTCCGATTTTCCAAGTCTCAAGCTGCATGGCCGTGCACCTCTACGCGCATCCCAACCTGCGCCATTCTTGCGCTGAGCTTCCTCTTCTTGCTCACGGAAAGAGCGGCTCTCGATCAGCTCTCTTGCGATACTTGCTCAACGCCTCCAGAGCGCTGACGACTTGTCAAGTCTGCGAGACCCTCGAGAAACGAGGACAATTGAAGCGGGTTGAGGCCTTGCACTTTTGCTGATGAAGCAGGACCTGGCCATCGTTCGAGAACAAGCTCAAGGGGTGACGCAGAGAGAACAAGCCGCACTACACAGTGCGCTGCCTTTCCGATACAGGTGCGCAATGCCAACAAACAGCCGCCAAAGCGAGGCAAAGCCATCCAACAGCTTCGTCGCGCCCTCGCTGCAATCTTCGCACAACTCCCTCGGGGCACACTGCGTTGCGGCGAGGCAGACCCTGAACCCTTGTCCTACAACCCTCCACGCGCCCACTGTATCGCGAGTGCTTGGTGAGCTGACAGCGTGGTCCGAAAAGGAGAAGAGAGGGGAAAGTGACGGGAGGAGCTGAGCGTGTGCGGTGCGTGAGAGAGACTATACAGGTGTGCTTTGAGCGTTGTATGGCACGCTACAGGCGTCGACAGCGTCGAAAGCGAGTTGAGGGACGAGGAAGACGTTCGTCGCCATCGTGCCGCGGCTTGACCTCCTTCAACAGCGACCAGACACCAACGAAAGGCCATGGCAGGAGTCTGCGTACGCACACACTCCCCGAGATACTCGCTCAAGCCTGCCAGCTCACTCCTCTCCCTTGCGCAGGCCGTCCCACCTGCTTCGGCCCTGCTGGCGGGCACCACCTCGCCCCGAGTGCACTACCTCCTCAGCGGCACCTTCAACACCCTCTTCCTCTACCTCCTCGCCTTCTCCCCCTACGGTCCCGCCGGCCCGACCCTCACCGTCCACCGAAAGCACCGCGCGGAGGGCCCGCACCAGTTCCTCGCCCTCAGCGAGGACCGCGAGACGGCGTACGCGACGACCTGGGCCATGCCGCCGAGCTTGAGCAGCTGGGAAGTCCTCGGCGGAGGGAAGGACGGCATCCGCAAGGTCAACACGGTGCCCATCTGTGCGCATCTCCTCCCCTCGCTTACCTTTTCTTCCGAGCTGACCGCCTCGTTTCCGGCAGCTGCCACCCCGTCCTACATCACCGTCTCCCCTTCCTCCCTCGGCTTCACCCCTCCGCGCATCTACCAAGCTGGCGGCCCGGTCGCTCAGGCCTTCGTCGCCGACGCAAAGACGGGCGGCTTCGGCGAGCAGCTGCAGGAGGTGCTCTACCTCGATGGCGGCGTCGAGGAGCTCAACGACCCGAAGACGGACAAGACGCGCGTCGCGCTGCGGTACGGCAGCCATGCTGTTGACATCGACCCGGTTCTCAAGCGGGCTTATGTCCCCCATGTGTGCGTTGTCTCCTTCTCTTCCTGCCTTCTTTCTCGTTCTCTCTTTCGAAACTCTTGCCTGACCCTGCATTACCTGCTCACAGCGGCCGCGACTCAATCTATGTCTACTCCTTCAACGAAAACGGCACCCTCAACCACCTCAACGAGGTGCCGTCGCATGGCCACAAGGGGCACGAAGGTCCGCGACACAGCATCCCGAGCAAGGACGGACAAAAGCTCTACGCCGTCACCGAGCACTGTGTGTTTCCGTCCTCTCTCTTTACCCACTCCCCCTCCACTCGCTGCAAGCTGACTTCAGTATTCTCGTCCTCCAGCCTCCTACCTTGACGTCTACACCGTCCATTCCACCGCTCCGTACCTCTCGCACTCGCAGCGCCTCTCCGTCATCCCGCCTCACCAGCACTCAACCCGCCCGCAGTACCGCGGCGACACGCTCCGCCTCTCCGCCGACGGCCGGCGCCTCTACGTCACCACGCGCGGCAAGACGCCCCACGAGCGCGGGTGGGTTGCTGTGTTCAAGCTCGCAGGCGATGGGAGCGTCGAGGAGATTGAGGGAGAAGAGGACGGGTACGGCGCGCTGAGCCGGTTCGAGACGCGCAACTCGGGCGGCAAGGCCAACGCGATCGAGGTGTTCCCCTTCTGGCCCTCCGTCTCCTCGGCGGCGTCGGAGGGCGAGGTCGCGGGGGCAAAGCCGGGCCCGGACGGGCGGGACTGGATCGTCCTGACCGACGACGAGCAGGGGTACGTCTCGGTGCTCGAGTGGCGCGACGCGTGGACGGAGCTGAGGGAGGTGGCGTACGTGCAGCTTGGGGTTGATGCGGAGGAAGGCGGGGTTGTCGAGAAGGACGAGGAGGGGACGGGGGCGAGCCACGCAGTCTGGCTTTCGTAGACCTTAGCAGCATCGAGACCTATACGACAGCAGTTCTTCACGAGTAGGTGAGCGGTGTGCGAGAGACTGCCTCTCCTGATCACGCGCGATGCCAGATGCGGCTTTTCTCCTCCTCCTCCTGCCAAGACAGTCTACAGCTCAGCTCAGGCGTCCTTCGGCGCCGTGTTCGGGGTCGCCTTGTAGAGCTTCCATCGACGGACCTCGGACTTGCCCTCGGTCGCCTTGGCGTAAGCCGGGGACGAGACGTAGGCCTCCGAGTCGAACTCTGCGGGAAGAGGGTCGGGTTAGCCGCCATTTGGTGACCCTTGCCACTCGACATGGACCCCCCCTTCGCTCACGAGAGCGAAGCGAGAGGCAGGGAAGGGCGAGAAGGCAGACGCACCATGAACGACGACGAACTTGGGCGCGACGTTGCTCTTGGGCTCCTTGCCGTGGCCGATGACGAGCGAGTCGTACACGCGGTGGTAGTGGCTCCTCCTCCAGCCCGCGACGCCCTCGAACAGCCTCAGCTCGCTCTCGTCGGGCCTGCTCTCGCCCGCGGCGGTGAGGACGTACTGCGGCGCCTCGGCGGCGGGCGGCGGCGCGCTCGTCTGCCCGAGGGTCTCGGCCGTGCGGCGGTCGAGGACCTCGAGGCGCGCGACGAGGGCGCCCTCGCGCGGCGAGCGGTTCGCGCGCAGCCGGGTGTACTTGTGGTCGCTGAAGAGCGCGACCGAGGCGATGTCGTACGCGGCGGACCAGCCCGGGGTCTGGCCGTCGACGGCGGCGTAGCGGGCACCGGTGAGGAACTCGGGGATGCTGTAGGGGGGGGGGGGTTGCAGTCAGCGGACATCGAGGAAGAAACGGGGAGGAAAGGGTCGAGGAAAGAAAAGGGCGGTGCGAGGCGGAAGGGAGCGCACTGCTGCATCCTGAGCGGGACGTGCTCGTTGTCGTACCAGTCTGTAGTGTGGGAAGTAAGCTCCACTGCTGGAAAGGCGGAGGAAGGACGTCAACGCACCCTGGAACTCCTCGACGGTCGCCTGAGCGCCGGGCTCGGACAGGACCCAGAGGTAGCCGGGGGCGGAGGGGGAGGGAGCAGCCATTATTGTGCTGTTGACGAGGTGGCGGACGGGGAACAGAGGTGGTGAGGGTCAGATCGTGCGGAACAAGGTCGGGTAGGAGAGGTTGGGCGAGGTAGCCAGGTTGTCCACCACTCGAGAGCTCTCCTGCACCTCGCCACCGGCATTGTAGAGTGCTCTTCTACAGCTCAGGCGCCCCCCACGCTCGCCCTTGGATTCGTTGCCGAGAGAAGCTGAGCCGCGGTCCAGGTGGAGGAGGTGGACGACGAGGCGCAAGACGGCGCATCCGCTGGTCGAGAGGAAGCGGCAAGGGGCTGTACTAACGGTGTGAGGCTATCGGTGATCACAAGAGGGCGTTCAGAGCGGTGGAAGGTGGAGCAGGACGAGGCGGAGGCGGGACGAGGTGGGGGGCAGATGCAGAGAGCGAGGGGAGGGCGGGGCGGTCAGCGTGGGTGGCTGGAACAAGTGGGAGAGTGCTCTGTGTACCTGAATAGACGACAAGAGTGGAGGCGAGTCGAGGCAGGGAAGCCAACCCTCCCGACCGTCGCCCTCGCCCGCTTTCCTCCTCGCGCTCTCCCGCTCGCAACCTTCTACCAGCCCAAGCACAGTCAGTCTATCTCTGCACGCACCGCCTTGACCCCTTCCACCTGCCACCTGGCCCACCCCAGCTGTCCTCGCCCTACCCTCTTCCCCCGCCCGACTTCCACTTCGGCTCGCCTCGACTCGTTCACCCCACCGCTATGCACCCTCGACCGCCTACAGACGGCATCTCCAGCTGCATACAAGCCTCCTCCGCTACATCTGGGCCACCCAGCCCGCACGAGCAACCCCTGGAACCTCTCCCGCGGCCCATCGAGCTAACCTCCCTCCCTCCACCTCGCCAACAGATGCCTCGCATCCCTTACGTCGCTCCCCCCAAGGGTACCTCCGTCATCGGCGACGCCATCCGCGAGCGTCGCGGCGCCCGCGGCCTCACCCCGCTCGACCAAACCCTCCTCAACGCCCCCGAGATTGCCGTCCGTCTCGCTTCCTCCTCGCATCTCGCACTTTTACGCCAGCTGACCCCTTTACACTCCCATCAGAACGGCTGGAACACCCTTCTCGGCGCCGTCCGCAACCGCAACTCGCTTCCGGACGACATTCGCGAGCTCATGGTGCGCTTTTCTCCCTTTGATTACCCTCCCTTTCTCCAGCTAACCATTTTAATCTTGTTACAGATCCTCCGTGTCGCTGCTCGCAATGCTGCTACCTTCGAGTGGATCCGTGGGTCTTTCTCACCTCGAAGCCAGCCTGAGGAAAAGCAGCCCGCTCATCCCTCTCGTACCGCAGACCACGCTCACGTTGGCACCGACGCCGGCCTCACCAACCAGCAGCTCACCATCATCCGCGACCTCCACACCCCGCTTCCTACTCCCGCCTCTCCCGCTCCCTTGTCTGCCTTCCAGGCCGCCGCGCTCCGCTTCGCCGACGCCTCGACCTACAACGTCACCGTCCCCCAGTCTCGCATCGACGACCTCAAGCAGCATCTCAAGGACGACCAGCAGCTCCTCGAGGCCACCGCCGTCGTCGCGACCTACAACATGGTCTCGCGCCTGCTCGTCACCCTCGACGTCGGCGACATGGGCGAGCAGAGCGTCCCGCTGCCCGAGACGGAGCAGAGCGAGCACGACGTCGAGGTCGAGGAGGGCGTCAAGCTGAACGTCCGTGTCGCCAAGCGTGCCGACGACGCACCCTGGCTCGTCTTTGTCAACTCGCTCATGACCAACCAGAAGATGTGGGACGGCGTGCTTCCTCGGCTCAGCAAGACCTACAACCTCATCACTTACGACCAGCGTGGACATGGCAAGGTGCGTCCATGTGTCCTCATTCTTGGAGAACCCAAATTGACCTTTTTCTTCCGCAGTCCTCGGTTCCTCCCAAGCCTTGCACCCTCGAGGTCCTCGCCAACGACGTCGCCACCATCCTCTCCAAGCTCTCGATCCCGACACCCATCCACGCCATCGTCGGCGTCTCGCAGGGCGGCGCCACCTCGCTCGCCTTCGCCCAGCACCACCCGGCCCTCTTCTCGCGCCTCGTCGCGTGCGACACCCAGGCGACCTCGCCCGCGGCCAACTCCAAGGCCTGGGACGACCGCATCGCGCTCGCGCGCTCGAGCAACTCGATGGTCCCGCTCGCGGACGTGACCGTCCCGCGCTGGTTCCCGCAGGGCGCGACGAGCGCCTTCACCACCGGCGGCCGCTGCGAGTTTGTCGTGCACGACATGGTCGCGACGACCCCGATCGAAGGGTTCGCGGCCGGTGCGGCCGCGCTCCAGGGCTACGACGTCTACCCGGGCCTCGCCGACAAGCTCAAGGAGAAGAAGGTCCTCCTCGTCGCCGGCGAGCGGGACGGTGCCCTCCCCGGCGTGCTCAAGACGCTCAAGGAGAACCTCGAGAAGGACGGCGTCGACGCCCAGTTTGAGCAGATCACCGGCGCGGGCCACCTGCCCATGGTCGACGCCGCGCAGCCCTGGCTCGACGTCGTTGAGAAGTTCCTCGCCTGAGTGGCTGCTTCTCCTTTCCTCATCCTGTAGACAGCTTCTCTCTCGCCGCAAAGGAGATCTATCTGTGCCTCTTTTGCATACCGCGTCTAGATACCGTGCCCGAGAGCGGCCTCGAACCGCTTCGACAGCTCGGCCGCCTTCTCCTCCGCCTGCTTGATCAACGCCTCCCCGTCCTTCCCCGCCGCCTCCTCCACCTTCTGCTCCTCCGTCTTTGCTTCCTCCATTCCCGCTCCAGCCTGAGGAGGCCGTCCTGCAGCTCGGCCCGCCGCCCGCTTCGCCGCCTTCTCCTTGGCCTTGGCTTTTTGCTCCGCGGTCGCGACGGGCTTGGGCGTCGGGCGGGTGGGCGCGTCGGTGGTGGAGTCGAGGATGAGGGTCACTGGGCCCTGTGGACGGAGAAAGAAGGCGAGAGGGGGAGAAAGGGTGAAGTGGAGCAAACGGTCAGAGGTGCTCGTCTGGATGGCGTGTAGAGGCTCAGGCCATGGGGGGGAGGAGAGTCCCGTCGGGAGGGGGTCCCAAGGGGGAAAGCAAGGAGAATACGCACATCGTTCACCAGCTCGACGTCCATCATCGCCCCGAACTCGCCGTCGAGGATGCGGTCCGCCTGGTACTTTGACCGCATGTCGGTCAGGAAGGCCTCGTAGAACGCCTTGCTCGTCTCGGAGCCCTGCGAGGGGAAAGAAGGGGAGGCGGGGAATGGCAACATGCGGAGGTGAACAGGAGGAGAGCAGAAGTGCGTAGCGGAACAGCATCAGTTTTTTCAGTCCGTACGTGAGGAAGACAGGCAAGAGAGACTCGCCATGGCGCCATGGAAGTCGGGCTTCGAACCCTTGCGGACGTTGGCTTGCAGAGTGAATTGAGAGACTAGAAGGCGGAAAAAGAGTCAATATGGGCCTCCAGGTGACGAAGACGGGAGTTTGAGTCCAGAATGGAGTCGTGGAACGCCAGCGCACCACAGAGGACCTCATAGCCGGCGTCGACGACCGAGTTCTTCCACCCCCAGACCTCCCCGTTCTGATCCTCCGGAAACATCTTCATGCCCAGGATCTGTGGGAGCAGGTAGGCGAAGTCAGCGAGAGCTGGAAAGGGAAAAGGGCTCATCGGCCTTCGAAGTAGGCGAGCCAGGATGTGAGGAGGAGAAGCCGACCTTGCTCGCGAGCCACTGGCTCTCGTGGTCCGTGTCGGCCGTGCCGATGCCGATGAGGCAGAGGACGCTACGCGTTGATACAGGTCAGCTCCCTCGCTGGCGAGTAGCGCGCGAGAGAACGGTGCGCACCCTCGCCCGATCTTGGACACGACCCGGCCGTCGACGGTTACCGACGCGGACTTGACGCGCTGGAGGACTGCCTTCATGACCTTTGAGAGCTAGAAGCGGAAGCTGGGCAGCTGGTTAGGCGGTGGTGGTGAAGGAGGGCGCCAATCGCGGTGTCGCCGGCGCTGATGAGAGTGGGGATGAGACGCTTGCCGCGCTGACAATAGCGGGCGCACGCGGGCAGCGCGCGGCCTTTGCATGGTGTCCAGCAGCCGTGAATAGCGGGATGAACGTCTGGCGAGGACGAGGAAAGCCGGGAGAGGAAGAAAAGCGGAGGAGAGGCGCAGTTGCGTGCAGGCGCTGGGGGATCTACTTCTACAACAAGCGGACCCACGCTACCTCTTGAGAGACGTGACCCGCTGTACGCCTTCCTCGCCGCCATCTATCGCACCCTCGTCCGCCCCTTCCCGCTTTTCCCTCTTCCGCAACCCATCCTCCGCGCTTGCGGCCGCGGCACCGGTCGACCTTCCCCTACCCGCCTCGACGTCAGCAGCAGCACTCGGCGCAGACGAGACGCGCTGGTTGCGCTCGGGCTGGAGAGGCCCGCCGAGGCTGACGAGCACGGCGGCCGAGTTGGCGGTCGGGGCGTCGAGGGCGATCAGCTCCTCCGGGGTGAAGAGGAGCGGCCCCCAGTAGTACCGGACGGGGATGAGGATCGTGATGATGACGGGGAAGGCGATGCCGGCTGCGGCGAAACGTTACAAAGGTCAGTAAGATCAGGCAACAGGAAATCACGAGGGAAAAGTCGGTGTGAGCGCACCAATGGTCTCGCTCACAGCGATAATGGCAGCAAAGAAGAACCACTGTATGCCGATGAACTTGAGGATCGACGACTTGCGGATGTGGTAGAGTGGGTGGCTCGACGGCGTCATCTTCCCGTCACGGAGGAGGAAGAGGGTCTTGTGGACGATGCCGCTGCCTTCCACGGAGCCCCAGCCGACGACAATGAAGATGCCGGCGAACCTGCGCGAGAGAACGGCCGAAAGACACAGACAAACGGATCAGCGGGAATGATCCCCAGAGACGGATTTCAGGTCGCATGGCGACTACGCACATGGCGCGGGACATCAGGCCTCTGCGTGAGGATCACGAGTCAGTGCCTGGCGGATAGAAGGGCGAAAGAGATGAACTGACAGCACGACTAGGAGCGGGCGGGACATGGTGCCGAGGGTGAGGAGCTGGGCGAGGAAGAAGCGAGTCAGCGCGAGCGGTGGAGCCATGTAGGATTCGAGACAGCTCACGCCTATCGCAAAATGCGAGACCCGCTGCTCGACGACGCGGGTACGAACAACCTTCATCGGCTTGCGCTCTCCGCCGCGCCTGACGCGTTCGTCGTCGTCGCGCCTCGCCGCGGCGATGTCTCCCTCGAAGAAGCCGTCTTCGTGCAGGGGCGTGTCGCTCGGGACGAGCTTGGTCACGCAGAGGGACTCGGTGTGGACGGGAGCTTGCGGAACGAGGCCGTTCGGCGCCGGCAGACCGAGCACACCCGAGATGAAGGTCGTGCAGCCGAGAAGTAGGAAGTCCTGACGGTGAACGGGGTGAGCTACTGCAGAAGGGATAGGAGCGAGCCAGCGCACCCAGTGAAAACCGGCAGGACGCTTGACGGGGAAGCCGCGAGCTTGCGCCATCACGGAGCTCACGTTGTTCTGGAATGCTACGTCAGTAAGAGATGGTCAGGTGAGAAGAGGAAGAAGGCGTACATCGAAGTAGAAGAGCAAAGTGACAAGGCAGCCGAATGGTAGCGCGACGAAGACCCACTTGACCGGAAGATCCCAGAAGGGAACGACCCAGCTGCGACTGCACGATGTTGGATAAGTATGATGATCTGGGCGAGGTTAAGGATGAGGAGTACGAACTCTGCAGTCGGGTTGAAGGAAGAGGTGATGGGCAGGAACTGGATGTCGGCATTCTTGATGTAGCCAGGACTGCTCGCAAGCTTGTCAGACAGGGTCAAAACTCCGAGGCGGAGGTAGCTTACATGTGCACGAAGCCGGTGTAGAAGATGATGGCGGCGGCGAAGGCGTAGTCCACGAGGAACTTGCGGAACCAGAAAGCTGCGAGGGGAAAGCGGTGAGTTCCGTCACTCGCTGCGGGATGCCAACGGAACACTCACGACCGAAGGAGAGCGTTCCGGCGCGCTCGATGAAGTACACCGACAGCGCAAAGAGGATGGCGACAACAACGGAGAACCAGCCCGAACTGCCGCTAGCGCTTCCGTCATCGAACTCGTACACGAGCAGCTCGATACCTGCACAACAAGGTGGGTCAGAAGCTGGAGAGTGTGAGAGAACGCGGACCGAGAGACGCACCCTTTTGGATGTAGATTATGCCGACGTCTGCAGGAAAGGATGGATGAGCTACGCCAGGGTGAGACGGAGAAAGAGGGGAAGGGCGTACAGAGTCCGAACGTCTCGCTCGTCATGTCCGTCACGAAACGGGTAAAGTCGCAGACGTTGAAGACGGCGATGAGCCAGTGAGTGATGGCGGACCAGCTGCGCGAGGTCGGGAAAGGGTCAGCAAAGCCGAGTAGGTCAGATTATCAGCGGTCGGCGCACATGTACGTCCAGGCCATGAACTGCAGGTAGTCGACGTCGTAATCGCGAAGGATGTCGAAAGTCGTGTAGTTGAACAGCTGAACACGAGACGGTTGTCAGTACAGCTGCCATACTCGGAAGGCGTCACAGTCGCCTCTAGGCTAGGCTGATGTCAAGCTCACGTTGATGAGGCCGGTGAAGCCGACGATGGTGAGCGGCTGCACCGACAAGAGGGAAAAGGCGAGCGCGGCGATGGCGCTGACGAGGATCGTCTCGTTGACGCCGTACGAGCCGTCCGTGCGGACATAGAGGTCGATGGTGTAGGCGAGTGCGGGAAAGAGGCTGCAGGGAAAGCGCCGGTCGGGCGGGTCAGGAATACGGAGCGACGATGGCGGTGAAGGGCGTCAAGAGCGACAGGAGCGGCGTGGAGAGGCTCACTTGACTGTAGCGGGAGAGTAAGGCTGTGGTCAGGAGGGTAAAAAGGCCACAGGAAAAAGAGGCAAGAACGCACGGAAGAACATCTTGACCGTCGCCCCTACCACGCGCTCGAGGTTCGTCGGCCTGAACCCTTCGGTCCAGTCGGAGAGGTAGAAGGGTGCGCGCCGTCGGAGGTCGTGGTAGATGCCGCGCAGGGGCAAGAGCTCGTAGGCCCAGGAGCGTTCGGGCCAGGGTCGCCGGTCGGGGGAGAAGGAGCGGCGGGTGTTGGCAGCGGTCGCGCTGGAGCTGGGCGGTGGAACGTTTGCCGTGGTGGCCATGGTGCTGGTCTGCGACTCTGCCGGGGTAGGAGAGCGCTTGGCGATGGGCTGAGCGGCCGAGAGAGGAGGAAGAGGAGAAGGCGGAGGTTCTGGCTGGCCGGAGCGCGCGTCCATTGCGACAATCCGGAGCGATCGCCTGTCGTCGCAGTGAGAAGGGTTCGAACCAGCAAGCGGAACGAAGGCGAGAGGAGCGAGAGCGACCGGCGAGTTGGACTCGTCGGCGTCGAGTCCAGCTCTCGCTTCACTGGCCTCACCACTGTGACTGCCAGACTCGACCGAGCAACGTCTCGACCGCCTCGAGCGCGCCCTCCGAAGCCACCTTCGCCAGCTCTCGCTCATCCGCCTTCCCTTCGCCTCCGTCCTCATCAGCTCCACCTCGCTCCCGCTCACCCACACCGCCAGACCTGCTGCTGCGATGGTCAGGCCTGCGCAGGAACTCACACTGGACCCAGGTGAGCACACTCTCGCTGCGATCGCGCCCTGCCCTTTGCTGACCCTGCCTCGTCCACCTCCCACCGCCTTCAGCGATCCGAGACTGGACCCTCCTCCCGCTCTCCGCCATCCTCCTTCTCGCCGGCCTTGTCCGTCACTACGTCTCGCAGGCCATCAACAGCAAGCCCAAGCCGCAGCCCCTCCTCGTCGTTCGCGAGCAGTGTGTCGTCTTTCCCTTGCCTCTTGTCCGTCCTCCCTTGCTAATCTCGACAACGTTGCAGACGGGCTCTCGCGCGCGGTCAGCTGCTCCGCACCAACGGCTCTCACCTCGCACCATCCGCCTTCGCCGCCCTCAAGTCGCACCTCGCGCAGGCCTACCAGGACGGCTCGTACCTCAAGTCGCCGCCCCCGCCCGAGGGCGAAGCCACTCCTCCTCCCAACCCGCTCGGCGACCCTGCCGCCATGGAGGGCATGATGGACATGCTCAAGAAGCAGGCCGTCGGGTTTCTGCCGCAGGTGCGTCCTTCTTCGCTTCTCGCCGGTTTCGAGGCCGTCTAACCTTTCAAACCTTGCAGACGGTCCTCATGTACTACATCAACTCGTTCTTCTCGGGCTTCCTCCTCAGTGCGCCTATCTTCCTTCCCTTCTCCCTCGGCTTTCGAGCTGAACCGTCTCTTCCGCAGCCCGCCTTCCCTTCCCTCTCCCGCCCAAGTTCAAGGAGCTGCTCCAGCGCGGCATCGACGTTCCCGACCTCGACGCCTCGTGGTGCTCTGCCATCTCGTGGTACTTCCTCTGCCTCTTCGGCCTCAACCCGATCTACCAGCTCATCCTCGGCGAGGACAATGGTGCGTTCGCTCGCTTCACTCCCCCTAACTCTGTCCGACCTTCTCTCTCCCCGTGCTACAGCCGCGAGTGACCTCGCGGCGATGAACCCGGCGGGAATGATGGGCGGCGGCGCCATGCCGGCGATGCCAGGCCAACCAGCGCAAGACTTTGTCAAGCTTTTCCGGGCGGAGAAGGAGAACCTCGACATCGTCGAGTATGCCTGGGTGTGCGACGGCGTCGAAGAGCGGTTGCTGAAGAAGTACGGCAGCAGCGATCTGTAACGACCGGATCTGGCTTGGGGTTCCTTTCTGCCCACCGGCGAGGGAAAGACGACCGACCGCGGGCAGAGCATTGTAGCAGAAGAGAGATGTACTGCGGTGTTTCAAAGGAGAGCCCCTTCCTGCTATCGCCCTCCCTCCGCGCTGTCCTCCTTCGCCATCGGCGTGCCAGGCGCCGACGGCGGCGCGGTGAGCATGTGGCCCATGCGCTCGATCTTCGTCCGGAGGTACTTCTCGAGCTCCGGGCTCGCTGTCGTCGCTGCACCGATCATCCCGACGCCGGCTCGACGGAGGTGGTAAGCCAAAGACGCGACCGAGTGCGCATCGGCCGAGTCCGAGTCGTCCGAGTCGGCGCCGTCGTCCTCGGAGCCGGTCCCCGCCGTCGACGAGGCTCCGTGGCCGCCTGCGGACGAGGCCGTCGAGGTAGACCGCGAAAAGGGGGGAAGGGAGGAGATGCTCGACTCGACGGAGGCGGAGGGCGTCCGGGCGCGTTCTCGCGCACGCCGCTTCTTGCTGGCGCGGCGCTCCTGCCTCGCCAGCGCATCCTCGACGGCCATCCAGCTGCGCGGGACCATCGCGACACGCTCGCGCACTCGCACGCCCTCGCCCTCGATCTGGCGGATCTTGTCCGGGTTGTTGGTCAGGAGCCGGACGCCGGTGTCGGCGACGCCGAGGTCGCGGAGGATCGCGCCGGCGACGCCGTACGTGCGCATGTCGGCGCCGTGGCCGAGCATGAGGTTGGCGGTGACGGTGTCGTGCCCGAGGTCCTGGAGGTTGTAGGCCCGCATCTTCTCGAGGAGGCCAATGCCGCGGCCCTCCTGCCGCAGGTAGACGACGACGCCGCGCCCGGCGAGGGTGATGAGCCGGAACGCCTCGTCGAGCTGCTCGCCGCAGTCGCACCGCTGCGACCCGATCGTCTCGCCGGTGAAGCACTCGGAGTGGATGCGGACGAGCGGAGGATCGGTCGGCGAGTCGGGGGTCGGGCCTTCGCCCGCCGTCGTGCGGAGGTGGGCGTGCCGAGGCGGAGCGGTGGGATCGAGCGAGTGCGGGTGGGCGGAGGAAGCGACCTGGCTGTCTGCCGAGAGACGGCCGACGTAGGCGCCGCGCACGATGCGCTCTTCGTCCGTCTCGCCCTCGTGCCACTTCGAGTCGAGGCTGCGGGAGCGGATGAACGGAAGGAGCCGCCGCTCCCCCGTCTCGGCGACGATAGCAGCGCCTTCGACCGCGTTCGTTGTGAGCGAGGTCGACGCCATCTGCGCGTGGTCGGCGACAAAGGCGAGGTGCTCCTTCGTGTCGTGGTTGTTCGTGTAGAGGTGGAGGAAGATGTGGCCGTGAGGAGTCGGGATGCGGGTGCGGACCCGGCACTGGATCTCGAGGGGTGGGAGCGGGGTCTTGCTCGCTGAAGTGGCGGAAGCCGGAGAGGCGTAGTCGGTAGCGGGGGGAATGGCGGCGATGGAGGCGGCGAGGGAGGGTGACTCCGTCTGAACGGCGGATGGAGCGGAGGTGTGGAAGGGCGGAGGGGCCAGCTGGCGCTCGAGAGGTGGAGGCGTCGACGGCTGACGCAGCAAGTCAACGAGCGCGTCCTGCTGAAGGGAATGCACCGCTCCAGGGGGCGGCTTCGTCGGCGTCTTCCTCGCCGACTTGTGCTGCTGGTCCTCGAGCTTGCCGTCCTCCTTCAGGAGATACCCTCCATCCGACGTCGGAATCGCGACTGCTTCGGGCAGGTCCTGAACCGCCCTGGCGTTCGCTGCCTGCTCGTCCCGCGCCTGATCTGCCAGCTCCTTCCGGCGGCGGTCCTCCTCCTCGACCTGGAGGCGAATGCTGCGAGGCGCCTGCCGGCTCTGCATCTTGGGGCGCGAGCGAGTGTCGTTGGTCGAGGCGGAAGGGATGCGCTCATCGTCGCAGGATGCGTAGGCGAGGGATTGCGGAAAGAAGGAGTGGAGGAAGTGGTTGCGGGTAACGCTGCAAGGGGAAGGGACGGACAGTGCATGGGAGGTCAGTGGGGCGTCTCCAAGCTGCTCTGCACTTCGCAGAGTGTCCGAGACTGCAATAGGGGGAACCTCGGCATTTGAGAGGAGCGATCCAGATGAGGGCGAGAGAACGGGCGGCAACGCACTGTGGGCCAGAGCTGGCGGCGGCGGCAACCATGAGCGGGTCGACTGGTGGTCTGCGAGTGCCCCGACCGGCGTCGGCAGCCTGCGAGGACGAGGACGCGGCGGGAGCGATCCCGGCGCCGGCGGAGGCGAGCGAGCTGGCTGTGGGCGGCGAGTCGCCTGTGAGGAGCGACAGCACGCCGAGGTCCTGCGCGGTAACGCTGTGCTTCGTCGACAGCATCGTGCGCGAGCGAGAGAGCGGGTGAGCGGGAGGAGCGAGCGGAGGACCTCTCCGCTTACTCCCCATCGCGCGTCGCCGGTCAGCAGCAAGGACAGTTGCCTTTTTTTCTTCCCGCCTCTCTCTCAAGTTGGGTGAGCGAGCGCACCATCCGCCTTCGTTCCGCCAGGGAATACGGGGGAAGCACGGGTGCAAAGAGCGAGAAGAGAGCAAGAGATCGAAGGAGTCGAGAAGGAGCGGGGAACAGAACGAGGTCGAAGGGGAATCTACGAGGCAGTGCGATGTACGGGAATCGAAGGAGGATGCGCGGGAAGGGTATATGGGGCCGTGAGGCGGCGATAAGGGGAGGAAGACGGGGAAGAGACGGAAGAGGCCCTCTCAGTGAGCGGCGGTTCGGCGGCGGTGAGTCTTCTTCGACTCGTTGGGCGACGAGAACTCAATCTCCTGCCAACTGAGGGCGCGACGGTGCTCCTTGACCGTGCCCGAGAGCGTGCCGGCGACCTTCCACTCGAGTCCGGCCGTCCATGCACCGAAGCGCTTCGCTCGACGGCGCTCGTCGGAGGTCTCGGCATCGGTCTTGCGCGCCGTGACCGTGGCAGACGTGCTGGATGTCGACGAGGATACCACGCTGCGAGTGCGCGACGAGGTGGTGGTGGTGGTTGCCGCGGTCGAGCGAGTCGAGGAGGATGAGGCCGCGAGCGAAGTCGTGGCGCGGGTTGAGGTCGTGCGCGACAATTCGAGCCGTGTGGTCGAAAGCGTCGGATTGACCGTGGCAGCAGCGGCCGTTGCGGTATTCGGCAGAGTGGTGGAGAGTTTCGAAGTGACAAGCGGGGAGCTGACGAAAGACGTCGAGGATGACGACGACGACATGGCCTGGCCGGTGACGTTCTTCTCGTTGAGCCCTCCCAGCGATGGTACAGACGGCTCCGTGTCGCCGGTCTTGTGCGTAAAGTGGTAGGCGAGAGCGGCGGCGATGCTGGCAAAGTCGAAGGAATGTTAGCGACTTTTGCTACCGAAAGAAGGGAGCCTCTTGACAGCTTACGCGATCAGAACGCAGATGCTCCCGATCCAGCCGAGGATGAACCATTTCTTGCTCGTCTTGGTCTTGCTCTGCAGCCAAGCGGACCTGCGAAAGGAAATCGCAAGATCAGCCGCGCGGGGAAGAGGGAGAGGAAATAACGCGAACTCACTGCTTCTCCCCCTCCTGCTGCTCGAGCTTCCGGACAAAGCGGTTCCAGTCGAGGCCCGACTTCCTCACTTCGGCTGCGCCGCGTCCCGACTCCTTCTCCGGCTGTCCCAGGTCGTCCTTGATGCTGCTGACGTCGCCGAACGCCATCGCTTGCTTGAGGCTAGCCGGGCTGCGAGGAGAGGCCGGTGAGGAAGCGAACGCCGCTTTCGGCGGCGGAAGGAGGATCGGCGGCGGAAGGGCGCGAACAGGGGGACGATCCGCCCAGTGGCCGTCATCGCTGCCGTGCGCGGCATCGTAAGCGTCCTTCTCCTGCTCGGCGGCCGTGCGCCAGCCCTCCCGCGAGTAGATGGGCGGCGGCGCGGACACGGTCGGCCCCTCGGCGGCGACTTCAGGAGACACGGCAAAAGGGGCGACGGGCTGGACGGGCTGGACGACGACCACCGGTAGGGGCGAGGCTGCATGTTGCGTGGGGTACGGTGCTGCCATTGAGGCGAAGTGAGGAGGAGGATGAGGTCGGTGTTGATGGAAGCGGAGCGAGGAGGAGGGGGCGGCGAAGCGAGCGACAAGGGTCGGATATGGACGTGTAGGGTGATCAAACGAGTGTGGTGTGGGTCTTGGACGGCATCCAGCACGAGAGTGAGGGAGGAGGCGAAGCGGAAGCGAGCCAACGCTACCGACCGCGAGCACAGTGCGCCTTGAGGAGGACCGTGCGACGCAGAGCTCAACATGAGGCGGACAGGCGCTCGAGTGTGCTGCGTAAGCCACGCATGCCGTAGCTGAGAAGAGCGGTGAGCGGGAGGAGGGAGACCTGCTTCCTTACGGACGAGGTCAAGAACGGCTTGTTCCTCGTCTCATCGCGTTGCCCGGCTGCTCTCCAAAAGCTCGCCGCTCTTTGCCGCTGAGCTTCCCATAGCACACCCCTGCGCTCGCTCTCTCGCGACCTGCCCCGCCTACCTTCGTCGACGACCATCAACTCCCTCTTCCGCCTCGTCCGCCCGCATCGCTCCACAAGGCAAGTCGGCACCGAGTCCACCTACTCTGCAGGTCTATACCCGCCGTGCTGACCGCTTGCGCTGCAGCCCGGACGTACGATTCCGCCGCGATGGCATCCGCCAATATCCCTCAGCCATCCTTCTCGTTCATCCACGTCCTCCAGCTTGTCCAGCCCGTCTCGCCATCGTCTCCTTACCGCCTGCCATCTCTCGGACCCGGCCAAATCCTTCCTTCCCGCCTAGCGACGACGCCCGCGCCTTTTCCTGTTTCCCCGCCAACGAACCTCGACGCCCTGTATCGCGCAGCAACAGCAAGCCGGGATCCAGACGAGGCGCGGCGCGAACGGAACAAGAAGAAGAAGGGTAGGAAGCTGCGGAGCCAGGAGCGTCGCGAAGCCGCTGGTGCAGAGGGTCCGGACAACGACGCTGCGCCCGCCACGCCGGCCGGCCCCACCTACGGGCTCCCCAGCGACGTGCCGAGCGACTTTTTCGTCCTCTTCGAGACGCACTACCACCGCCTGCACCACGTCGCATCGCAGCAGCGCGAGCAGGCGTGGAAGGCAACGCAGGGCGAGGAGCAGGTGGAGTGGGGCAACATCATCTTGCATGACTCGACGTCTGCACGGGGCAAGCGGGACAACAACAAGGGAGGCTTTACTCGAAACGAGAAGAACGGAACCGTAGACTTTCACTGGGTGGTGTAGGATCGAGGAAAAAGTGCATTTTCTCGTTTCTTTGCGGTGCTGCCCCGGTCTGTCACCTCTTATGCATGTTGCTGGGCGTGGGCTGGTGCTGCTTTGGACATGCTCAAGGCTGGATTTGGTTTTGTGCCACCTGGCTTTACTCTCGCTATCGTTCCGGCTTTCTCCTCTGATCGCTTGGGGCCAGTCTGCTGCTGATTTGGACATGGAAGTTGCCGCTAGTCCGTCTCTGTCGGTGACTGCCTCCGTTGTGAGAGTACTCGCGTCCGGTAGTGGTCTCTGGAGTGCAAATTGAAGGAGAATGCTCGACCCATGACTCAAACGTGATGAGTTACGCAAAAGAAAGAATATGAACAAGAAAAGCCGTAATAGTCTAGTGGTATGATTCCTGCTTTGGGCTATCACAACCTTGCAGGAGGTCCCCGGTTCAAACCCGGGTTACGGCCTTGTCCTTCCCCTGTTGCTGTCGCAGCATGGGCTTTTTTGCTTTTGCTGCAGGTGGATCATCAATCTTCTTTTTGGGCACATTTGATAGGTGTGTCCAGGTTCTCAATGCAAGTGGCCGCACAGGGTAGTGGAGCCCTACTCGTGGAGAACGTGGGACCAACCAGGACTCCCCGTCACTGGCAGCGGTGTGGGCATGTCCGCCATTGAGGAAGAAGTTGTTGAGATAGCCCGTTGGGCGCGGAAGCTGGGCGGAAAGAATATCGTCATGCTGGTCTTCCAAGTTCCTTCTGATGATGCTCCTTGAGCTGGCGCTTGTTCTGCAAATGTTGCCCTGCCAGTGAGGGTGGCAAGGTAGTTGGTGGCGCCCATTTTGAAGGCAGTGGCCATTGCGGGAACGCAGGAGGAGGAGGTGCTGATGTTGTTGATCACACCCTTGCCAGACGGGGAAGATGTGGTGTTAGCAGAGGCAGACCTCTTTGACTTGCTGCGCTCTGAGACCTTGACAGGCAGCTTTGACATGTTTGTCAAGTTGAAGTTTGGGACAGCGGGCGGACAATGGAAAGAGAGGTTGAGAGCGGGGTAGTTCTCCTCGAGCCGTCCATCCTGCTCCTGCTGAGCAAGAGCCTTGTATGCCATGTACATACTGCGAGGGGAATGACGGATAGCGGAAAGGGTGAGGCAAAGGAAGGAGGAGAAAAGGACAAACCCAGCCGTTGTTGAACCCGACCTGGAGCAAAGCCTCGGCAAGGGGGAGGTACAAGTAGTTTTGGGAGGGGTGTAGCAAGTGCCAAACGGGTTGCTGATTGCAACTCCACACCTTCCGGCATGCGCATGAGAAGAGAGCGAAGGCACAGGCATTGTTGTTGTACTGCTTTTCGTGCTGCTGCTGTTGCTGCTGTTGCTGAAAATACGGCTTGGGCACCTTCTGGGTGTCATATTTGGGCACCAAAAGGCGGTACGTGACATTGGCCCCGTACAAAGGTGGAGAAGAAGGAGGCGAGTTCCTTCGGGTTCTCAACCGGGCAGAGCTTCCTTTCTGAGGCGTACTGCGTGCCCTTTACCCAGCAGAGGGTTGCTAGGCGCACCGTCCTCAGCGGAAGCGAGACGGGCGGCGAGCGGAAGAGGCGACTCGAGTTCACTAGCTCCCCGTTACGAGAGCAATAAACAGTGATTCGAGCTTGGATTCGCAGAGGGGGATGTAACGGTGAAGAAGAAGAGAAGAGATCTACGAAAGAGACGAGCTGCAGCCGAGGTGCAGCTTGGACCGATCACTCAACATCTCCGACGAGGCAACCGTCTGCAGGCGGCAACGAGGGGAAGGTGAGTGTATCGTACAGAACGAAAAGAGAAAGGAAAAAGAAAAGAGAAGGAAGAAGAAAGGAGACTTAACGACCGGGGGGCGTTAAGGCGTGCAGGAGGTTCGACTCCTAGCAAGGGTCTTGGGTCTTCTAGAGGTTGTTCGGCTTGGGCTTGGCATGGGCAAGCCATTCGAGGACTGAGTGAGCGGCGAGTGCAGCACGAATGGCTGATAATGAGGGCAGCGGGCAAGTGCGTGGTTAGCAGACTGAGCAGGGAGCACTAACGGTGTCAGAAGGCTGCAACGCAACGGTCCCCAGTCCCCCTCTCTCCTGCTGACCATGTTCGGACGGCACATTGCTCAGGGGCAAGAATAAGAGCAGTAGCAATGATCCCACAAAGGTGCACAACTCCTCCTGTTCTACAGCCTCCTGGGTGTGCTCATTGGGTGTTCTGGCAGGAGTAAAGAACCAATAGACTGGCAGAGTGCAACCACATGGGCACTCTGGGATTGCAGCTGAGGGGACAACCACCATGCAGGTGGCAAACCAAAAAGTGGCAACACTAGGAATTCGGAGCAGGATGGGCACAGCCTCTCCAGACAGCCATAAAGAAGGGGAGGAGAGAGATTTGCTGCTTCTGGCCCATGTGCTGGCCCTCAAGTCTCGCTATGCGGAACAAGAGAGGATTATGCAGACAATGAAGAAGGAAACTGACCTCACACTGACAGGCTCTGAGGCTGCTTGACGGTTGATTTGGCCCTGGACTGACCTGACCTGCGTCCCTAGAGTCTCTGAAATGACCTGACCTGCTTGCCTCTCAATCTGACCAGGCCCGATGAGCTTGCTGCACTCTCACTTTGGCACAGGTTGGGACAAAAGCTGGCTCACTTTGAAACTCTGTTTCCGCACAAGCTATGTGTCCAATGTTGCAGGTCAGATGAGTATAAGGGGAGAGTGTGAGAGGGGCAAGAAGATGAGGAAAAGGGCAATGTGAATGTTGCATATCCCGCACTTGATTGAGCTGCCCTTGGCCTCCTCCTCCTGAACTTGCAGCCCGTGCACGGCCTCTGAGGCCAAGCTGACTGCACCAGCAGGTGCGCTTTGTTGAGAAACAACAGTAGCCAAAAGCACAGCTTGTTCCGAGTCTGAGAAGCAGAGGAAACAAGAAAAGAAAGGAGAGAGCTCATCAGGCCACATTCGGCCGCTTCAGGCAGCACCAAGGTCGCTCCAGCTAGTCAGGTGCTCTCCAATTCAGAACAGGCTCATCAGACCCGGTCAGGCTTACTTGTTATGACCAAGCCCCTGCTTGATCAGTTCTGATCAGAGCTGGTCCGTACCGCTCCAGACAGTTGAGAGGAAGTGACCCAGGAGCCAGAGTGTGCGAGGTCAAAGTCAGATGGCAACGCTGACAGGGGATCAATACTACCCAGGACAAGGTAGAGGATCCTATTTACAGGTATATCGGCAGAAAACAAGGGGAAGAGAAACAGAACAACCCAACCTAGCCTGCCTTCCCATTGTCCCTCTCCTCACCTCCTCTTTCTATCTCTCCAAACAAGAACAGGCTGATATTGGATCTGCAGAGACTGTGTTGGCAAGCTACTGTGGCCTGCCAGAGGGGGCCACAGTGCGCTTTGGTGTGTGGCTTGATCCTGCATTGTTGTTACTGCCTTGCTCTGCATGTACAACGACATGTCCACTCACTTGTTCAAGCTTCTCACTGAGCCTATTTGCAGCTCACTACAAGCTCAGGGGAAATTGAGCAAAATAAGCAGCGTGCGCAAGCTTTCTGAGCAGATCACCCAGGTGTGGGGGTGCCCATTGCAAGGCAGTCTCTAGGGGCTTTGTGCTAGCCAGGCGTCATTGGGGTGTTTGTGCACGCAAGAAAGAATATGAACAAGAAAAGCCGTAATAGTCTGTGGTATGATTCCTGCTTTGGGCTATCACAACCTTGCAGGAGGTCCCCGGTTCAAACCCGGGTTACGGCCTTGTCCTTCCCCTGTTGCTGTCGCAGCATGGGCTTTTTTGCTTTTGCTGCAGGTGGATCATCAATCTTCTTTTTGGGCACATTTGATAGGTGTGGCCAGGTACCCAATGCAAGTGGCCGCACGGGGTAGTGGAGTGTGCAGGTGCAGTCTGAGAGGGTTGCATGGAGGACTTTAACAGTAGTGAGGGCAAGATGGGAGGCTGTGGGCAACTCTGCCACAAAGTCTTTTTGATGCTGGCTCAGACTGAGTCTCTTTTGGCTTCAGCAGACCCTGCCAGCCACATTGACCTCTCAGTGTGCCAGCAATGGCACTTCAGATTGTCCCACCCTTTTGTTGAGCAGAGCCTGACAGGCCCGATGCCTTAAGGCACTCTGATGCTGCCCGTCTCCTTGACTCAGCTTCTGCTCTTCTACCGCTAGGCAAGATTTGCACAATAATGAGCACCTCTTGTACTACCAGCTCAGAGGGAAAGGCAGTGTTCCAGAGATCAAGGCTGGGAGGAGGAGGTCAAGGGGTTTCTCTACTGCATGTGGGGGAAACAGGCATCTGTATTGCCTGAGACCTCAATTGGCTGATCTTTCTATTTTAGGTCCAGCTCTGTTGTCAGGCTGGGGTACCTATGTAGAGTGCACACAACATCTTCCTTGAGGAAGAGCTGACAACACAATGCAACAGTGAAGGAGTGGTCAAAATCTGCAAACGGGCAATGAGGGTGGCCAAGAAGGGGAGGAAAGAGCCTGTAGGCAACGAAGGGGTGGTGGCTGTGGGTGTAGGGCAGGTGGGTATGCTAGAAGGGGAAAAAAGGCTAGGAAAATGCCCAAAGACACGTTCTCCTTGACTTCCTCCTCATCTCCTTCTTCTCCTCCCCATACACCCCCCCTCCTGCTACATCTGCTTTATTGTGTGCTCCTCCAGGTCCTACTTGACCAGCTCCCCCCATTCTCACTGCTCTTGGTCCCCTGTCCGTCTCATAGCGTCATCTCCTCCTCCTCCCTTCTCAACTTGCCCGTCCTACTTGACCAGCCCCTCTGGTTTGCTGCCATTGCACCTGGTGACCCTTGTTGCTGTAGAGAAAGAGGAAGGATTCCTAGTTTGCAGTCCGTTCCAAGTTGCGAGACTTATGTAGTCTCCAGTAGTCTCCAGAAGACATCAGAGGCTGCAGGGGGTGGCGGAGTGCATGTAGTCTCCAGTAGTCTCCAGAAGACATCAGAGGCTGCAGAGGGTGGCGGAGTGCACAGGGTAAACAAGTGGAAGGAAAAGAAAGGAAAGGAAAGGGAAATCTATGTCCAAACTGGATGAAAGACCTCAGAGGGGAGAATCGGTCACAGAACATGGGCTCTTGCCCGCTTTGCCAACCTCCAGATTGTCTTGGATGTTGCGCCAAAGATCTCTTCTGCCGCCTTCCTCTTCTCACGGCGCTGGACCACCGTCTGCTGGTTCCTCACGAGCCTCTCCCGCAGCTTCGCTGTCTCCATCCTCTCTGCCTCAACCCGGCACCCCTTTTGTTGCTTCTTCTTCAGCTGTCTCAGCCATGTTGGGCGCCCTACACTACACCTTGGGCGCCATGTCGAGCTCGTTGGTCCACCAGGCGTGGGGTCGCGCCAGCTTTTGGAGCGGGCTTGCAGCAAGATGGGTGTACCCAAGTACAAGGGAGAGGCGTATGGCCTCGTAATCAATGGCGGCTGTCAAGGCAAGGAGGAGAGCAGAAGGGAGGAGTTTGGAGAAGATGGTGCAGGCGAAGTGTGTTTTCTCCTCGTCCATCTTCCTCCATACCCAGCGGAGCAAGGGAGTGGTGCAGGTGGGGCATGTAGAGAGGGGAGAACCAGGCCAAGGGGGAAGTGGTTAAGCCAGCAAGGAGGGCTTTGTTGATCTGGCAGCTGACCTTGTCGTCCACCATCGGCGGTCTCCCAATGCCAGGTCAAGTACGCCCTTGTCCTAAGGATTATACAAGCACCAGGTCAGCTTGTCTGCAGGCAAGAGGAGTGTGAGGCCAAGGGTGTTGAGGAGCTTGACAGCGGTCTCTGCGGCATGGGCGGGTGGCAGAGTATGTGAGGGTCACCAGAAAGGGATTGCAGCCACTTGAGTGGCGGTACCCTCTATTGGCACCTTGGTGCCCTCTCCAGTCCCACAGCCAGTGTCAGGACCAGGAGCGTCTGACGTCCTGCAAGGCAGCCAATATCGGTGGTGGAGCAGCGGGAGCATATGGGGCAAAGGAGGCTTTGAAGCACATGTATTGCTAGTCCCCCTTGCTTTACAGCCTTGTAAGACAGCGCTTTAGAGCCTCTTCTGAGCGGTGGAAGAAGAGTGAGAGTGTGTGCAAGGTCAGCTTGTTTCCCCCTTCTTGCCTGCTCCTCTACACATCCTGAGACACCAATGCACCACTGTACTGCATTGTTGCCACTGTGTATGCCCTTCTGTGCCCTTGCCACTGCCCCCTAAGGCAAGAGGAGGGAGAAACGCGCACCTGCTCCCCATTGCCCCTCATTGCCTCACTCTTCTCACAGACTCAGGAGCACGGTCAGGTTGGTGTGGGCATGTAGAAGAAAAGTTTGTATGAGCAAGAAGGCAGCAATGGAGCAAGTGGTGAGGGCGAGAGCAGGTCCAAGAGGCGCTGGCAGATTGCCAACCTGCCAGGTCGCTCTCTGCTTCTTCCGCTCCTCTGCTCCCACTTGCTGCTCCCTGGTTCTCATCCAGCAACTCAGGTGCGTCATTCAAGCCAGTGAACCAATGCGTGCAGCTCCGCAAAGTGCCGATGTTGCTGTGCGAGTTGCCCTCCTTCTGAGTCTGGCTGCGCAAGATGAACGGGAACGGCACCACCTTATCTTCCTCTTCCCCCATGTCCCCGACCTCAGTCTCCTCCCAAGCGCCCAGGCCTGATTGATTGATTGATTGATTTGTTCCTAGTTCTGAGTCCCTGTCGGGTCAGAGCCCATGTAGACTAAAGAGAAGACGCAACAAGGACAATATTGACCTAGTGTCACGGGAGGGGGAAGGGTATGTGGTAGCAAACCCGGGGAAAACCACTTGGGAAAAACCGGGTACACCTCTTGACAAAAACAGGTCTAAGTACAACGAATGACAATGGCGCAAGGCCGAGGGAAGGGTCTGCTGAAGCAGGGAGGGGGGGAGGGTAGGGGGAGAAGGAAGGACGGGGAAGGGAGAAAACCGGGCGCGCTGGGGTGCTGTACAGGCACAGCGGAGCGAGCGGGCACTGCGGCGACCACGAGCGCCAGCGGCAAGCACGAGCGCTGGGAGAAGCCAATGATGGCAGGGACTATCGGGGGCGGGACGGAGTTGGCGGCAGGCGAGAAGAATGAGGGGAGAGGGGAGAGGAGCGACCAGCCCCTCTCCCTCTCTTGTCGCGGTCAACTGCCGCGCACGCCGCCTCAAGCACCTTGCGCTTCTTTGTGCCTTGTGCTCACTCATGGCGCCTCATGGAGAGAAGGCCGGGCGTGATGATACCTTTGCGGGAGTAGAAGGCGAGGGACATGGTGGAGCAGATGCGGCAAGGTGAGAGTCAATACTGGAACTTGGTGACAATGTACTGGCCAAGAGAGAAGGTGCGCTCGACCTCAATGGAAGAAGCTGCAAGAGGAAAGCAAAGGAAAAGGAAAAGGGGAGAGGCCGGGAGCTGTTGTAAAGACACGAGTGGATGCAGGCTAGGAAGCCAGAACAGAGGAGAGTGAGAGTAATGGACCAGGGCACTCCAACACATTGCATTTCATCTCCGGCAGCCAGTTCTAGCCCTTTCCTTCCTCTGCCGCCTTCGCAGCCCAGTGAGCCCTTGGGTCCTCTGGAACAATCTTGCCATACTTATGGTAGCTGTACACTTGCAGCACGCTTGCCGTACGGAGGATGAGGTCATTGAGGGAGAGAGGAGGGTGCAGGGAGGACGCGACAGCAGTGAAGAGAAGCCCTTCAGCCACCAGTAGGAGCTACGGTAGTGTGTCAGTGTGACCGTAATTGCCAGGCCTGTTGTCAAGCCGGTTATGGAACAGGTGGTGGTTAGAGAAGAAACGGCACGAGAGTGGGCAGAGGAGCACGTAGTGCTCCCTGGTCTCCTGCTCCCTGCACTAGCACTTGTCCCAGGCCACAACACGTGCACCTCATTGCTCCCCCCTCCCTGTTGCTCCTTGGGATGCGTGTTGACCTCAATTGCAAGCTTGTTGCTTACCTTGCCCTCCCTTGTCTCCTTGGCAGCCTGGCAGGCACACTATGTGTCGGGGCAGCCACCTGCCATGCAGCAATGCATCCCCTGCACCCTGTCCCTGCACCCTGCCCCTGTACTCCTCCCGCAAGTTGCCCACCTTGCATCAAGCACCAACAACAATGGCTGTAGCTCCCAGCTTGGCATCTAGCTGTCCCACTCAGATTTGCTCCATGTGTGTGAGAGAGAGAGAATTCCTATTTTTCAGTCCGTGCCAAGTCTAAGACTTATGTAGACTGTGAAGAAGAGCCTGAGGCTGCAAAGGGTGCGGGTGCAGAGGGTATATATGCGGAAAGGGAGAGGAAGGGGAAGGAAGGGGAGGGGAAGGCTAAGGCCAAGCGGGAGGAAAAACCCCAATGGGGAGAACCGGTTAGAAAACAAGGTCTATACAGCACCACGAGTGACGGGGAGGGGGGGGAGGGGGGAGGAGAAGCAGGGGTAAGAGACGGGGGAGGGGAGACAGAGGCGTGAGAGGGTTGGGAAGGTGAGAACAGCAGGGGCAATGAGAAGAAGTGGGTGTGCGACAGAGGCGGCGGTGACAGTGCGGAAGGGAAGGGAAGGGGGATGAGGCAAGGAAGGATGCGTCGTGGTTGGAGTGGGGGAGAAGAGTGGTGGCAGAGGGGCAGAAAAGGTGTAAGAGGGAGGGAGGAGGGAGAGAGAGAGAGAGAGAGAGAGAGAATTCCTAGTTTTCAGTCCGTGCCAAGTCAATAGACTTATGTAGACTACAAAGAAAGCCAGAGGCTGCGATGGGTGGGGATGCACAGGGTAGAAGAGCGGGAGGGAAAGGAGGGGTCGTCTAGGTCCAAGCCGGAGGAAAAACCCCAGTGGGGAAAACCGGTCACAAAACGAGGTCTATACAGCACAGTGAGTGACGGGTTGGGGAGAGGGGAAAGATGGGAAGAGGTAGAGACGGGGAAGGGGAAAGGAAGCAGAAGAAAGGCGCGGAAAGGTGAGAACGGCAGCAAGGGATGAGGAGAGGTGGGTGTGCGGCGGTGGCGGCGGCAGCGAGAGGGGGGACAAGGAGAGGGAGGGTGTGGTGAGGAGTGAGAGGGTGGGAAGATCGATGTCGGAGCGGGGGATGGCGGAGCGGGGGGGAGAGAGAGAGAGAGAGGGGGGGGGGGAGGGGGGAATGAGGGAGACGAGGCGTGAGGGGCGGCGGGCGAGGCGAGGCGGGCTAGGGTGAACGGGCGGCCTGCGCCGCGGCGGCGGCCTCGCGGTCGCGCCGGTAGCGGGCCCGCTGGTCCCGCCGCTCGCCCTCGGCGTCGCGGAGCGCGCGGAACCGAACGACGTCGACAAAATCAGTCACCATCTCCCACACCTGCCACTCTTCGTCCGCCCGCTCCCTCGCCTCGCCGACCAGGGCGAGCATCCTCGCGTCGTTCGCCGCGTCCCGGAGGTGGCGGCAGGACGAGTGGACGGACGAGGCTGCGGCAAAACGTGACCGCGCCCGCGGCGGCATCCACGCCTCGTCCGTGTACCGCCAATCCTCCTCCTCCTGCTGATCGCGTGCTTCCTGCACGGCGCCCACAGCCGGCTGCTCCTCCCCCTCGCCCTGCCGCCGGCTGGGCGGGTGCAGGATGTCGTGGTGAGAGCGGTACCAGACGGCACGGCACGACGCGACGCGGTCCTCCTCGTCATCGCTACCGAGGTACATGACGGGCGGCGAGTATCGCCGCCGCGCTGGCGGGCCGAACTCGTCGTGGGCGAGCCCCTCCGGCTGGCCCGCATCCTCCTCTGCCTCCCTCCGGTGCTCCTCCTCGACCTCCATCGCGGCAGCACCCTCAGGCGCGGCCTGCTGCGCCTTGCTGAGGCCGGTCCTGCCGAGCTGTGGTGGCGTGCGGGCGGACTGGCTGGTGGAGCGCGGGGAAGCGGTCGGTGGCATTGATGTAGGCGAGAAGGGGCGGGATGTGGGCGGCGGTGGAGAGGAGGGTGGAGAGGGGTGGGAGGTGTCGGGTTGATAGCGCGGAGAGGAGGTCGGCTCGGGCGGCGGCGTGAGCGGGGCAGTCGAGGAGGAACTGGTCGCGCGTTTCGGGGAGGCTGAGGCACGAGGGGCAGAGGGCGGAGGGTTCGACGCCGTAGCGATGGCGGGACTCGTGGAGGCTGCTGAAGTCCGTTCGAAGGCGAGTGAGGAGAGTGGCGTGCCGGCGTGGGAGGGTTGCGAGGAGTTTGCGGTAGGCGGAGAAAGGGGGAGACGGGTCAACGATGCGGAGGCGGCGGCCGGTGGCGGAGCTGGTCCAGGCGGCGTGCCAGCGGGCTCTGGTGCGGTCCTTGACGATGCGGCGCGCCCAGGAGAGCGTGAGTGGTATGGAGGAAGGGGAGAGAGGGAAAGCGGGAGGAGCCGGGGCGTCCCGGAGTTGCCCGGCCAATGAGGGAGCCGCGAACTCTCCGCTCCGCTCGCTCGCCTCGTACGCGCTCCCCCCGTCGCTCACGCTCGCAAAAGACTCGTCCACGAAGCTGCGCGGCATGTTGATGCCCTTGCGCGCGTCCCTCGCGCGCTGCAGCTGGCGCCCCCACTGCTCGTCCTCTGCGCGTCCCTTCTCGGCCCCGGCCTTCGCCAACTCGTCCGCCTCCTCATTCCCAGCGATGCCAATGTGTGACGGTACCCATGTGAGTCGGATGTGGACGTTGCCGTGCGTGTGCTGGGCGTGGCGGTAGGCGGCGAGGCTGGCAAGGCGGATGGCTTGGCCGGAGGTGGGGGTTGGGTCGAGCGGGTGCTGGAGGGCGGACTGCGAGTCGACGAGGATGTGCAGAGTGCTGGGCGTGCTGGGGGGGTCGGGGAAGAGGGCTGGGATGGAGGCGATGGCGAGGTGTACGCCGTACAACTCCGCCGCGAAGACGCCTCGATGCTGACCCAGCGACTCACTCCTCCTTGCCCAGACGAGCTCGCCCGGGGGCCTCACCGCCACGCCGGTGCCCGTCCATCCTCCTTCGATCTCCGACCCGTCCGTGAAGACCGCCACGTCGTCCTCCCCCATCTCCTCCAACAACTGCGCCACGTCCCGCTCACCTTCCTCTCCCCCGGCCGCGACGCTCGTGTTGAGGCGCGGTGCAGGCTCCCAGGGTGGGATGGGGTCAGGGAGCACGACCTCGAGTTGCTGGAGCGGCGGGAGGAGCGGGGAGGCGAGGGCGAGGTGGATGGCGGAGGGGTACGCTCGAGGGCGGGGCGCGGCGCGGGCGAGCTGGTATGGGCGATGGAGGATGTGCGTCGGCGCTGCCGAGGCGGCGCGGAGAGCGAGGACGGCTTCATCGGCGGCGAGGGCATGGGGGAGTGGGGTGAGTCCTCCCTCGATTTCCATCGCATCAAGCGCCGTGGTTCGGATGCACCCGCTCACCAACCTTGCCATCTCCTTTTGCACAGGCCGGAGCACCTTCACCAGCGCCTCCGACTTCCCTTCCCGCCACCAGACCGCACCCGCCCATCTCAGCCTCGGCCCGACCACTGCCTGCACGACCTGCCGTGCGAGCGTCATCCGCACGCCCTTTCTCGCGCCGAGGAGGAGGGGGAGACGAGGCAGGAAGGGCGGTGTGCGAGGCCGGCTATGGTGACCGGGCGGCCTGCGCCTTGGCGACGGCCTCGCGGTTGCGTTGGTAGCGGGCGAGCTGATCCCGCCACTCGCCCTCGGCATCGCGAAGCGCGCGGAACCGCAACATGCCAACAAAGTCGGTGACCATCTCCCACACCTGCTACTCCTCGTCAGCCCTCTCGCGCGCCAGGCCGACCAGGGCGAGCATCCTTGCACGTCTGCCGCGCTACGAGGGTGGCGGCAGGACGAGTAGACGGACAACGCGGCGGCAAAGCGTATGCGCGCCCGCAACGGCCCCCATGCCTCGTCCGTGTACCGCCAATCCTCCTCCTGCTGCTGCTTGCGTGCTTCCTGCACGGGTCCCACGCCTGGCTGCTCCTCCGCCGCACCCTGTCGACCCGGCGTGCTGGGCGGGTAGAGAATGTCGTGATGGGAGCGGTACCAGACGGCACGGCACGCCCCGACTCGGTCCTCCCCGTCGTCGCTGCCGAGGTACAGGACGGGCGGCGAGTAGTGGCGCTGAGCAGGCGGCCCGAACTCGTCGTGGCTGAGCCCCTCCGGCTGAGCCGCACCCTCCTCCATCTCCCCCCTGTGCTCCTCCTTGACCTCCATCGCGGCGGCGCCCTCAGGCGCGGTCTGCTGCGCCCGCTTGGGGCGGGGCCGGCCAGGAGGTGGCGGCATGCAAGCAGACGGGCTGGTGGAGCGAGGGGAAGCGGTTGATCGCTTCGATGTAGGCGAGGAGGGATGGAACGTGTGCGGCGGTGGAGAGGAGAATAGGCAGGGAGGGAGGTGGCGGGTGGGGAGAGCCGCGACTAGGTTGGCGCAGGCGGCAGCGGGGGGAGGGGGGGGGGGCAGTCAAAGATCAAGTGGGAGCGGGTTGTGGCAGCCGTGGCGCAGGATGGGCAGGAGTTGGAAGGTTCAACGCTGTAGCGGTGGCGGGGCTCGCGGAGGCCAGAGAAGTCGGTGCGGAGTCGCGTGAGGAGGGCTAAATGGCGATGCGGGAAGGTAGAGAGGAGCCGGCGGAAGGAGGAGTGCGGCGGCGAGGGGTCGACGGCGCGGAGGAGGGCGCCGGTGGTGGAAGCGAGCCGGGTGGTGGTCCAGCAGGCTCGTGCTCGCTGCTTGACAATCCTGCATGCCCAGGCTAGGGTGATGGGGATAGAGGAGGGTGGAAGGGGGAAGGTGTGCTCGCCCGCCACGTCGCCAAGTCCGTTGGGCAATCGCCGGCCGGCGATTTCCCCGCTCCGCTCTCTGCCATGAAGGCAAGCACGACATTGCCATGGGTGCGGAGCTCAGTCCAGGCAAGGGCAAACCTCTGCTGGACATTGCAGCGGGCCCAGGAGAGGGAGAGTGGGAGGTCAAGTATTGAGGCAGCAAGCGATGCAGCGCGGAGCAGCAATGAGGCGGAGGAGGTGAGTGTGTGGGAGTGGGAGATGTGCTGCGCCATCTGGCACAATGCACACTGTTCTGTTCTTGGTGACGAGCCGCCCAAGGAGGAGATGGCGTGGTTGCAGCCGACAAGCACCACTACTCACCCCTCACCCGCCGCCGCTTTGACACCGCCTCTTCCGCTCTCAGCAAGTGGTCGGGATGGTTACTGCTAAGCCCCCAGGGGCTTCTGCTAGCTCGTATGAACTGCTTCTGTCGCTCAGAAGCGCGCTCCAAGGCGCGATGATGCCGCCAAAGCGCCGTCAGTGATCCGCATCAACGAACGCGTTTCACGCCCTCTCGTCGCGCCCATCGTCCCCGTCGACCCCGTTTACCCCACCAACACCACCAATGCCGCTCCCAAGCACCTCAAAACCGCCCAGCAGCATCTCCCCCCCCACCACCACTCTCTCACCCTCTCCGGCCATTCTCATGCAGGATCGCCTTGAGGGGACCGGAGCAAGCATGGGGGGCGTTGTTGACACTGCCAGCAAGTGCAACAAGCCAACTATTGCCTCTCAAGACCCCCAGCAGCAGTACCACAACAACCTCCCACCTCCTGTGGGTGCGGAGGCGAGTCACGTCCTTTCTCTTTCTGCGGACAAGGAAGAGGGCTGGAAAAAGGTGGACAGCAAGCTTACAATTGTTTTAAACGTCCTTGATGCGTTCAACATTTGCCTCCAAGCCTAGAGAACAACCCCTTCCACCGCCTCCCCACCGCCGCCGACTCCGCGCCTGCGCCGCCCTAGCGCTCCTACGCCGCCGCCGCCGGCCGTCCTCCCCCTCCCCACCTTGCCGCACCTGCACGCGCGGCCCCAGCGGTGCCCGCTACCGCTGCGAGCAAACGAGAGCGCGCGGAGGTAGTCGTCCTCTGCTCCGCCTCCCTCCCAGCCGATCACCCGCTGCGCATCGCGCCTGCCACGCGCCTTGCCTCTGCCATCCGTTGCCTGCTCAGGGCAACCGCCCTGGTCTCGCCTGAGGCCCTCCTTGATGCCCAAAAGCTCGAGCGGGGCAACAACCAGCTCATCCTCCGCTCCCCCTCCGCCGCGGCGCTCCTCCGCCGCGGCGCTCCTCCGCCGTGCCCCCCCGCGCATCCTCCCCACCTCCACGGAGCTGGTCACCCCGCCCGAGCGGCTCCGGGTGATGTTGCACTTTGTTCCGGTCGAAGTCGAGGAGGAGGAGGTCAGGGGGGGCGGTAACGGTGGCGGTGGAGGCAGCCGGGTTGATGGACGCAGACAGGGAGGCGAGGTCGGTGTGGAGGGCGAAGGGGAGGAACGAGGCGGCGAGGTTCGGGACTCGGGGGGTAGACCTGTGGACCGCGAGCGCGGCAACAAGCCTTGTTAGTACCGGTCTGCTCACGGTAAGAGGGGCGGTGGCCGAGCAAGGCAGGTCGTGGCGGGAAAGGAAGCAGACAAGGAGGCTCACGAAGAGGAGGGCATCTTTCCCGCGCTGAACCGCCAGCTCAGCAGCGACGACCCAACAATGTCCGCCCCCATCGCGCAGTCAACGCCCGCACGTGTCCCACTCCCTCCCTCTCCCGTGCAAACACCCTTACCGCCGGCCCGCACCCTCTAGCTGGCGCTGGAGGGCGGGTCCCTTCCGAGCGCCGACACGCCGGTCGCGGCAACAACGCCCTCCATCGTCCTCACGCCCACGCTTCCGCACGAGGAGAGGGTGGGTAGCGGAGACGCCCGGGACAAAGGGCTCCACACGCTCCAAGTCCTTCTCCTCCTCCTCCACCCCGTTGCCGCCCGGCAGGAGTGACTCGGCAGAGACTGCCGTCGCGAGCGAGGTCTCGTCGCCGCTATGGACGCGCATGCCGTTGCCGCTGCTGGCGCTGGAAGGTGATTGGGCGGAGGGGAGTCGGGCGACTGGAGCGAGGAAGTCGAGAAGTCGAGAGAATGGGAGCCAAGGACGGAGAGGGACGAGGAGCTCCTCCGGCTTGCGGAGGGCTCGGGGTGCGAGTCAATTGACGAGTACCTCGCAAGGGAGGAGACGGCACAACGGGCGAGGGAGGCGGCGGGCGAGGTGAGGTCGACCCCCTCGAGCGAGGACAAGGACGAGGCGCGGGGGACGGGGAGGGGCCGATTCCGAGGACGGCGAGGGAGTTCTTTGCGAGGAGGAGAGAGGCAAAGAAGCCAACAGACGAGGAGGTCTTGAGTGGCGTGGGAGAGCGGACGGACCGAGCCTCCATCCAACGCAGCCGAAGAGGCGCTCGCCGCCTTCTTGGACCTCAACCTCGTCCCGCTCTCCCAGCCCAACCAGCCGACCTTTTTTCCGCACACCGGCGGCGCAGCCTGCGCCAATGATGTCGTCTTTGGCAATCTGCAAATGGAGGAGGAGAAGGTCAGTTGCACAGACGATGAGCAGCTCGACACCTCCCTCTCCAACCATTGCCCCGTCCGCCTCGTGCTTCCCCTCTGCCGCACACCCACTCCGCCCGCACTGCCTTGCTGGCGCTTCCGCAAGACCAATTCGGCCTCGCGGTTGCGCCGGTAGCGGGTGAGCTGGTCCCGCCGCTCGCCCTCGGCGTCGCGGAGCGCGCGGAAGCGAACGATGTCGACGAAATCAGTCACCATCTCCCACACCTGCCAGTCTTCGTCCGCCCGCTCCCTCGCCTCGCCGACCAGGGCGAGCATCCTCGCGTCGTTCACCGCGTTCCGGAGGTGGCGGCAGGACGAGTAGACGGACGAGGCTGCGGCAAAACGCAACCGCGCCCGCGGCGGCATCCACGCCTCGTCCGTGTACCGCCAATCCTCCTCCTCCTGCTGTTTGCGTGCTTCCTGCACAGCACCCACAACCGGCTGCTCCTCCCCCTCTCCCTGCCCCCGCGGTGTGCTGGGCGGGTAGAGAATGTCGCGGTGAGAGCCGTACCACGCGGCGCGGCTCGCCGCGACACGGTCCTCCTCGCCATCGCAGCCGGGGACGAGGACGGGCAGCGAGTGGCGACGCCGCACTGATGGGCCGAACTCGTCGTGGGCGAACCCCTCGGGCTGAGCCACACCCTCCTCCGCCGCGCCCTCTTGCTCGTCCTCAACCTCCATCGCGGCGGCGCCCTCAGGCGCGGCCTGCTGCGCCTTGCCGAGGCCGGTCCTGCTGGGCTGTGGTGGCGTGCGGGCGGACTGGCTGGTGGAGCGCGGGGAAGCGGTCGGTGGCATTGATGTAGGCGAGAAGGGGCGGGATGTGGGCGGCGGTGGAGAGGAGGGTGGAGAGGGGTGGGAG
>JAQJIZ010000082.1:0-158964 GCA_029873605.1 Rhodosporidiobolus sp. SP3-3/4
CTAACCTAACCTAACCTAACCTAACCTAACCTAACCTAACCTAACCTAGCCGCTCGATCCGGTCGTGGCGGCTTGCTGCTCGGGCTTGACCTGCGGCGGCGGCTCGAAGGCGATGCGGATGTTCTCAGCGCCCGGGATTGCGCTAAAGGCGCGCATGAGGTTGCTGGTGAAGTTGTGAACCGGGGTGTTGGGTGGAGCGAGGAAGTGCTGCACAAGAGAAAGAAGAAGAGGTCAAGTCAGCGAATATGCGAGGGAAGTGAGGAGGAGAGGAAAGACACGCACCCACGGGATCTTCTTGTCGGCGACGTCCTCGCTCTTGGTGGGCCATGTGATCGAGTTCGAAACGACGGACGGGTCGGTGATCTTGGTCCCGGCCTGGAGAGCGGCGAGCTCGCGGTGGACGTTGGGGTCGAGCGGGAAGAGCGCCGAGTCGATGTCGTTGACGATGTTCTGCAAGGGCAACATGGTCAGCGAGAGCAAGAGGAAGCGGGAAGGAGAGGGAAACGTACCTCGGTCACGCCGGCGAGCGAGTGCACGATGGCGGCCGAGTAGACCTTGCTGTCCTCGGCGAGCGCGAGCATCGACGCTTGCCGCATGTCGTACTTGAGGTTGCGCTTTTGTGAGGCGGCAATAGAGTTGCAGAACTGCAGTTCGAATGAAGTCTGTCAGCGAAGCAAAGAAGGAAGAGAAAAAGGAAAGGGAAGACGCACGGGTCGGAAGAAGAAGACCATAGCAGGGTACCAATGCCGGTGCAAGAAGAACGCGTGCAGTTGATGAGGCGGAGGAAGCTGCGAGCGGCGGGAGTAGTCAGCGCAAGCACGAAAAGGGGGAAAGAGCGGAAAGGCGCACCTTGAAAATGTAGTTGCCGGCAGCGTTCAGCGTCACGAACCAGTTCAGGTCGAGCGTCTTGAGCTTCTGGTAAGTCGCGGGCACCGAAAGCGCGCCAAAGATGACGTTCTCGTCCGGCCCGAGCGGTGCGAGCGGCGGCGAGGCGGACGAGTCGTCCTTGGCGGCGCCCTTCCGGGGGCGCTTCGGGGGACGGGGCTTGCGTTTTGGTGTTGACGCGGTCGCTGTCGCAGTTGGGTCGAGCGCGGCGTGGACGAGCTTGACCCAGTCGTCCTCGCTGCAGTCGAGCTTGAACTTGCCGTCGACGTCCTTGGCAGCGGGTGCGGAGAAGACGATGAAGAACTTGTAGACCCTGTGAAGCGCGGGAGAGTGTCAGCGAACGCAAGAAAGAACGAGAGGAAAGGGAAAGTCGACGCACTTGGCGAGGAACTCAGGCGCGGCGGTCTTATCCATGACGCCCGAGGCGACCATCATCAGTTCCATGGCCGAGATGATCTCGGTGTAGGACTCCATGATGGTGAGCGCGACCTGGGCGAGGCGAGGAGGACTTCAGCTGAAGTGCGAAAAAAGATAGAAGGGAAGGAAGACGCACCTTGGTTCCGCCCTGCAGGCGCCAGTTCGTGAAGTTCGCTGGAAGCAAGTTGAACGAGCGCTGGGCCAGGACGGAGGACCGGAGGAACTGGGGGTCGGGTCGAGCGGCAAGTCAGCGGACGAAGGAGAGGGTGAAAGAAGAAGAGGAGCGTACCTTCTGAAGGGCGGTGAGGATGAGCGGATTGGAGAATCCAGACTTCATCTTGGTCAGAGCGCTCGTTGCGCCGGCTTCTGCGATGGCCTCGGAGAGTGCCGTCGCGGCCGCTTCGTCGAAGATGCCGTTGCGGTAGACCTGGGACAGGATCTCCAGGTAGGTGAAGGGACTGTGATAGGTCGAGTCGGTCAGTGGTGGACGAGGAGCAAAGAGGGAGAGGAAAGACGTACGTTACATTCGAAGCGCGGTTTGACGACCTTGTCACCGCGTTGAAGACGGCAGCGTCCTCGAGCATGGCTGCAGGAACGAGACCTGTCAGTATCTGAAGGGGGAGAGGGAAAGGGAGAGGGAAAGCGCACCATTCGAGTAGATCGTGACGTAGACGCCGGGGCCAAAGGACGAGAAGAGCTTGTTCTCGAAGATCCGGCGGTTCGCCAGGAGTCGTCCCTGTCCGGCGAGGGCCTCGAACGTGACCTCTGAGAACGGAGAACAAGTCAGTACGGACCGTTCGTGAGGAGGGAGAGGAGAGAGGAGAAAGTCAGTGAAGAGGAAGGGAAACCACGCACCCATGTCGTCGGGCAGCGTGATGATGTCCGCGTTCGAGGAGACGCCGGACATGACGGTCGCGAGCCACGTCAGGAAGATCTGCTCCATGGCGGCGTGGTCGGCCGCAGTCGCGCCCGGCTTGCTGCTCCTGATCACGACCTCGATGCGGTGTTCAGGAGCGGTCGGCTCCCACGGGGCCAGATCGTTGTTAGGGCCCCTGTGCGAAGGAGACATGTTAGCCAGAGGAAGAGGCGGACAGAAGAGAGACGAGACGTACCTGAAGTTGTTCTCGAGGAGCGTGATGCGGCGCGACAAGTCGGCCGTAGCGGCCGCGAAGCCCTCCAGGTGCTTCAACCCTCGCGGGTTCAGCTCGCCAATGAAGACCTTTGCGTTGTTGACCTGCGTGGAGAGCGTGAGTGAGGCGAGCAGGTGGGGAAGAGAAGGGAAAGGGAAGCGCACCTTGACGCCGGCGATGGTGAGCTTCAAGTCCTCCCTCCTCCTCTGGATCTCCTGCTTCGACCTCATCAGGTCCTCGGCCAAGTCGACCGTGTAGCTCTGCTGGCTCGAGGGAGGCGGAGCTTGCGACGAGGCGAGGTCGTCGAACTGAGACGAGTCGAGCGGGACAGCAAGGGAGTCTGGGTCAGGTTGATCCTGCACGAGGATGTGTCGCCCGTCAGCTACAGAATGGAGGAGAGAACGAGAGCGACGAGAGAAGGAGCGCACCATGGTGAGCGAGATGAGGTGGAGCGGCTCGAGCGGCGAAGGCAGTTGAGTAGGCGGGGCGGGTGGAGGCTGTCGTAGTCGAGTGAGTAGAGCTTGAAGAGAAGTACTTCAGATGAAGTGGTCGCGAGGAAGCAAGCGGGAGGACGAGTTTGTCGAGCAGCAAGGGGCCCAAGCACGAACCAAGTGCAGGCGAAGTCCTCCTCGCCTAGGCAGCAGCTCTCCTCCTCAAACTGCTGTTCATTCCACATCACCACACCCTGCTAGGACACCGACTGTACCTCTGGCCGCTTCTCCCTTGCTGTCCGCCAGTCCCGCCATCCGTCTCTCGCCCCCTCCTCCTCCTCACCACCTCACCCGCCAACCTGCTTGACCACCTCGTTGCCGCCCTCTCTGGTGCTCAAGGGCTCTGCGGACGCGTCCTTTCCACCTACTGTGCGTGCTCGTACCCCTTGACGCGCCGCTCTCGCTGACCTGGAGCACTTCCTGCAGTCCATCACACCATCATCTGGACGCGTGTTTGACGAGCAGGTTGGACGTGCTTGTTGCTTTGAGGGATCTGTCTAGGTGCGTACAACCCTTCCCTTGCTAACCTGCGCGTCTCGCTGACCCCTAGTTGCGTCTGCAGTTCTGCCACCATCGCCTCGACACCAGTCACCCCGACCCGCAACAACACCTCGCGGACGTGCAACAAGTAGATCTCCCTCGGCCCCTTCTTGCGCTAGACCTAGGTGCGTGCCCCTTTCTCTTCATCTCGCCTTCCTCGCCGATCACAGATTGGAACCCCGTATTGACCCTTTCTTTCCCTCCTGCCCTCTCCCTTCCTCCCCACTTTCCCTGCAACTACCGTCCCTGGTCCCTCCTCATCTGGCTCGATGCCGGCGCGCAATTACCACTTCGATTGAACTGCTGGCCGTTTATCACCACCATCTTGGCCTCCGAAACTTGCCCTTGGCCCGACACTTTCTCTCGACACTTCCGTCTTTCGACCCGCATCCTGCTTCCTCGTCATCCCCTCGATCACCGCGACTTCCTCATTGAACGACTTCGTCTGGATTTGCTTTCGTCGCCGCTGTCCCATTCACGGGTACGTCTCCTTCTTTCCTCGCTCTCTGCGACTTCCCGCACTAACAACACTTCCTCCTACAGATCATCCACGTCGGCATCTAGCTCTTCACCATCTCGCGCGGCGTCATCCGCCCCTTCCATCTCGCGTCACTTGGTCACCCGCTCCCGCCCGACCAGCTCACGAGCGCGTCCTACCCCGTCGAGACCGGCATCAAGTAGCTCCACATCCTGTTCCCAATTGGGCCGTGCTAGGTACGTGTACTTTTCTCTTCTTTCCGCCTCCCTTCTCGACCTCGACTTCGAACCCTGTACTGACCCTCTCTTTGCCTCCTCCGCCTTCCCCTCTTCCCCCTTCTCCCCGAACTACTTTCCCTCATCCCTCCCCATCCGTGTGCACGCCGCCGCACACTTCGCGCTTTAAACAAACTCATCGCCGTTCGTCGCCACCGTCTTGGCCTCGGGAACTTGACCTCCCCCCGATGCTTTCCTTCGCCACGCCCTTCGTTTGCCTCGCGCTTTCTACCACATCACCCTCTCGACCGCCGCGACCTACCCGCCCACGCGCTTTATCTGAACTGCTTTTTGCCGCCGTCGTTGCCGTGTCTGGTACGTCTCCCTCTTTTCCCACCTTCCACGACTTCCCGCACTAACGACACTTCCTCCCACAGCTCTTCCGCACCGTCCTCTACCCCGCCACCGCCTGTTGCCAGAGCAGCCGCCCTTTCGAGCTCTCGTCGCCGCGCCGCTTGATCCCGCCTTGTCCCGTCACGAGCAAGATCTACACCTGCTAGACCCGCGCCAAGCACGTCTCCATCTTCCTCTTGCTCTCCTGCATCTAGGTACGCCTCCCTTTCGCTTCATAACACCTCTCTTCGCGACCTTGGCCTCGATTCCTGTACTGACCCTCTCTTCGCCTCCTCCGCCTTCCCCTCTCCCCCCTTCTTGCTGCCACCACCTTCCCTCGTCCCTCCTTGTCCGTGTGCACGCCGGCGCGCAATTTGCACTTTATACGAACTCGTCGCCGTCCTTCACCGCCAACTCGACCTCATCATTTTGACCTCCCCCCGACACTTCTCCCCGCCATGCGCTTCTCTCGTTTCGACCTTTCTTCCACGTCACCCTCTCGACCACCCCGACCTTACCACCCGCGCACTCCATCTGAACTGCTCTTCGTCGTCGCCGTCCCCATCTCGGGTACGTCTCCTTCTCTCTTCGCCCTGTGCGACATGCTGTACTAACCACGCTTCCTCCTACAGCTCTACCACGCCATTCTCTACCCCACCGCCGCATATCGCCGCCGCAGCCACCCTTTCGAGCTCTCGTCGCCGCACCGCTTGATCCCGCCTCATCTCGTCACGAGCAAGATCTACACCTGCTAGACCGGCGCCGAGCACGTCTACATCATCCTCCCGGTCTTGCGCATCTAGGTACGTCTTCCTTCCGTTCTTTCTGTCCGCCCTCGCGACCTTGACCCCGAACCCTGTACTGACCCTCTCTTCGCCTCCTCGCCTCTCCCTCTTCCTCCACTTTCCCTGCAACTACCACCTCCCGTCCCTCCCCGTCTATGCCAACGCTGCCGTACACATTGCACTTTGCACGGACTCCTCGCCGTCCGTCACCGCCATCTTGGCCTCGGGAACTTGACCTCCCCCCGATGCTTTCCTTCGCCACGCCCTTCGTTTGCCTCGCGCTTTCTTCCACATCACCCTCTCGACCGCCGCGACCTACCCGCCCACGCGCTTCATCTGAACTGCTTTTCGCCGCCGTCGTTGCCGTGTCCGGTACGTCTCCCTCTTTTCCCACCTTCAACTTAACCCGCACTGACCACACTTCCACTTGCAGATCTTCTTCTTCTTCTTCATCAACGGCTCCGTCATCTACATCTACGGCCCGTCGCCCGCGCAGATGTCGACGCTTCCTCCTTCGCCCGCGCCGACCCAGACCCAGAAGGGCAAGGGCAAGCGCCCTAACCCGCCCTCGCCCGTTCCGGATGCGTCTCTCTTTCGATCGCTCTACCCTCTCGATTGACGCCTCCGCCTCGCAGGGATCACCGTCACTTCGCCCGAGGCCAAGGTCCCGCGCCGCAAGTCGCTCTCGCCGGCGATGCGACAGACGGCATGTACGTCCTTTCCCGCCATCCCACGCTGTCCTTCTTGTGCTGATTCTCCTCTTGCGCAGCCACGTCGCGCGCGCCGGACAGCGGCCTCGTCCCTGCAGACGACCTCTTTGCGCCTTCTTCGAGCGTGGGTACACGTACGTCATCTTCCCTTCTTCCTCACCTGCGGTGTTGCTGATCCTTCCCTTCCGCAGTCAACCCCTCGCTCAGCATCCAGTACACCAAGACGACTCGCGCCGCCAAGGGTGCATTCGCTTCCTATTCATCCAACCTCCTTACTCTAACGCTGACCTTCTGCCCGTCTCAGATACTCTACGACTACCCTCCCCCCTCCCCGACTTGGCTACGACGTCCGGGTCCGAGTCCGTCGTGGCCAAGAAGAAGTACATGCCGCCCAAGAAGAAGCGCCAGCGCCCTGCACCTAGTACGTTTGCTCCCACTCACCCTCCCTCTTCGCCGCTGACGATGGGCTGTCCCTTCCAGGTACTCCTGCTCCTGCAACGACCAGCGACGTCATCTTCGCCGCCGATGACGATGAAGACGACGACGCGAGTGGTTCGGTCACACCCCGACCAACCATTTCGCACGTCGACAAGGCCGTCAAGTCCACGCCGTCCAGCCAGGAGGACCAGCAGCGCAAGGAGTACAACCTGGGCTTCGACTTCAGCGGCGGCGACGTGAACGAGGACTTCGGCGGCGGCTTCACCGACAACAGCGGCGATGACGACAGCGACGACTACTCGTTTGCCCGGAGCCGGAGTAAGAGCAGCAGCAGTGAGAGCGACAACGGAGATTCGGACGATCCGGAATCGCCGTCGCGCGCGCGCCTCTCTTGTGCGTCTCATGCCTTTCTCTCTCCTTCTCTTCCCTTTCTGACTTCTTCTCCACTGCAGGGCAACAAGAGCTTTTTGGAAGCAGCGCACCTGACCTTGCGGCGCACTGGGAGGCTGGTGCGTTTCTCTCTCTCCCCTCCTTCTCCCTTCAGGCTCACCTTCTTTCATTCCCAGAGTCCGAAGGCGAGGAGGACAACCTCGAAGCCGATGGTTTGGACGACAGGAGCACGCGCAAGGGCAAGGCAGTCGAGCTGGGCGACGGTCTAGGAGAAGCGCAAGACCGGAGTGGGTGTGAGTCTTTTTCTCTCTGCTCTCGAAAGCGTGTTCCGAGCACTTCATCTGAAGTGTAAGCGACAGCGAAAAGCGAGAGCAGATTGTGTGAAGTGCTGAGAGTCGAAAATTCAAGGTGGCGTTTCGGCAGTTCAGGTGAACTGTCCCAGAGCGGCGAAAAAAGGGCGAGCCTTCTCTCAGGGAGACAGTTCATCTGAACTCGTCGAACCGCGCAGGCGAGGAGGGAAGGTGGGCAGTTCACCTGAACTGCCTCGCGCCTGTCGTGATGGAGCAAGAGAGCCTGCTCAACAGTTCATCTGAACTTGTCAAACCGTGCAGGCAAGGGCAGCAAGTGGGCAGTTCACCTGAACTGTCTCCTGCCTGTCGTGATGGAGCGAGAGCCTGCTAAACAGACTTCGCATGAAGTGTATCAGCGAGCGGTTTTCTTGCCTTGCAGCCTGAGAGTTCAGCTGAAGTGCAACAAGGCCTGTCTGAAAGAAAAGAACCATCACTTACTCTCCTCTCCTTACAGATGATGAAAACGCCGACCCCTCGTCCGACGAAGAAGATGGACAGATGCCCCAGCAGCACTACATCCCTCCCGCCGACGATGCAGAACTCCCGCCTCGCTACCCGCACAAGATCAACTTCATCACCCCCGAGCAGCTCTTCAAGGAAGCCAAGGAGAAGGGCCCCGCCTACGTATTCAGCCAGGACAAGCGCGCCCTCAAGATCGATGAAGTCGCCTGGCGCACGCAAAGCGACAACCGAAAGCTCACTCACACCATCGCGGTGGACCACGTTCGGTTTGTCAGTGCGCCTATTCATTCCGTCTCTCCCTGAGTGCCTGGCTCACTCTTCTTTGTCAGGCCGCCCCGGCTGCCCGCTCTTCCTCACTCGAGCCGCTTCACGCCGTGCTCGCCAGCTCATGACCTCCGACAACATCAACCTCTTCATGAACTTGACCATCAACCTCAAGGAGTCGCACCTCACCCTTCCCGACAACATTGCCACCTTCGGCTATGACCTCAACAACAGCACCTACCGCATCGGCAAGTCTAGCGTCGGTTACTTCTACCTCCTCATCCACCCCGACGTTGCTGCACCAAAGGACAAGACCAGCGTCAGCAGTCCCGTCCCCGAGGTCATCAGGATCGCCATTCACGACTACATCATTGAGATCCTCAGTGAGGACATCGAGTGAGTCCTCTCTCTGACACTTCAAACAAAGTCCTTCCTGATGTCCATCTGTGCAGCTTCATGGGCGCCTCGCAGAACATCCGCAAGAACGGGTCGGCAACGTTAGACTACGCTCGCATCGCCACCTTCCAGGTCAACTTCATGGCCAACATCGGCAAGCTCAAAGGCGCTCTGGGCAAGTGGGCTCGCAATCGCCTCTTCCGCTTCCTCGTCTTTGAGATCGGACAAGATCTCCGTGTCAGCGAGTATGTCGCTTCCTTTCCCTTCTTTCCCTGTAACTTTCCTCACCTTTGCTCTTCAGCCTTGGTTCCGAGGAGCTTGAGCGCAAGGCCGTCCAGAACCTCTTCGCTTCAAGTATCGATTGCAAGAGTGTCGAGCACATGAGCATTGGCTATGCCACCAACGTCAAGCAAGTTCTTCTCTTTGTGCACTTCATGTGAAGTGTTAACCTGTCCCGTGATTCAGGGCGACCTACTACCACAAGAAAAACAACGAGTGGAAGGAGGCTTCAATGCTCTGCAACCTCCCTGCCATGCAGCGCGCAATGGTCGAGCCGCGCAAGATCACGACGTACAGGATGGGTGGAGCCTTTGATGCCGGGAACGTCTGGGTATGAAGCATGCCTCCCGCTCCCCCTCATTGCGCTGACCCGCCTCTTCGTGCCAGGGTCACACGGCCCCAAAAGTTGTTGCCGACGGTGTCGCCAACGTCATCAAGACCTTCCGGCGCAAGCACAAGGTCGGCAACGTTGGCATCAAGGCGGACCACACCAACTTCTACTGGATCGGCGTCAAGGAGTACCGGTCCGCGCCCAAGAACTTCACCGCTACCAAGCTCACCATGTCAGTGGCGGCTGGCGCCAGTGAGCTCTCGCTTGGCGCTCAGTGGAAGAAGAAGAAGCACAACGAGTTTGTTGCGGGTATGTCTCCTTTCAGACCCCTTTGTGGCACTTCAGCTAAAGTCCTTCGTGAACAACCCAGCTGCGGCTGATCGTCGGCCTGCCAAGGAGCTCCGCACAGCTCTCGCTCTTGTCCGTGCGGGGCCAGGCACCAACAAGGACGGCATGAGCAGCGCTCAGAGTGAGGGCAAGGCTGGCACCCGCATCGAGGTCTACTACACCATCGACTTTACTACTATTCCTGAAGACAAGCAGGAGTGGTCGTGCGCCTCTCCCCTCCCTGCTGGCGTTGCCAACCCAGACTGACCAGCTCTCACCTCCACAGGGTCATTTCGGACGCCATCTTCGAGCTCCGCGATATCGCCGCCAACACGCTGCTCCCCAAGGCCAAGGACCTCTTCTGCTTCTGCGACAAGGACGTGCGTCTTTCGCACTTCATCTAGAGTGTCCTATAGAGTGCTCATACAAGGGTTCCACAGGTCCTCCCCGGCACCACGATCATGATCACCAACCTCCTCTACCGCCTCATTGATGAAGTCTTCGACAAGCTCGCCACTGAAGGCTCGGACTCGCTCACCCTCGGCGACAAGGAGAAGGTCGCGCACTGCGAGAAAGTCATCCTCTACCTCCTCACCGGCAACGTCAAGCTCTTCCCGTACTCCATCTGGAAGATGTTGGGCCTCGCTCAGGCCCTCATCGAGCGCGGCTTCCCCTACTTCAACCCCTCCATCTACGACCTCGCCACCGCTACGCTCAACCCCCGCACCTACGCCCTCGACCCGGCTACCGCCCACTTTGTCTACACCCGCGCCATTGGCAAGAACTTTGGCTACGCCGCCGGCGCCGCCGCTATCCAAGAGGCCCGTCAAGACTTTGCCCTCATGCGGATGGTCGGTCCGCGTGGCGTCGAGATGATCCGGGGACAGCGGAACATGGGGACTGTCACGTTCTCTGCCAGTCAGGCCGCTGTGGGTTCATGCCCTATTCACACCTCATACAAACTCCTCAGCTGACCCTCTCTTTGCAGCCCTTCCTCAATGGCGTCGTCATCCAGTACCTCAACGAGATCACCAAGCAGGGCAAGACGTCTCTGGCGCACCACGTCACCGACTGGACAAGAGACACCAAGAAAGACGTCCAAGAGACGTACAGCGAGCCGGCCAACCACAAGAAGCGGGACCGTGCCCTCGCCAAGATCGATCAGGCCAAGGCAGACGTCAGTGTCGTCCTCGACCAGTGGAGCACCACCGACATCAACAGTGGCCGCTTCAGCTCCAAGTGCGTCTCAATGTCTGCACGCTCATCCCCCCGAATGCTGAAGCTTTGCCTTGCAGGGCGATGGAGAAGCTCGACCGGGCGCTTCGCACACTCCATCTGAACCCCGAGAACGTCAACAGCCTCGTCACGACCGACTCGCCTTACATGTTCAAGGACATCGCTCGGGCTCTTCTCACCCACGTCTGGCCCAACGTCTCGACTGGTGATGCTCCCGTCATCAAGATCCCCGCTGTCAAAGGCGGCCTCTGGATCCAGATCCTTCGGCCCATCGGCAAGATCTTTGGCCTGGGTCCCGACAGCAGGTCAGTCTCTCTCACTCATCTCCACTTCATCTGAACTGCCATGTGCTGACCATTTTGGTGACGTAGCACCGCCATGCTCTCGCCTACCGACCTCGTCGACGAGCTTGCGGAGGCGTTCGTCCGCAACGGCATGGATGTCTTTCCATCGACGGTCTACAACGGGCAGTGGCACTTCACGTTCAAGAAGTGGCGCCAGGTCGTCAACTGGACCAGCGAGGTCCTCGAGCTGTCCGACTCGAGCGACCTTGAGGTCGTCGAGCCCGCCGCCGCCACTCTCCCCGCCGCTGCTCCCACCACTGAAGGCGAAGAGGACTACGTCCGGCCGAAGCGCCCACCCAAGAAGAAGCGGGTCAACCCGGCCACCATCGACTACACCCAGGTCACCAACGTCCGCGATGCCCAGATCAGCTCGTGGGCCAACGACCTCGGGTTCGAGTTCAAGGATGGCCGTATCTGCGTCAAGGCCCTCTGGAAGGAGATCGCCAACGAGTACATCCTCTCTCTCAGCAAGAAGGTCAAGGGCCCCAACAGGAACCAGATCACGCGTCGCTGGCAGCGCTGGGTTGGCCTCGTTCAGCCTGACAGTGACCTCCACAGGGTGAGTAGTGCTGTTCATATGAAGTGCTCTGGAGCGTTGATTGTGGTGCGCGCAGGGCCTGATCATCCGCACCGCCCTCTTCTACTGCCATCCCGACGGCCACGTCAAGATCACTGACAAGCTCCATGTAGGTGACCAGTCCACCTGAAGTGTTCTGCTGGGCTGACTTTGGACCTCCAGCGCGCGTCCAAGCCCGACCCGGCCACAGCAATCACCTACGACCGCCTCGGCATCGTCGAGAGTGCGCATTGTCAAAAGGCGCAGGTCTTCGCCGTGCTCATCGTCATGGGTGTCCTGCAATTCTGCAACAACAACGCCTTTGCGGCCATCAAGGGCCAGGAGGAGGAGAACCTCGTCGAGTGCCTCAAGCACTTCCAGAGCATCGGCCTCGACTGCCGCTACCTCGAGCTCTTCGGTTACGGCGAGGCCTTTGGCATGAGGCCCAGCTTTCCGGCGCCCAACAGCAAGGCCTTTGTCAAGGGGCGCATCGATGACTGCAAGAAGATGTACGTCCTGAGCAGTTCATGTAAAGTCCCACCAGGCTGACCCTTCCCTTCAGCGCCACCGACGCCGACGAGCACTGGCAGGCCAGGCGGTTCGACCTCATGCTCAGCTTCTGCTTCAGCCCCGCCGCCTCCCACTACATCATGACCAAGGCGGGCCTTGTGTAGTTCATCTAGAGTCCTCGCCACCTATACCCTATACCCGTTGTCTCCCTGCCTGTGTAACACCGTTCCTTTTTCCCTCATTGGAATGGCTGCAACCTTACCGTCGCCTATGACCGTCGCCGCTGCAACCCTACTGGGCACTATGCAGCCCCATTCTAACCTTACCTAACCTTATGAGGTCAATTCTAACCCTAGTGGGCTTCAAAGTGCTCTGTTCTAACCTTACTGGGCCTAAAAGTGCTCAATTCTAACCCTACAAGTAACCTGAGGAGCCTTTGCTAACCCTAGCTAACCCTAGTTTCTAACCCTAGTCTAACCCTAGGACCCCCCCCTTTTTCCTTATACATCAAGAACGGCAAGATCTGCGTCAAGGCGTTCTGGAAGGCCCAGCGCGAGGCCTTTACGGCAGACCTGCAGACAAACGTCAAGAACGTCCCGTCGCCGGCCAATGTGCGTCGCCGTTGGGAGCGTTGGGCAATGCTTGTCAAGCCGGAGAAGGATGTTCACAGAGTAAGGAGGAAATGAGTTCAGATGAACTAGTTGAGGCTGACCGGGAGCCTCTGCAGGCAATCATCATCCGGGTTGCTCTCTTCATGTGTCACCCCGACGGAGCCGTCTTCATCAAGGACAGCTTCCACGTAGGTCTTCATTCCTCGCTTGCGCAAGAAAGGTTGCTGATATGTCTGCTTGCAGGCCAAGTCCAAGCCTCCCGTCCGTCTCATGACCTACGACCGCCTCGTGATCTCCCCCAGCAAGCACCGACAGACTGCGCGAGTTGTTGGTCTCCTCGTCATCATGGGCGTGCTGCAGTACCTCCCAGACAGCTTCGCCGCCATCGAGGGGGAAGACGCAAATCACACCAATGCCTTCAAGCACAACCAGACTATCGGCCTCGACCTCCGCTACCTTCAAGTCCTCGGTTTCGGCATTCCTTCCGCCATGCGCCGCCCTGCGTTCCCCGCCCCCGCCGACGGCAAGTTCGCCAAGATCACCCTCAAAGAGGCCGCCAAAATGCAAGTCTATTTGTTCTCTCTCTGCCCCACTTGCACTCACCATCCCGTCCTCCTCTGCAGCGCAACGGAGGCTGACCGTCTGTGGGCGGCTCGTCGTTTCGACCTGCTTCTCGAGTTCTGCTTTAGCCCCCAGCACCGCCAGGACATCCTCGAGCAAGCCGGTCTCCTAAGCACTTAGCTCCATATACCCCTATGCCTTCCTTTTGTAGACTAGAATGACTTCATCTGAACTCTATTTGTTGTACCCACGGCTGGTTAGGTTACTATGCGAGCTGAAAGCACTGATCATAACCTAACTAGCATGTGTGTTGCGGTGAAAGTGGTGCAATATTAACCTAACCAGCCCAGTTCTAACCTGACAAGCCCGGTTCTAACCTAACCAAAGACCGTTCTAACCTAACCACCCCCCTACTTTAGTACTATAATGGGAGTAACGAGACGGACAGCCGAGGCAGAAAGCGCCCCCGTGGCCGTGCAAGCCCGCCAGCCTGTCCCTAGCTGCGCAGGCGACCCGATCCCCTTCCGGCTCGCAAGCTCGCCAACCCCGCTGCGGGGAAACTTGACAGGTGCTGTATGCAGAGGGGCACGCACTCGACGGTAGAGAGCCGCGGAAGCGGATTGACGGAAAGCATAATGGGCGGAATACACAGAAAGCGGATATGCACTCGCACCGAAGGCCATCCAACTCCTGTACATTCCACTCCCGCACACCTACCGCCCCACCCTCTACATACGCCCGCTCACGCCGCGCCTGCACCAGCCACAGCCCGCAAAGACGGCTCGCGTGGTCGGTCGAGGTCTTCGGGGCCGAAGGAGAGGGGGAGGAGCTGGGGGAGGGGGCAAGGAGAGTAGGAGAGAGAGAACAGAGAAGGCGGTACATGGGAAGGGAAAGGGGTGGGGGGGGTGAGGGTGGAGAAAGGTCGGAAGGGAAGGGAGGAGGGAAGCGAAGAGACGGGTCGAGCGAGAAGAAGGGCGGCCGAAAGGACGGGTTGACGGGCAAAGGAGGGCGCAAGCCAGACACAGGAAATCAAGGAGAAGAAGGAACCGACACTCCAGTCAGCGCACCGCAAAACGAGACGAAAAGAAAGCAGAACGCACCTCCCCCATTGTCGTCTCGACCATCACGCCCGTCGTGTCCTTGCCCTCGGCTTCGGCCGCGGTGAGGACGCGTGTGACGCCCTTCTCGTACGTGGCAGGGATGAGGAGGACGGGCATCTGCGGGGGAGTGGAGGAGGTCAGTTTGGGAACGGCGGGAGAACGGACGGAGCTGGGAGGGGCAGTGGAGCTGGAAGAGCGCCACAGGAGCGAGTTTCGGAGGTGAGAGGACGGTGAGAGAGGGGACGGCGGGGGAGAAGGTCGGGAGGGAAAGAAAAGAAGGGAGCGAAGGAAGGGGAAAAAGCGGAAAGGAAGAGAACGCACGTTCAGCGGGCAGAACTCGCGCAGTACTTGCCGGCAGATGCCGCACGGAGAGATCACCGCCGGAACGTCGCTGTGTGGGTGACGCCCTGTTCATCAGCCCCGTCTTTCCCAGAGAAAGACGGGGGGGTGGAGAGAAGAGCAAGAACGCACGAGGTGACCGCCAGCCCGACGTACTTGCGCTTGCCCTCCGAGACGCCCTTGACGATCGCGGTGCGCTCGGCGCAGATGGCGCCGCCTGCACAGAGGGGAAGAGAATGCGGAAAGGCGAGAGGAGGGGGAAGAACAGGCGAAGAGGCGGATGGGCGAGGGAAGGAGGCGGTATGGGCGTGAAGGGTGGAGAAAAAAGTCAGCATTGCTCTCCCAGCTCATGAGAAGCTGCGCGAGAGCGTAAGGACGCGATGGGAGCAGGTGAGAGACGCGAGAAGAAGAATCCGAATCTGCCCCTCCCGCCGACGTGATCTTCCGCGCGTCCCTCCTTGACACCATCCGCCAGAGGTACTTGATACGCTCCTTTGGCCGATCCAGGGAGAAAGGAAAGAAGGAGGAAGAGCGGGACGGACCGTACGAGGCGCACTCGACGTTGGCGCCCTTGACGAATGAGCCGTCGTTGGCGAGCAAGCAGGCGCCGACGCGGAAGTTGGAGTAGGGCGAATACGAGCCGGAGCGGGCTGTCCAACGTGTCGAGAGAGTGAGCGAGAGAGAGGGTGCGGGCGGGGAGTGGGGAGGGACGGGTTGGCGAACGAGGGCATGAGAGGGCAGCGGACGAGGTGCAGGGGTCAAAGTGGGTCAGCAGGGTGCTATCGAGCGAGAGATCAGGACTGTGCGCACCTTCGAGGGCGTTCTGGATGAGGGTCTGCTTGTCGACCTCGGACAGCGCGAGCGGAGGGAACGAGACCATCGGGGCAACTGAGAGACCGTGGAGAGGATGTAGACGAGTGTAGAGAGCGGTGCAAGCAGCCGCGAGCAGCAGAGAACGAAGTGGAGGACGGAGAGCGACACCGCGCGGACAGAGCGGGTCAACCGAAGTTGGTTCAGCGAGCGGAAAGGAAGGTTCAGCGGCTAGCGAAAGCTTGCAAGCCTCGTCGACTCGCACGTAAGGGCAAGGCCGGGAAGAATACCCGAGAAGGGAGCGAGAAAAACAAGAACGAGAGGGCGATTTGCGGCGAGAACGAGAGACTAGAGGTATGTACGACAACGGGCGCCCGAAGAAGGCAAAGTGACCGGGACAGAGAAGATTCGAAAGGCGAGAAAGGCGAACGGCAGGGGCCAGAGCGGCGAGACGAGGCCGGAAAGGCGGGACGGGGAGGAGAAAACGAAGGCGAGACGATGCGAGTGCGAGGATAGGGTTGCGAGGCAAGGGCATGGGGAATAGGGCGATCAGGGTGAGGTGATAGAGGGGGAGGGGGGGGGGGGGAGCGTAATCGGGGTGCGGCAGGAAGAGCTCGGGGGAAGAGGGTGGGAGTGAGTAGAGGCGGCAAAGGGCCTGGCGAGTGCAGCGCGATCACTCGGGGCGCGGGTGCCTGTCGGGCGGGAGTACAGTCAACTCACCTCCGGCTGTGAGGGGAGAATGAGCGAGAGGAACCGCTACGCACTTGAGGTCGTAGTCCTTCTCGCGCTTGAAGAGGAGGATGTGCGGCTCGGGCGCGTGGCGGAGGTAATGGACCTGCCGCATACCTCGCAGTCGTCGATCAGCCCCGCGCCGATTTGTCAAGGAATGGAGGGAGGAAAAAAGGAAGAGAGGAGAGGACGCACCCATCCGGGCGACTGCCGGATCCCGAGCCCGCGCCACTCGTCCTCCTCGGCGAGGCGGTCCTTCGGGAGGTACTTGACGAGCCCCTTGGGCAGGATCACATGGCTACAGAAGGAGAAGGGTCAGAAGCGAGCGAGAAGCAGGCGGAGGGCGAACAAGAAAAGGGGGAGCGGGAAGGGGAACAAGCGGACCGGTACTCGAACTCGTCGTCTGCGCAGTGGGCCCGAGTAAGAAGACGTCAGTGCGTGTCGTGAGAGCGTGGAGGAACAGGCAGGGCATCTTGCGTTGAGTGCCAGCATCATCGCCGCTTCGAGCGGACGAAGGCGGTCAAGCCTGCCCGAATGACTGGACAAGGACACGCCACAGGTCGTCCATGCACGCGCGCTGCTCACATCACTCCGTACGCCGAGTGCAGCCTCCTCGGCGCAGTAGGATCCCCCTCCTCAGCTCGCTCAACATCCTCGCTTCGGCGCCTCCTCCCGCGCCCGCGACAAGGCCAGGGAAGCTGAAATTCGTTATGGGACGTCCTGGACTCACCAGCATAGCGGGACGAGTAGAAAATCGAATCCTGCAAGCGTTCGACCACGCGTCGAACCTCTTCGGGGTCGTGGAGCTGCTCCTGCGACGGCATGACGGGGCAAGTTGCGTGCTGGCTGGGTGGGTGCGGTCGTGTGGATGATGCCGGTGGTGCGGCTGCTGAGCCAGTCTGAGTGTGTGGGCGGGAGCAGGAGTTGAGGTCGAGTTGCAAGAAGTGGCCTCGCCTCTTCCGCTCCTCCCTCGTCCTCTCTCCCGCTCTCGAGCCTAGCTGAGCACGATGGCCGTCACTGCACCCACTCTCCCGCCCGCCTGCCCGACTCCCGCACCCGTCCACGGCCAAGCGGACGCCAAAGCGGCCGCGACCGCCACCCTCTTGCCGTCCAACATCCCCGAGTACGCTCACCTCCCGCTGCCATTCCGACTCGCTAGACACCCTCACTGACCCACTCTCCGTCCGCAGGAACGCTCCCGAAGCTTGCCCCGTGCGCCCCAGTCTCCCTCCTCCCGCTCTCTCGCGCTTACTCACCTCCCTCCCCTCGCACAGGGCACCGAATCCGACCAAGCCGGCACCGCGGCCGGGTGCGCCGGCTGCCCGAACCAAGATGCGTGCGCGACGGCGCCCAAGGGGCCCGACCCGGACCTCGAGCAGGTCCGCGAGCGCCTCGAGGGCGTCAAGCACAAGATCTTGGTCCTGAGCGGCAAGGGCGGCGTCGGGAAGAGCACCGTCAGCGCCATGCTGGGGTGGGCGCTCAGCGAGGAGGAAGAGGGGAGGGAGGGCGAGAACGATGTGAGTGCTTGGGTCTTCCTGCCTGCGGTTTTCCCGCCTGCTCTCGCTGCAGACTTGACGCTTCACCTAGTGTGTCCCGGACCACTCACACGCTCTCACCCCCGCAGACCGGCCTCATGGACGTCGACATCTGCGGGCCGTCGCTCCCGCTCCTGTTCGGCATGCAGGGCTCGCGCCTGCACTCGACGTCGTCCGGCATCCTCCCGCTCAGCGTCTCGTCTTCGCTCTCGCTCGTCTCGATCGGGTTCCTCCTGCCGACCTCGAACAGCGCCGTGATCTGGCGCGGCCCGAAGAAGAACGGGCTGATCAAGCAGTTCCTCAAGGACGTCGAGTGGGGGCGCTTGCAGCACCTCGTCGTCGACACGCCGCCGGGCACGAGCGACGAGCACCTCTCGGTCGTGCAGTACCTCGCCGCGGCGGGCGGCGTCGACGGCGCCGTGCTCGTCACGACGCCGCAGGAGGTCGCGCTGCAGGACGTGCGCAAGGAGCTCGACTTTTGCCGCAAGGTCGGCATCCCCGTCCTCGGCGTCGTCGAGAACATGTCGGGGTTCGTGTGCCCGAGCTGCGGCGGCGAGAGCGACATCTTTGTCCCGTCGACCGGAGGGGCGGACGAGCTCGCGCGCGAGTGGGGCATCGAGGTGCTCGGCAAGGTGCCGCTCGACCCGCGCGTCGGCGAGACGGGCGACAAGGGGCTGAGCTTCCTCGAGGAGTACCCCGAGCAGCGCGTCAGCGTCGAGTACCGCAAGATCGTCCAGCGTGCGTTTCCTCACTTTGCCCCTTTCTTTTCCCTTTCCGCGCGATGCCTAGCTCGCCAATCGCATACCGACCCCCGTTCCACTCGCAGGCATCAAGGAGAAGCTCGCCGACAAGTCTGCGACGACGCTCTCCGCCCCGACGACGACCAAGTCGACCTGATCATCCTGCACCCTCCCGCCTCTGCCAGCATGTATCGCCCCTCCGCCCTTTCGCGCGCCGTCTCTCCCCGCCTAGACCCCCCTTTTTCCGCCGTAGATCTCGCTGTTCCCCCCGGTTGTTGTACTCGCTCGCTGCTCGTTCTGTCCTCTCGTTGCACCAGATGTCGGTTTTGCACGGTCGTCGATCACGCTCGGCCACTCTCTCTCGAGGCAGACGAGACTGGAGGACAAGGGAAGGAGCGGAGCGGGTGCGGGCGAGGATAGCGAAAGAAGCATGACGAGGGTGAGGAGGAAAAAGGGTGGGTGCGAGGGAGGGGGGCTCTCGCTCGATGGGGTGGACGAGTGGGTGCTCGGTGGGCAGTGCGAGGAGTGTGAAGGTGCACAGGTGGGTGTGGGACGACAAGAGCGAGAGCCGGCTGGGTTCGTTGGCGGTGCGGCTCTCGCGCTCACCTCGTCTCGCTCGTCGGTTGCAGGCTATTTGATCAGCAGTACCGCACCCTCCAGCACCCCTTCGACTCGCGTACGAAGCCGCACGCGCTCTCGTTGTCGTCGTCGTCGTCGTCTGGCTCCCCCTCCTCACTCACCCACCACTCGCTCCACCCGCCGACAGCGCACACGCACGGACACGAGCACCAGCAACCTTACCCGCACCCGCTCCCGCGCACTCGCCTCTTCCCGCTCTTTCCCTCGACTTGGGACTGACCGCGTCCGTTGGCCGACCACCCGTCCCCATCTCGCCAACCACTCGGACAACCGCCCTCGAGACCAATCCCATCGCACTCGCCACCCCCGAGGACCATGGAGCAGAGCCAGGACCTGATCAAGGTCGTCAACCGGTCCGTCTTTCCCCTCCCCCCCCTACCTCTTCCGGTCCCCCCCACTGACACTCTCTTCACCCGCCTGCAGACTGCAAGAGAGTGCGTACACCGCCTCATATCAGACAGGCAGGACACGGCTAACTTCTTCCCCGCTCAACCGAAACAGCCTTCAGCACCGTCGGCGGCGAGACGGTCGACCTCCCCCAGATCGTCGTCGTGTCCGTCCTTGCTCTTCTCCTGCAGCCTCCCGCACCCGCGACTAACTCGCTTCACCTGTCCGCAGCGGCTCGCAAAGCGCTGGCAAGTCGTCGGTCCTCGAGACGTACGCCTCCCTCTCCCCCACTTCTCCCTTCTCCACGCTTCAGGCTCACCCTCTTCTGCTCGTACAGCATTGTCGGCCGGGACTTCCTTCCCCGCGGCCAGGGCATCGTCACCCGCCGCCCGCTGGTCCTCCAGCTCGTACACACTCCCGCGCCGTTCTCCTCTTCTGCCCCCTCCTCCTCATCCCCCGTCAACCCCAACTTCTCCACTCCCGCCGGAGGACCGGCGGGCGACGCGCCGCAAGAGTACGGCGAGTTCCTCCACATCGACAAGCGGTTCTACGACTTTGGTGAGATCCGCAAGGAGATCGAGAACGAGACGCTCAGGGTCGCCGGCGGGAACAAGGGCATCTCGCGGTTGCCGATCCACCTCAGTGCGTCGTCGCTCTGCTCTTCCTTCCGTGTCCTCTCCATCATGAAGAGACAAGACTGATGTAGCAGTTTGTTGCGGTACACAGAAATCTACTCGCCCAACGTGCTCAACCTCACGCTCGTCGACCTGCCCGGGTTGACCAAGATCCCCGTCGGCGACCAGCCGACCGACATTGAGCGCCAGATCCGCAACCTCGTCCTGGACTATGTCAGCAAGCCGAACTGGTGCGTCGCCGACCTCTCTCTTTTTCCCTTCTTCCCTTCCGTAGAGCAAGCAAGCTTGGATAGCGATTGACCGTTGGCTCCACCCACAGCGTCATCCTCGCCATCTCGCCCGCCAACGTCGACCTCGCCAACTCGGAGGCCCTCAAGCTCGCGCGCGCGGTCGATCCCCAAGGCCGGCGTACGATCGGCGTCCTAACCAAGCTCGACCTGATGGACGCGGGCACGAACGCGCTCGACATCCTCACCGGGCGCGTCTACCCCTTGAAGCTCGGCTTCATCGGCGTGGTGGGCAGGAGCCAGCAGGACATCAACGCGCACAAGCCGATGGACGAGCAGATGCGCACCGAGGAGGAGTTCTTCCGCAACCACCCCGGGTACCGCAACATTGCGCACCGGTGCGGGACCAAGTTCCTTGCCAAGACGCTCAACCAGGTGCGGCCGGCTCGGGCTTCTTTTTCTTCCGGTTCTCTTCCCGTTTCTTTCCCAAGCTGACTCGGTTCGCTCCGTCCCTCGTCTGACGCACAGGTCCTAATGAACCACATCCGCGACAAGCTGCCCGACATGAAGGCGCGGCTGAACACGCTCATGGGCCAGACGCAGCAGGAGCTGACCGCGTTCGGCGACTCGGCGTTCGCGGGCGAGCAGCACCGCGGGACGCTCATCCTTCAGCTCATGACGCAGTTCGTGCGCGACTTTGTCGCCTCGATCGACGGCACCTCGCTCGAGGTCTCGACCAAGGAGCTGTGCGGCGGCGCGCGCATCTACTACATCTTCCACGACGTGTTCGGGCACGCGCTCCAGTCGATCAACCCGACCCAGAACCTCACCGTGCAGGACATCCGCACCGCGATCCGCAACTCGACCGGCCCGAGGCCGTCCTTGTTCGTCCCCGAGGCGGCGTTCGACCTGCTCATCAAGCCGCAGATCCGGCTGCTCGAGCCGCCGAGCTTGCGCTGCGTCGAGCTCGTGTACGAGGAGCTGATGAAGATCTGCCACAACTGCACCTCGGCGGTTCGTCTCCCTCCTTCTCGTGCTCCCCGTCGGATACTGACCCTGCTTTCCCTCCTCCCTCCCCCTCGCCTGTTCGACCCGCAGGAGCTGCAACGCTACCCGCGCCTGCACGCGCAGCTGATCGAGGTCGTCTCGGAGCTGCTGCGCGAGCGCCTCGGGCCGACGAGCGAGTACGTGCAGAGCCTGATCCAGATCCAGGCGGCGTACATCAACACGAACCACCCCGACTTTGTCAAGGGGAGCGCGGCGGCCGCGCAGGAGAGCGCAAGGCAGGCGAGGGAAAAGAGGGTGCTGGCGAGCGTCGAGAAGGTGCGTCTGGCCGTCGAGGCTTTCCTCCTCTTCTTGTTTCCCCAACTCTCGTCAGGGACGACGCTGATCTCGCTTCTCTTTGATTTCTTCGAATGCACAGCCCTCGGACGACGACTCGCGCTCTACCTCTGGCCCCGAAGACGACGACGACGCGCACTCGACCGGCGGCGGCTACCTCGTCCCGAACGGCCGGCCCTCGTCCCGGCAAGCCTCGCTCTCGCACTCCCCGCACATGTCCGGCGGCGGCGGCATCCTTCCGCCCGACTCGGGCGTCCCGCTCGCAAAGCAGCACCGCTCGGGCTCGTCGACGGTGCACGACCGCGCGAAGAACGGACCCGCGTTCGCTGCATCGTCGGCGTCGCACCCGTCCAGCGCGATCCTCGGCGGCGGCGGAAATGGCGCGCAGCCGACGGGCCTCGGCGCGGGGCCGAGCAAGTACCCGCACCACGGCCCGCCGTACGCGTCGCACTCGCCCCTGCCCGGGCAGCCGTCGCCGTACGGCTCGTCCTCGTCGGCGCACCACGCCTCGGCGAAGGAGTCGTTCCTCAACTACTTTTTCGGCGGCGGCGGCGACCTCACGGCGGGGCACTTGGCGTCGGGGCGGGGCGTGCCCGGTGTCGGAGCGCACGGGCAGGTCGGGCTCGGGAAGGAGAACCCGCTGATGGGGCGCAAGGGGCTCGAGGGCAACGCGGCCGCGTTCGAGATGAAGAGCCTGGAGAAGCACCTCGAGCCGGTTCGTCCCTCCCTCCCTCTCTCTCTCCCTCTCTTTCCTCCCTCTCTTCCTCGCCAAACCTGACCCTTTCTCGCTCCTTGGCGCGCAGGCGGCGCACTCGACGCACTCGGGCGACCCGGCGCTGACGGACCGCGAGGAGATGGAGACGACGCTGATCCGCGCGCTGATCGCGAGCTACTTTGGCATCGTGCGGCAGACGATCCAGGACCTGGTGCCCAAGGCGATCATGCGTGCGTTCTCTCTCTCTCTCTCCCCGCTCTCGAGAAGCGTTCCTATCCTCAAGCAAACGAGACTCACCCTCGCCTTTCGCAATCGCAGACCTGCTGGTCAACTTTTCGCGCGAGTCGGTGCAGAACCGGCTGGTCGCAAGCCTGTACAAGGACACGCTGTTCGACGACCTGCTGCACGAGGACGAGGCGCTGACGGCCGAGCGGACGCGGATCAAGAACCTGCTGCAGGCGTACCGCGAGGCGTTCCAGGTGCGCTACTTCTCCCTTCTCTTCCCTCCAAAGACGAGGACGGTGCTGATCGAGGTGTACGTGGGTTCAGACGCTGTCCGAGGTGCTGTAGACGCTGATGGTCGCTGAGCCGATGGACCCTCTTCTCCTCCTCTCTTCTTCCCGCTGCTGTAGAACCACTCCACTCTCTTTCGTTCGTTCGGGTTTCTTTCGCCTCTCCTCCCCTGCGTATCTTGCACACGCTCGATTTGCTCGTTCAAAGTCGGTTGCATTCGAGCGAGAAGACGAAGCGGAGTCGCGTCTCGAGGAAGCAGAAGGGGGGCTCTTGCTTCGTCTCGCTCTTTCTCGTCGCTGTCGCTATCGTTGTGCTCCGTTCTTTCGCCCAGTCACACCAGTGGGACCTGCAGTCTACGGTAGACTGTCTCGCCACTGCGCACGCTCGCTTGTTCACCCTCCAACGCCCTTCAAACAACACCCACTTGGACGCGCTCAGTCCTCGTCTGTCCCTCCACGCCATGGCGCACCACCAGCACGCTCAGCGCAGTGAGCATCGCCACCACGACCACCTCCTCCGCCGGCAGTACTTCCCGGCGGACGATGGCCAGGACTCGTCGTCGCCGTCGTCGGCTCAGCTCGCCGCCAGCGGAGCGTCCTCGCCCGCCGCGCAAGACACTTCCAGGCCCGCATGGACACAGTCAGACACCACGCAGACCACCTCGGCTCAACCCGCCGACTCGCAGACGACGAGCGACGCCGCCGTGCCGTCTTCTTCCTCTGCGTCGACCGTCCCGCCCGCCGAAACGACCTCGACCACGACTGCCGCACCCGTCCAGAGCACCACCACCACCACCACCACCACCACCACCTCGTCCACCACCACCCCGCCCGCCGTCGAGTCGTCCTCGTCTTCGAGTGCGTTTCCTCGCCTTTCGCTCTCTCTCCGCAGCTCCTTCCAAGCGATCGAGCGGGTCCGGATCACTCAACACTCGCCCCCCTCGCTTCTGTCGAGGCTCTCGAGCGGTGCGCGGGCGTGCATGGCCGTTGCAAGGGGCGGGAAGGACCGCTGCGCCCGTGTTGGAGGACCGCGAACGGGACGCGTGCGGGCGCGTTTGCGGGCGCTGCGGGCTCTCGAAGGGTGGGCGAGCGAGAGAAGGAGCGGTTGGACGGCACGAAGCAGTGCAGAATGGTCTAGATGCGGCCTGGTTGCAGGCTAGGTGCGCGAGAAGGAGCCAGGCCGCCGGGCACCAAGTCGTCCGACTCTTCGCTCAATTGACCGAAACTGACTTTCCGATTTTTCCTCGCTGCTACAGCTACGACGACCACGACTAGCACAACGACCACGGCCGAGTCGGTGCGCTGCCGTTCCCTCCCTCTCCCAGCCTTTGCTCTCACTGAACCATCTCTTTCTTCCCTGTCGAGCAGTCCTCGACCTCCTCGACCTCGTCCGCCCCCTCGGCCTTCACCACCGTCGTCGTCGTCTCGGGCGTCTCGTCGTCCGTCACGTCGACGCTCTCGAGCTCGGCGACGCTCGCGTCGAGCACGTCGGGCGCGTCGAGCAGCAGCGGCATCGGCACCGGCGGTGTCGTCGGCATCGTCATTGGCGCGATCGCCGGCATTGTCGTGCTTGCTTCCGCCGCGGTGTGGGTGTTCAAGGTGCGCTTGATGGCATTCTTTCATTGGGATCGCAATTGACTTTCTTCCCCTTCCCCTTCCCTTTTTCCTCTTCTCTGCCTCGCCTACCTCCCTACTCTCATCTCGACCAACACCATCCCCTCTTCGGCAGTACTTCAACCGCGAGCGCGATGATGACGACCAGATCTCGCCCTTCGACAAGGACGACTTCCGCCGCCAGTCGGTCATGCTCGACGACGTCGACGACGGATACGCGCACTCACTCCAAGGCTACCACGCCGGTGCCGGCTCGGGCAGCATGGGAGGCGGCGCGAACGGCTTCCACTCGCCGCAGATGTCGGAGCACTCGCTCCACTCGATGCACGGCGAGATGGGCATGATCGCCGCGCCCGCCGGCGTCCTGGGCCGCTCGAACACGGTCCTGTCCGGCAACGGCGCGCCCGTTCTCCCCGGCATCGCGCGTAACGGCACCCTGCACGCCCCGCGGCCGCCGACCATGCTCCACAATCACTACGCCGCGCACCAGCAGTACGGCGCCGCGATGCCGTCCTTCCAGCCGGGCCAGATCGTCGCCCCGCCGCCGGCCGCGTACGGCGCCGCGCCCGCCGGCTTCCCCGACCTCTATGCCGGCGCCGGCCCGTCGCCCTACGCCGCCGCTGCTGGGGGGCTGTACCCCGGGGCGCAGGCCGGCGCGAACCTCGACCGCTCGCTCACGTCCGCGTCGGCGGGCAACTGGCAGGGCCAGGACCAGGGCGGCGCGACGAACCTGCACCGCGCCAACTCGGCCGCGTCGGCGTATTCGCAGTACTCGGACGGTGCCGGCGCCTCGGGCGGCGGCGGGTACGTCCCGGCCGCGCTGAGGCCGGGCGGCAGCGCGCACGGGCACGGCCAGGGCGTCGGAGCCCAGGGCGGCGCGTTCGACCTGGGCATGCTCGCGGAGGAGGACGAGGGGCGGCCGTCGCCGCGCGCGGGCGCGTTCCCGCCGCACGTCCAGCACCAGCAGATGCAGCAACTCCAGCCGCAGAGCCGCTCGGGCACGCCGACGAACGCGAACGTCCAGCAGGTCTTTTCGTCGACGTCGCCCGCGCACGTTCAGCACGAGCGCGAGAAGAGCCTCGATGCGTTCGGTGGCCGGTCGCCCCGCCGCGAAACGTTTGAGCTGGATGACGAGGAGGACGGGCCGGTCAGGGGAGGAGGGGCGAAGAGGCTCAGCGTGCGGAACGGAGGGTTGGACGCGTTTGGGGAGGAGGATGAGGATGCATACGGGGGGATGCACTGAGCGTGCGTTTCCTGTCCCTCTTCTTTTCTTTTCTTTTTCTCGCAGAGAGGCTGACTTGGCTTGACCCTCTCCTCCCCGTACAGTGCTCCTCTCGCCGCCATCGCCCCCTTCCGCTCACCCACGCCGCTCTCGCCACGCCCTTGACGAACCTCCTCGCAAGCACCTACCCTGATACCCCTCGATACCCCTTGCTTCCCTCTCCCACCGCCGCTCGCGACCGACCGGCACCTTGACGACCTTTTTCAGTACCCCTCAATCCCTTAGCCGCCTCGCACGGCTCACCATCCTTCGCCTTTCTTTATCGCTCCTTCGCCCTTCTTTCGCCAGTGCGACTTGGGCATCACCTCGTTCCGCCCGATCCACTCGGCCCATCTTGCCCGCCTTATTCCCCCTTGCCCTTTCTGTATTTCTTACTGCTTCACTACGACCGTTGTTAGCGACGAGCGGGAGGAGGTAGTTGAGCGCGGGAAGGCGCGGAGTGGACTACTTCAGTACGCACTGTCGAGGAAAAGCGGCGGAGAGAGACCCTTCTTCGTGCCCGTATCAGCTCCCGCATCCGGGACGGACGAGCCGAGGCTCTTCATGCTCTGCTCTTACGGTACATCCGGTCTTGGCTCACGCCTTCTGAGCTGCCGGCGACAACTCAGCCGCCGTCGTGAAGGCGAGAAGAGAACCTAACACTTCGACAGGAAGCAGGCGCTGTGTCACTCCAGAAGCTGAAGGCAGGGAGAGCAGCCCGCAGCAAGCGCCAGGAGGGAAAGCGGAAGGCGGAAGAACAGCCCAGGCCGAGAAGGAAGTCCGCTTTTCGACTGCAGGAGCAGATCAAGCGCGAACAGACGGACCGGGACAGCCGGTAGCCTCTCGTGCCGCGCGCGAAGAGTCGAGTCGCGAACTTCCAACTCTCCGATTCTACGGCATGACCGGCTGGCGAGACTGCCCTGCTCGCCGCCGTCTAATCCTCCCTCCTGCGGTTCCGGGGCATGATAGCCCACCCAGCGACGGACGCGACCAGGCAGCCGATAAGGACGGCGGGGAGGGCTGAGAGGCCGCCGCGGCCGGCGACGATGCCGAAGAGAAGAGGGCCGGCGGCGCTGCCGATGAGACCTGCCAATGGAGAGCGGAGGAGGGGGTGACAGGCAGGGGACAAGAAGGATGGGACGTCGAGGAGGAAATGGAGGGAGGGCAGAGGGGAGAGGGTCAGCGGAAGAATCGGAAGCAGAAAAGGGAGGAAAAGCGCACCGAGACCGATTGTAAGGCTCATCACGGACGCTTTGAGCGGTCCGGGAGACCGATCACCGACGACAGACATGACCTTCGGGCTGTTGAGAGCAGTCTTTAGTACGGAAGCTGTGCACTTGGGAAGGAAAGGGTGAAAGCGCACGTGAGGGGGCCGATGAGGAAACCGACGAAGACCATGGCGACTGTCGGTGGCTTTGTCAGTACTCGCAGAGGTGTGAAGGACGAGAACGTGCGTACCAGCGTCGACGGCCCACGACCGGACGTAAAGGATGCCGAGGAGGCCGCTGGCGCCAGCGAGCAGCATGATCGCAAAAGACTTCTCGCCCATGCGCTTGCCGAGTAGGTAGGCGAGGACGGCGCGGCCCAAGGCGATACCCGCCCAGGTCCCAGCCAGAAGGTACCGCGAAGCGGCGGCAGGGCCGGAGCCTGCAGGGGGAAACCGGGTCAGCCAGCGAGCAAAAAGAGCAGGGAAAGGAACGCACGGGTCTGAGTGATGAATGAGACGAGCCAGGACGAGAGGATGTCGGTGGAGGCACACATGAGCACGATGAGGAGGAACCCGACCCAAACGGCGCGGATCTTCAGGGCGCGCTTCAAGCGCTCTTTGGCAGAGAGGACCTCACGAGCGTGGACGACGTCACCCTCCTGGATGTGCTCGGCGGAGTGGGGCTGGTCGTCGTGTGGTATGTCGACTGCCAGGATAGTGAGAGGAAATGAGCAGGAGGACGAAGAAAGACCCAGGAGAGGACGTACAGCCTCGGTAGGCGAAGAAGCCGGCCACAGCGAGTCCGAGAGCGACGCTGAGAGGCACGCTGCGGAAAAGAGGGGAAGTCAGCGACTCGACCGCAGAGGAAGAATGGAGGGAGGCGGAACGGGGAATGAGAGGAGACGAACAAGTAGTAACGCTGCCACGGGATCTTCTTGTCTACGAAGCTACCGATGATGAGTGGCGAGAAGGTAGCGCCGATCTGGATGGTGCGACTTGGTCAGCGAAAGCGAGAAAGGGCAGTTAAGAAGAAAGCCGGCTCACGCCAAAGCCGGAGTAGAGCAAGGACATGAGGACCTCGTCCTCCTCGTGACTGATCATCGTGGTGATACAGGTGTCGTACTGCGGGTAGGGCCATATTAGGGCTAAAGAGGAAAGGAAGAATAGGTGCAGCGTAAGAGCGAGAGCTGGTGGCGGAGATTGCACTCACCATTCCGCTGCCGAAGCCGATGCATGCGAGACTGATGATGAAGACCGGGAAAGGCGGCGCAAAGGTGAGCATGAGCGAACCGGCGCACATGCCGAGGCAAGCGATGCCAAGGGCGATTTGCAGCCCGTAGTGGTGGAGAATGAACGTCGAGCTGACGGTCGAGGTCAGGTAGCCTAGACGCAAGGAGGGTCAGAGGAAGCTCAACCTGAGCTTGAAGAGCTCCACAAGTGAAGGCAAAGACTTACCTGCGACGTTGGCCAGGAAAACGAGCGAGATCGTGTCGTACGTAACGCCGTAATGGACTTGCATGGACTCCAAGTTCGCGCCCGTTGAGGAATCATTCATTCTGCAGTTGTGAGCCTGTCATCAAAGAAAGCGAACGGGAGGCGGGGGAGGAAAGGGAGAAACGGACCCGACGAGGATGATCATCGCAAAACCGACGATCATCTGCGCCCGCGGCCGCGTCAGCTTCCACCACGCCGGCTTTCCTGCCGCCTTCGTGGCGGTTCGCGCGCCCGACCGTCCGCTCCGCTGCGAGGCCGCCTCTCCCGCCCCGGTTCCTTCGAGCTCCGCCCCGGCGAGAGAGCGCCGCTCGCGCCGCTCCTCGAGCTCGTAGCTCTCAGGCTGAAGGGCGGCTTGTTGGGAGAAGGCTTGCTGTCCCGCGAGGGAATCGAGGCGCGACGGCGGGGTGCTGTGCTTGCCGCCGTCCTGGCCGTTCGAAGCGGTTGAAATGCCGACAGGGAGTGACGGCCCGGCAGCGGCTTGCTCGGTGGACACGACGGCGGCTTGGACGCGTCCAGTGCGCTGCGCGGGCGAGGGCGGAGCGGACGGGACGGGCGAAGAAAGCGGAGAGGACGGCGGCGATGAGAGCGAGGACGCCTCCGGGGCGGACGCGGGGCCGATGTACGCTGCCGTGGGCAGCTGCGGAACCTCCATGACGAGTGACCCGGTCTTGGAAGCAATAGCGAGGGAGCAGGAGGAGAGAGAGAGAGCGACGGCAATGCCCTTGGCTCGGCAAGTGGGTCAAGCGCGCCAAACGAAGGTGGGTCCGGGCTTTTGAGTCACTGTCCGAACGGTACAGCCGGCACCGGTCACAGTGATCCGAGCGCCGCGACGGACCGGAAGAAAAGACTCTTTTCTGCCGCTTCGTCGAGGTCTACCATAGCTTGACCCCACAGCTGGAAAGCAACCGGAAGGCCCATCTGTGGATGCTCTAGAATTACCAAGTACAACTACTGAGACCACCCTTACATCCGCTCGAGCGGCTCGAGGGTGAGGAGGCGGAGCGCGGACCCGAGCACGTCCTTGGCCGAGACGTACAGCCACAGGCGCGCGAGCGCGAGCTCCTTCTCCTGGCCCTTGACGATGAGCGTCTCCCACGCAGACGAGATGGCGTGGCACAGGCGGAACGCGAACGTGCAGATCGTCGCCGGCTCGAGCGACTTGAGCGCGGCCTTGACGACGTCCGGGTACGACGCGAGGAGCAGGACGATCTCGCGCGCCCTCGGCTCGGTGAGGAGGGTCGTGTTGATCGCGGTCGGGCGCTCTGCCGGCGCGGGGAGGACGACGTCCGGGGCGTTCTTGCGCTCGACCGAAGAGAGACGGACGTGGGCGTATTGGAGGTAGGGGCCTGCAGAAAGTGTAAGAGGTGAGCGGATTCAGAGAAAAGGGCGAGCGCGAAAAGCGGAACGTGCCCGTGTCGCCCTCGAACGAGGTCATGCGCTCCCACTTGAACTCGTAGTTGTTGATGCTGTACGTTGCAACGACACCCGAATCAGTGTCCCCTCCCCGTGGAAAGACGGAAAGCACAAGAGAAGTGGAACAAGCCCAACGCACCGCTTCGCGGCCATGTCCTGGATCTTGACGGCCGTGATGCCGAGCTTGTCGGACGTGTACTCGGGGTCGTCGATCGCGGCGTACTTGGCCTCGTTCTTGCGCATGACGTCGTGCATGACGCGCTTCGACTCGTCGAGGATCTGCTCGAGGAAGACGGCCGTGCCCTTGCGCGTCGACATGCCCTGCACCATGCCAAAGTTGACGTGCGAGAGCGTCTTGGCCCAGTCGTAGCCCATCAGGTCGAGCACCTTGAAGAACTGTGTAGATACAGGCAAAGAGTGAGCTTGACTCGGAACGAACGGGACAGAGGGCCAAAGGCGCACCTGAGCAAGGTGGAGGTCCTGCTGCGACGCGACAACGTAGATCATCTTGTCAAACTTGAACTTCTCGTACCGCTCGACGGCGCCGCCAATGTCGCGGGTTATGTAGACGGACGTGCCGTCCTTCTTGCGCACGATCGTCTTGCCGAGCTTGTACTTCTCGAGGTCGACGATGAGCGCGCCCTGCGACTCCTCGACGATGCCGCTGCCCTGAAGCGCGTCGAGCGCCTTGGTCTGCGCCTCCTGCGAGACCTGCGACTCGCCCGAGTAGATGTCGAAGTAGATGTTGAGGCGGGCGTAGGTCTCCTTGTACTTGACGATCGACAGGTCGCGGAACTTCTTCCACAGCGTGACGGCCTCCTCGTCGCCTGGTGGGAACGACGGCGTTGGTGAAGACGGAGAGAGGGAGAAAGCGCCGAGGCAAGAGTGCGCGAAGGGGTGAAGGGGAAGAGGCAGGCAAAAAGGCGGGAGGGAACTGGTCAGTAAGCTGTCTAGAAGCGCAAAATGCAGCAAAGACAACGCACCAGCCTCCATCTTGACGAAGAACTCGCGCGCGCGGTTGTGGATGGTCTCGTCCGTCTCGCCGTCGCGGTTGATCTTGACGTAGACCTCGTACAGGTGCGTGATCGCGTCCTCCTTGAGCGCCTCCTCGGAGCCGTAGCGCTCGAAGCCGACGGCAAGGATACCTGGAGGTGGAAGACGAATTCAGGACGCGAGACGAGGAGAAAGGGAAGAAAAGGCGAAGAGGCGGGAAAACGGGTAGAGGAACAGGAGACGCACCGAACTGCTTGCCCCAGTCGCCGAGGTAGTTCATGCGGAGGACGTCGTATCCGTTGGCCTCGTACAGGTTGGCGAGGAACGCGCCGATGATGGTCGAGCGGAGGTGGCCGGCGTGGAACGGCTTGGCGATGTTGGGCGACGAGAACTCGACGACGACGGACTGGCCCTTGCCGGACTTGTTCGTGCCGTAGCCGTTCTTCTTGAGGAGCGACAGGCCCGCGGGGGGCTCGTCCGCGCCGGCGTCGTTCAGGGAGAGGTTGGCAAAGTGCGACAGGGCCGAGTGCGACTCGTCCGGGGTGAGGTGGGTCTGCGAGTTGATTTGCGAGAGGACGAGGGAGGTGAGGGCGGGGAGCTGGACGGAGAAGGAGACGAAGGCGCCGTGGGCGACGCAAGAGGCGAGGTAGGGAGTCGGTTGGAACTGCAGGAGAAGAACATGTTCAATACGCTCTTCCGGGACGGGCTTCGTGAATCAGTAGGGTACAAGACAGAGGACGTACGCCGGCCGTGAGCTGCTCGGCGAGCTCGTTGGGCTTGCCCTTGAGGCGGAAGCGCGGGACGGCCACGACAAAGTCGCCCATGACATTCTTGCCGGTCTTGCCGGACTCGACGCCCTCGAAGGCCTTGTCGAGGGTGACCTCGGGCCAGACAGACTGGATGTAGTGGGCGGTGGCGAGCTTGAAGACGTCGAGAGCAGGCGTCGAGGCGAGGTGCTCCTCCGGGATCGAGGGCTGCTCCGGGAGAGCGAAGGGAGGGAGGGCGGACATGGCGCGAGGTGTGAGAAGGGTTGCGAGTGCTCTTGTGAGCAGTAGAGGGCGGTGGGAGGGTGTGAAGCGGTGCGAAGTGGTGAGGCGGAGTGGGGAGCGAGAGAAGGTGAACGAGCGCGGCAAGAGGGTGCGCGCGAGGGAGAGCGACGTGTTGGATGCGGTGAGAGTGCTGCTGAGCAGTCTGCACGCGAGTAGAGCGAGTGAGGAGCGAGAACAAGCGCTCCTTCTCCTCGTCTTCCCAAAAATCCCAAGTTGACTGTCCGCTCTTCCCACCTCATCCGACTTGGCTTCCCGCACCTTGTACGGACTCGATAGCACCGTTCGGAACGGGCGGACTCACTCCAGCGGCTTCCCATCCCACCCCTGCTTTTCCTTGTCTTTTCCTTCTCGCCCGCCCCTTCTTCCTCCGCGGCCTTCGCTGCACGTACAGAGCCGCCCACCGTGCAGCATCGCCACCGCCCATGCGGAAAATAGCGAGCCGGCCTCTCTCTCACCTCATCCCACCCTTCTCGCGGCTCCTCCTCTTCTTCGTCCCCCGGCTCACACAACTCTCTATCTCGCTCGCGGCCCCGGGTGCTTTTGGGAGGGCATTGCGCTTGCAAGTAGAAGTAGAAGGAAAAGGGAAGGAGAAAGTACAACCGGAAGGAAAGGAAAGGGGAGAAACTGAACGGGAAAGCAAACGACGACGACGACGGCGGCCGGCCCTCTGCCGGGATATGCAACGACTGACTGAACGGGATGGGGTGGAGGCGCTTAGTCTGCATGAGGGAACAGGGGCGGTCAGTTTCAAGGCGGAAGGGTGGGAAAGGGCTGGTCGAGGAGAGACTCGGCGAGAAAGAGGACGCACAGGTACGCTTGAACGGCGGGATCGGCTTCATCTCGTTCTCGTCGAGCGTGTTGGGGTTGACCTTGCGGTAGCTCAGCTTGGTCTTGCCCTCGACGTACTGCTGGAACGACAGCGTGTGCTTCATCCAGCTCTCGTCGTCGCGCTCGGTAAAGTCCTCGCGTGCGTGCGCGCCGCGCGACTCCTTGCGCGCCTCGGCACTGACGATCGTCTGGTCGGCGCAGGTAAGGAGGTTGCGGAGCTCGAGGGCCTCGACGAGGTCGCTGTGGAAGCGAAGGAAGAGAGTCAGGACTCCCGCACTGCAAGATCGACCCTTTCCCCCTGCCTAGAGCAGGAGGGACAGGCACAGAGCGGGAGAGAGCGCAAACGCACGAGTTCCAGATCATGGACCGGTCCTTGATGCCGAGGTCCTTCCACGTCCCCCTGACGCGCTCGAGCTCCTTGACGCCGTTCTCGAGCGAGTCCTGCGTCCTGAACACGGCCGCGTCGCGCTGCATCGCCTTCTGCATGTCCAAGCGGATGTCCGAGGTGTGCTTCGGGCCGGACGAGGTGCGGATCCGGTCGAGCTCGGCGATCGAGTCGAGGCCGGCCTTGTCCGAGATGGGCTTGTGCGGCTTGCCCGGCTCGAGCGTCGACGCGATGTGCTTGGCGCACGCGCGGCCAAAGACGACAATGTCGAGGAGCGAGTTGGCGCCGAGGCGGTTCGCGCCGTGCACCGACACGCACGCGGCCTCGCCGGCGGCGTACAGGCCCGGCACGATCTTGTCCTCGCCGTTCTCGTCGACGGTGAGCACCTCGCCCGTGTACTTGGTCGGGATGCCGCCCATGTTGTAGTGCACGGTCGGGAGGACCGGGATCGGCTCCTTGGTGACATCGACGCCGGCAAAGATGGCGGCCGTCTCCGAGATGCCGGGCAGGCGCTCGTGGAGGATGTCGGGCGGGAGGTGGGACAGCTGGAGGTAGATGTGGTCCTTCTCCGGGCCGACACCGCGGCCCTCGCGGATCTCGACCGTCATCGAGCGCGAGACGACGTCGCGCGAGGCGAGGTCCTTCGCCGTGGGAGCGTAGCGCTCCATGAAACGCTCGCCCTCCGAGTTGAGGAGGTACCCTCCCTCACCGCGAGAACCTGCAGGAAGGGGCTACGTCAATCTCGCCGCCTCTTCCACTCAACGTTGAGGAGGGCAAGAAAGAGAGGAACGACGACTCACCCTCCGTGATCAAGCACCCAGCGCCGTAGATACCGGTCGGGTGGAACTGGACAAACTCGAGGTCCTGCAGCGGGAGGCCCGCGCGGGCGACCATGCCGGCGCCGTCGCCGGAGCAGGTGTGCGCCGAGGTGCACGAGAAGTAGGCGCGCCCGTAGCCGCCGGTCGCGAGCACGGTCTTGTGCGCGCGGAAGCGGTGCATCGTGCCGTCCTCCTGGTTGTACGCCATCACGCCGACGCACTCGCCGTCCTCCATGATCAGGTCTGGACGCGATTGATGGAACCAATCAGTTTCACTCTTTCGGACAGATCAAGGAGGCGAAAAAGGAGAGGAAGAAGCGCTCAACGCACCAGTCGCAAAATACTCGATAAAGTACTCGGTGTTGTGGCGGAGCGACTGGCCGTAGAGGGTGTGGAGCATGGCGTGGCCGGTGCGGTCAGCGGCGGCGGCGCAGCGGTACGCCTGGCCGCCCTTGCCGTACTTGAGCGACTGGCCGCCGAACGCGCGCTGGTAGATCTTGCCGTCCTTGGTGCGGGAGAAGGGGAGGCCGTAGTGCTCGAGCTCGAGAACCGAGTTGGCTAGAGAGCGTGGGAAGGGGAGGTGGAGGAAGGCGGCGGCGAGGCGGGTGGGGGAAAGAGAGGGGTAGAAAGGCAAGGTCAGTTCCGAAGCGGAGACGAAGGCGGAAGGCAGCAGAACGTACGAGCCTCGCGGCACATGTAGTGGATAGCGTCCTACGAGAGCGGAAAAAAGGGTCAACCTCACCGAGGACAACGACGAGAAAGAGGGTAAAGAAACACACCTGGTCGCCGAGCCAGTCGGAGCCCTTGACCGTGTCGTACGCGTGCCACCGCCAGTCGTCCTCGGTCATGTTGCCGAGCGCGGCGTTGATGCCGCCCTGGGCGGCGACGGTGTGCGAGCGGGTCGGGAAGAGCTTGGTGATGCACGCCGTCTTGAGGCCGGCCTCGGCGAGACCGAAGGCGGCACGGAGACCGGCACCACCGGCACCACTGGGGGAGGATGCGGGGAGGAGGGTCAGTGAAGAAGAAGAGGAGGGTAGGAGAAGAGGGAGGAAAAGGCAAAGAGAGGACGCACACAACGATCGCATCGTACTCGTGCTCAATCAGCGGGTACTTGCCCGAGATGGAAGTCTGTACGAGGCAGAAGAAGGTCAATGAAGCTGCTCGGAAAGAGCGAGAGGTTGCGTCGGGTTGAGGGAGTCGAGGTCGGCGATCGAGGAGAGGATGTCGACCGCAAGCTGCGCGCGCTGCGGTGGCGGCGTAGGTATACCACGATGCAGCAAGCAGTGCTGCTCCAGCCCCGGGCCACCCACGCCAGCCGCGCGCGAGTCGGTCGACCCTGGTCTGCTGCTCCTCCTCGCCTCCCGCCCGTCGACTGCCGCTCCTCACGCCCCCTGCAGCCTGCGCCGCTCCGGCTCGGCTCTCCTGAAGCCCTGAGCACTCTCTCATCCCCCCAGGCGCCCGCACCATGGCGTCGATGGCGCCCCTCCGGCCCGCGGCTTCGTCCTTGGACCTGCTCCCTGCTGGCTGTTCGGGATCGGGAGTGGGTGGGAGAGCGTACGGGGACCTCCTTGGCCTTGACGGGCGAGGTGGCGACGACGCGGCTGCGGGGCGCAGAGGTCGAGAAGCAGGCGCGGAGCGGAGTGGCGCCTGGTTGCAGTCCGCGAGAGAGTGAGCAGGACAAGGTGCAAGGAAGGGATGGGAGAGGAGAGAGGGAAGGGACGGACGAGGAGCGCGCTTGAGGAGGGAGAGCGACATGGCTGCCGTGGACAGAAGAGTAGCGACCAGCTGGAGGAGGGGAGCAGCCAGCAGCCAGCAGCAGCCAGCAGCGACTTCGACGAGGGCGGAGCGACTTGCGCCCGTTCCGATTCGCCAACTCGACCCCCCTCGGGTCCACTCGGCTCTTTCTTCTTACCCTCTTGACCACTCTACTGCACTCTACCGCACACGTACACGCACTTGCACTCGACCGCCGTCCATTGCAGCGTCCCCAACCACCCCCGACCGCTCCCGACTCGCCCGTTTTCTTCGCAAGCCGTCCGGGCCGCTCTCTGCCTCTCTCGCTCGCCCTGCTGCTCACTCGCTTCGTGTACCGCTCTAGCGCTCCACTCGCACCCCACCGCATCCTTCCGAGCCACCTCAGCACCCCTCTTAGTATTTTCTCGCTCTAGCTCCTCGCAGGAAAAGGCGCAAGAAGGCTGGCTATACAGCTGCGTTTTCAGGGCACAAGGTAGGGGGAAAGTGCAACAATGACAAGGCTAAGGCGCGGTGGTGGTACAGGTAGGCGGGGGTATCTCCCTTCTCCCTCCCTCCCTCTATCCCTTCCTCCTCCTTTTCCTCCTCAACTCCGGCTTACGCCATGCGGTACTCCCTCCGGTCCTTGCCTCCCGACGCACCGCCAACCTCGTAGTCGACGACAATGTCGAGGTCGCGCGGGTTCTTGGCGTTGGGCGCGACCGACATCGAGCCCGTGATCACGTCGCCTTCGGACACGGTGTGCATGTCGTTCAGGTAGAAGACGGTTTCTGTGCGTGGGCGCAAGAGACGAGACGGGCGTCAGCTCGTCCGTAGCACAGAGAGAGGAATAGAGGGAGGGAGGGAGGGAGAGGCGAGACGCACGCTTCCAGTGGGTGTACTTGGCGTGCGGGCCGGTCGAGAAGCTGACGGGCTTGTGGCACGCGCGGAAGGCGCAGTCGAACCAGCCGAGGAAAGCGTGGACGTCTGTGCGACCATTGCCCTTCCAGTCAGCCTTTTTCTCCCCTCGCAAGAAGGAGAGAGGGGAGCGAGAGAGAAGGGACGCACAGTCGTTCCGGGTCGCCTTGAGCTCGAACTTGGCCGTGAACGCGAGCTCCTCCTTGGTGACCTTGAGCAGGTCGAACGTCGCGAGCTTGCACGGGTTCGTCACGACGGCCTTGAGGTCGACCGTGTCGACGAGCGGCTCGCGCAGCGCGATCTCCTGGATGCACGAGTAGTCGAAGCCGTAGACGTCGGACCAGACTGCCAGGGGCTTGGAGTGTCAGCGAAAGCAGGAGAGGAGGGAGAGGAGGGAAAGGAGGGGAACGCACAGCCAATCTTCTCCTCCTTGTACTCCTGGTCCTCGATCGCGGCAACGTACATCGTCGCCTCGTCGGGGAACATCAGTCCGCCGGGGACGAGGTACCGGTCGCGGGCGTACAGGACCGAGTCGAGCATCGATTCGTACAGCAGGAAGTAGCCCATCCACTCCGAGATGATGATGTCGACCTTGTCGACGGGCAAGACGACCTCCTCCATCTTGCCCTTGATGAGCGTCACCGTGTCCGAGAGGCCGTTCGCCTCGACGATGACGCGCGCCTGGTCGATGATGTTGCTCATGTCGACGCCGATGACCTTCTTCGCGCCCGCCTTGGCCGCGAACATGCTGCTCGTCCCCTCTCGACCTCATCAGTCCTCCTTCTGTGTTCCTCTCCAGGCGAAGAGCGAGAGACGCACGACAGGATACCGGTTCCGCACCCGACGTCGAGAACGACCTTGTCCTTGAAGAGGTGCTTGTTCCACCACATCGAGTTGCGGTAGCTCAGCGTGCGGACCTCGTCCTTGAGCATCTCCTCGTGGATGCCAAAGTGCGCGTACGAGTCCGAGTAGTAGTCGGCCGAGGTGGGGGCGGCCTGCGGGACGGGTGGGAGAGCGCGGAGGGAAGACGAACGCAGGCGGAGGAGGTGAACAGGACGGCGGGGCAGGACAAATACAGGGAAGACGCAGTCAGGGCGAAGCAGAAAAGGAAGAAAAGGGATAAAAGAAGCGCACCTTGGTGGCCGAGTCGTCAATCTGCATCGACATGCTGGGCTTTCTTTATGCGGAGCGAGGTAGAACTGGGCGTCACGATGGCGAAGCACGGCGGCGGACAGAAAAGGATGGAAGGAGAGACGGAATGTCAGTCGACTCGGGACGGGGAAGAAGAAGAGGTGCGCGCCTGCTCGTCCCGCCGGTGCTGTCCAGCCCGCCTATCCTCGTGCCAAGCACCCGCTGGCGTCGCACGAATCTGCCTCGAGCTCACGCCGAGCTGCGTCCGCTGTACTCGTACCGACCCCCCGTCGTCCTGCTTCGCTCGTCGTCCGCAACGCCGTGCCAGGCTCTACCGCTGCCTCGAGCGCACATTCCGCGCTGGCTGACGCCATGCATGCCGCTACCGTGACCCAGGGCGGTGTCGACGTCTTGGGCGGAACAGACGACTCGCGGCTGGTCGACTGAAGGTGGAAGCTCACGAGAAGGGAGAGAGGCGGTGGCGGTCAAGGCAGGAAGGGTCCGGCGACGGAGCTGAGCTGAGCACGCGGTCGAGGACGAGCAAGCGAGCGAGCAGCGGGGGTGCGGGAGAACGGAGCGAGCTGGCAGCAGTCGGTACGAGGCGGCGCTCCTCTCGCGCTCGAACCGAGCTCACCTCTTATCTCCGCCTTAACTCCCCGTTCTCCCGCCCGTTCTCTCTCTTCGCTCTTCAAGCACAAAATGCGGGAGACAATGCTTTGCAGTAGGAGGAGGGTATCTAGTGTAGCTTGGACGCAGCGCGGCGGGGAAGCGCAGGTGTTTTGTCGGGAGGGAGGAAGGGAAAGGGAGGAGGATAAGGACGGCCGGAGGGGGGGTGTAGGCGTACAACAAGGTCGTCGGGATGCGAAGGGGGCCGTAAGATGGTGGGGGAGAAGAGGGATGGGGGCGGCGTAAGCGGAAGAGGCGTCGAGGGGAGATTAAAGCGGTCCCAGGTAATCTTCCTTGATTGATCCAATAGCAAACTAACGATAGGAGCGACGTAAGCGGCCCCGTCTCCAAGAAGAACCTTTGATGCCGCCGGAGAGGCGGGCAAAGGGGAGGAATAGGGAGAGGGAAGGGACGCACAATCTCGGTCGCGTCGACCCTTGTTCCGACAATCTTCAGCCGGATCTTCGTTCCTTTTTGGATGGAGAGCTGTGACACGCCGGTCCACGCACATCAGCCCCATGCACGAGGAAGAAGGAGGGGCAAAGACGAGGAAGAGGAGGGAGGCGCACGGTGTCTTCTGTCGAGGAGAAGCAGGGCGGGTTCGAGTTCGGGTCAAAGGCAAAGTCGGGAGGGACGAGCTGCGGGTGCGGATGAGGTGCGGGTCGAGCAGGAAGAGCGGAATGGGAAAGGAGAGGAGAGGAGAGGAGGGAAAAGGTCAGAAAGCATAACGAGATGGGGCAGAGAAACGGGCGTACGTGGGTCGAGATGAAGCATTGCAAGGGTCCGACGTCCACGAAGATGCCCATCTGCCGGAGAATTGTTGGGTTAAGCGAGGTCCGTGGATCGAAGCGGATTTTTCAGGATGTCGCACGAGACACCCCGCTCCGCACAAGACGAGAGCCCAGCGCACCTTGTTGACGCTGCTAACGACGCCGTCGACGACCTCGCCCCTGAAGGGCCGGTAGATGATGGCGTTGTACCGGATCGAGAAGACAGCCTGGCCGTCCTCCATGATGCGGCCGCGGTGGCCCATTTCGCCCTTGACCTCGTCGATGACGGCGATGATGTAGCCGAGGCGGCCGCTGCACGAGCCCTCGACCTGCCGCCGCAGCTCGGACGAGAGGTGGCCGCCGAGCGCGGCGTTGAAGTACGAGGGGTGCATGATCAGGTCTTGGGTGAGCTCTTTCTGCGGGGAGGGGTAAGAGCGGCCGTGTGAGTTGACTTTGAGAAAAGACATGAAGGCAGGAATGGGACGCACGTAGAAGAACATGGTGACGAGAGGAGAGAGGCCGCGCCGTCGACCGCCTTGCCCGGCCGTTTCGGGTCGGAAGGTGGAGAGGCGAGGGGTATCGGGAGAGGGGGGGAAAGGAAGAGGAGGAAGCGGAGCAACCGCGCAGGTTTGAACTGGCTGGCTGTTCGGAGGTAGGGGGAGGGAGGGAGGGAGGAAGGCGTTCAGCGACGAGTGCTCGTGCAAGAGGCAGAGGTTGCTCGATACGCGTCACACAATCCACACAGGGCAGTGCGGTCGTCCCTCGCCTGCCCCTTAACCCGTGCACGCATGTTGAAGCGAGTCCGCTCTCCTCGCTCTCCCCACTTGGCCATGGCCCGCACTCCCTCTTCCTGCCTGCGCGCTTGTCTCCATGTGTTGCTGAGTGGGTGGTGGTCCTTACCGTGCTGTGCAGTCGCTCGCCGGTGTGGTTGCTGCCGAGTAGCCGAGCCGAGTGGGTGCGGACGAGGTGGTCGGAGGGGAGCAACGGCGCGGACGAAGAGGCGCGGCGGGTGGGTGGCAGGTGAGGGTGGAAGGGTGGTGACAGCAGTGCAGACAGCCCAGCAAGCACAGCGACCAGCACACGACACAACCCAACCCTTCCACTCCCTCTCCTCCTCACCTTGAACCCTCTCTCGCACCTCTCACCACCCTCTTGCAGCTCTACCACACCCAGTCAGCACGCAACAGCGCGTCAAGCAACCCCTCTGAGCAAGAACGGGCTCAGTAGCATCCGTTCCAGTCGAGATCGTTGACCTGCTCCTCCTCACCTACTTCCACCCTTTCCTGCCTCGCCCGCAACTGTCCAGGTGGACAACCTCCGCGGGCCGACAGCTAACGACCGCCCGAGGCTGCACAGCATGTCCCGGAGTCGAATCAAGCCGCCCTGCCATGTCCCGCCATCTCCTTCCAGCCCCTCCGACCTTGTCTCTCTCCTTCCTACTTCGTCCACCTCCTCGTGTTTCGGATCCCTCCCAGGGGTTGAGACCTCCTCAGGATCCGCACCTCGAGCAGCTCGAGCACGTCGAAACAGGCATCGAGCCCCCCCAGCCGCCCGCTGGCTTCTTGCTTCCCGTCTCCTGTTTGCTCTGCTCCCAATCTGCTTCGACAGGGCCAAAGGCTCCCGGACCTGCCTTCTCGCCCGCCGCCCACTCGCCTCGTTACAGCGCCACTATCAACCCCGCCTGCCGCCGCGCCTCGCAGCTCTCCTTCCCACCCGTCTCAACCTTCTCTCCTCGCCTCCTTCGGTCCCCTGCCGTCTCTCCCTTTCGCTTGACGTCTGTGCAGGTCGCAGCCGCCTCGCCTCCCTCCCACTCACGCTCCTTCACCACCACACTCGCTCGGCCTCTCCCTCCGCCGCGCTCGCAGCGCCGGCCCGCACACTCGCTCGTCCCGCCTCCCCCTCACCCTAGTCGCCCCCTTCCCGACCATCGCCAACCATGGTCCACTTCACCTCGCTTCTCCCCCTCGCGCTCCTCGCCTCCTCGACCGCCCTCGCGCATGCCGCGCCGCCCAACCCGGACAAGCTCTACGTCCTCCAAAAGTCCGCCGAGTCGGTCGCCGCGACCGCCGACTCGTCCACCCCTACCGGCGCTGCCGCCCACCCGCACGGCAAGCACTCGCGCCACGGCGACCATGAGGGCGCCGTCAAGCGCCACCTTGCGGGCCAGCAGGGCCTGAGCTACCAGCACCACCGCCGCGGGATGCAGCGCCGGCCCGCTTCGGAGCGGCGCTCCCCGGGCGGCGCGATGGCGATGGGCGGGCGGAAGGAGGACGTCCGCGAGCGGGAGAAGCGCCGCCTCGGTGGCGTGAGCAGGAAGGACCGCCGCGGCGTGGTCGATTCGTCGGCGGCTGCCGATGACGAGGAGGACACGACGGAGGAGTCGGACCTCCAGGGCCGCGCCGCGACGCAGTACTACCTCGCGTCGGGCGCGCAGGGCGGCGCGACCTCGACGGCCGGGTCGGCGTCGCACGCCGCCTCGTCCACCGCGGCCGCCTCTTCCTCTGCCGTTGCCTCCTCCTCGTCGAGCTCCTCGGGCTCGTCCCTGGACGGCATGTGGAAGGGCGTCTCGTCGTACTACCTGTTCGCGCTCGCCGACTCGGACCGCCATGCCGTTCTCGACGCGATCAAGGCCGGCGGGTTCAAGGTCGTGAGGATCTTTGTTGCGAGCGTGCTGGCCAACAACAAGGGGAGCAACAACGCCCACGTGAATGACCGTGCGTTTTTTTCCCCTTCCTTGCTTCGGTTCGGGAAGCAGAAGCTGATCTTGCCGTTCCCCCTTGTTCAGTCGAGCCGAACGAGGTCGGCACTTACGACGACACGATCCTCACCCTCATCGACCAGCTCATGGTCGAGTGCCAGGCCCGCGGTTCGTCCTTTTTCTCTCCCATTCCCCCTCCATCCTTATATTTACCCCTTCGCGCCCCCTCCTCTAGGCCTCAAGCTCAACATCGCCCTCTCGGACCGCTACGCCCTCGGCTTCTGGTCGACCGACTCGTACGCTATCAAGCTCAACATCGTCTCGGCGGGCTCGTCCGGCGCGCAGAAGGTCGCCAACGCGGCGTCGTTCTACACGTCCGGCTCGGCGATCGGCTGGTTCGACAACCGCCTGAAGCACATCATGACGCACAAGAACCAGCAGCTGGGCAAGACGTGGGCTGAGCTCGACGATGTCATCTACGCCGTTGAGCGTGCGTCTTTCTTTCCTCCTTTTTTATTCCTTCTCTTCCTCATCAACCTGACACTCTTTCTTTCCGCAGCGCAAAACGAGCCGCAAGGCCACATGCAGATGGCGTCCTCGACCTGGGCGTGCGACCGCGGCGCGTACCTCAAGTCGCTCCTGCCCTCGGGCAGCGGGATCAAGATCTCGTCCGGCGGCGGCATCACGACGACCGACTCGCTCGGCTCGTGGGCGGTCGACTGCGACGCGTTCGACGTCATCTCGGTGCACGACTACGGCACGAGCGCGACGACCACCGCTGGCACGCTCGCGAGGGCGCAGGCCGCCCACCCGGACAAGGTCGTCATGATGGGTGCGCCTTCCTTTCTTTTTCTCCTCGTCCTCGCTTTCTTCGTATTGACTTTCTCTTCCCCGATTGTGCAGGCGAGTGGGGCATGACGGGCGCGAACAAGGCCGCGCTGATCTCGCAGTTCGTGTCGGCCTTCAACGCCAAGTCGATCCCGTGGTCGTACTGGGAGGTGATCAAGCCGGGCAAGGCCGCGTCCGACTTTGAGGTCTGGACCGACGAGCCGGCGTGGCAGGCCCTCACCGGCGCGCAGTACTACACGCCGTCCGCTACGACCTCGTCGACCGTCAACCAGCCCGCCGTGACGCACTCGTCGGCCGCGGCGGCGAACCCGCACCAGTCCAGCAGCAGCCAGACGAGCTCGGCGCAGTGGCACCAGGCGACGACCTCGTCGTTCGTCCAGCGCGTCTCGTCCGCTGCGGCCAAGGCGACGAGCGCCGTGGGTGGAGCCGCGAGCGGCGCGACGAGCGCGGCCGCTGCTGGCGGCGAGGCTGTCCGGCAGAGCTGGAAGTCGGCGACGGCTTAGATTCGCCTTCCCGACCTTTACCCTCGTATCCTCCTCTTGACCCCCCTTCTTTCCGCATCTCCCTCTCTTCGCCCCCTAATCCACCTATACCCCTCTGTATCTCCTTTCCGTCTCTCTCCTCTTTCTGGGCTCTCCTCACCCTTGTAGCGACTCGTGTAGCTTCTCCCTTCCCCTTCTTCGTCTCCCTGGTGGAACGCGCTCTTCTCTTTTCCTTTGGTTGTCTTGGGGAAACGTGAACTTCACTAAGGGAATGAGGCGCTGCATTGCCACCGAGAGGCGCTCAGAAGGGGGACTTGCCTATTTCCTCCGCCCCGCCCGGCGCTCACCCAGCTCGACCGCTTCACCCTCCCACGCTCCGCTCAGCATCGCTTCCTTCGCAGTCTCCTCCGTGCCGGCGATGTAGCGCGTAGGCCAGACGAAAGCGAAGAGGACCATCGAGAGGAAGAGGGGTGTGCTGTCGCAGAGGTAGAAAAACACCTCGTGTGTCGCAATGAAGCCGAAGAAGCTAGTGAAAAGGAGAGCGTGTGAGAGATGGACAGTGTGTGCGACAGAGGGTCAAGCGGCGTACCCGTCGGCCTGCTCGACGAGGCGGAAAGTGCTTCGGATCTGCAAGAAGAGAAGATGAGAAATCAGCGGACCTGCCTATCAAGCCATGATTTTGATAGCGACAGGGAGACATGGAAGCTCACGAGAATGCCGACGCAGGTGGCGCCGAGAACGCAGACGAGGAGCCGCACGTCGTTGACCGGGTCGTTCGAGAAGGCCTTGAAGAAGGTGCCGCCAGCACCGCAAGGGTGGTATACCTCGGGGTAGTCACGCGCGCTGTGAATATGGAGGTACTGATGAGACGCAGATACGGGAGGTCAGGGGAGGAGACCCACAGTCGGCGGGAGAAAACGAAGAGAAGGAGAGTGTAGAGGCTGAATGAGAGGAGCTGGAGGACGAGACCGGCAATGGCGATCTGTACAGCTTCTGGATGAGTATGTGACGGACTATACGGTGGCGACATCGCCGATGAGGGAGGGGAAAAAGAGACAACGCACCTTTTCTCCGATAGACAGCAAGTCCCCGCCGATGATGACCATCACCGTTCCCGCCGTCTGGCCGCAGAAGGTCACGAGGTCTGAGAGAAGGAAGACCCAGACGATCGCGCGCGGAGGGAGGAATAGGCTGGTTGAAGAGATTTCGGGCCCAAGGGCGTGGGCGAGGTGCTTTAAGATCGTGTAGTCGGCGGCAAGGAAGGCGCATGGCTGCGACATACGCGATACGAGTCAGTGGAAGGGAATAGGGGAGAGGGAGAGGGTGAAGGCCAGACTTGCAGATAGAAAGGTGAACTGTCGAGGTGGGAAAAGGTGAGCAAAGGTCGGTAAGGGAAACGCTGGCACTGTGCATACCAGGAATTGCCAGGCGTAGTTGTTCTTGATTCGTAGGAGAAGACCGATCGACATGCCTGCGGATGGGCTGATCAGCGGTGGGAAAGAGTGAGGAACGGGAAAAGGACGAAACAGGTCATGCCGATTGTGAGGTTGAGCATGTACGCCCTGGGACGGTACGGGTTCCGGAAGTAGTCTGGACAGAGAGAGGCCCATGAGCTCGTCTCGGAAAGCAAGGTGACGGGAGGACGCACGGAACCACTGCACAATCGTCGCGAGGAGGTAAAGGACGAAGAAGATGGCGGCCGGTGCAGGCTTGACCTCGATGCCCTTACTTCGAGCTTGCTCGTTGGCGGACTGTGAAGCGAAATGGTCATCAGCGGGACGGGGACGGAGGCAAGTGGGCGAGGCGAACCTGAGCAGCGACGAGAAGAGGAGCGATGAGCGCGCAGACGAGGAGGGAGGAGACGCTCGGCATGTCGCTTGGTGAGAGTCAGGAAGCAGAGCATGGCGGCTGCGAGGCAAGCGATGTCGTGTTGAGCGAGAGCGAGAGGTCGACACCCTTCACACCTCGCGACTCCGCAACTCGGGTGTCTCTCCCATGCTCGCATGACAGCTGAGGCGGTGCTAGGACGCCCGCGGCACATACTGGTTGGGCTGTGTTTCTTCGCAAGCTGCCCGGACGCGTGGGACCGGCGGTACGTAGCGAGAAAAGCGCGTTCGGGGGAGGTCGAGGCGAACATGGCGGAGGATGTGCAAGCGGCGGTGCCCGCTGCGGAACGGGGCAACGTCTTAACAAGCAAGCTGGTGACCAAGTTGAGAGCCGATTGCTCGAGACAACTCCGCCTACTCTCGACGAGGACTTCTCCTCTCTCTCGCTTAACAGGGCTTACAAAACCTCCTACAACTTCCCCCGACTCTAGTAGAACACCAACGCGCGCACTTCGATCGACTGGCGAGGTGGGGCGTCTGCCGGTGCGGCCGGGTTGACGAAGGCGGAGTGAGGCGTGAGCTGCGAGATGCCGGGCTCGTTGAGCGAGTCGTATATCTTGAAGATGACGCTGCAGGCGGGAGCGCGTGAGCTGAAGAACGAGGCGAGGAGAAGGAAGGGGAAGCGCTGGGGAACGTACCACTCCTCCGGGGTTTGGTCGGACAAGAAGTACCACTTCTGCCCGGCATTGTGAGTCAGGCTGTAGTTCTCGCCCTTGCGATTACCCTCGTTCGACCTGGAGGGTGATCACGGTGAGCTGCATGGATGGTGAAGGAAGAAGGATAACGTACAAGATCAGGTCGGTCTTGACCAGATTCTTCGGGTCGAGGGAGCGGTAGTCCATGTAGGTGAGCGGGCAGTCTTGCGCGGGGTGAGAGAGGGGTCTCCAGACGTTGATGATCTGGAAAGGAGGGGAGAAATAAGCTCAGCGCGCGAAAAGAGGCGGGGGACGAAGACGAACCTGGCACCTCCCCTTACTCAGCTCCTCCGCCTCGTCGCCCATCTCAAGGTAAACCCGTCGTGCTCCGCTCGCGGGCGTGTTGTCGACATGCGCGCGAGAGACAGGACCGGTGTTCTCCGGCGTGCGGGTAGGGCCGTTGAAGGGCGCGTTGTGCTTCTTCTTCCGAATCTGCGGGAAAGTGGGGATGAGCTCGGCAAGGAGGAGAGTCAGGCGGGTAGCATACAGTTTCGTTGAAGATGTGAACACGCTTAGCGCCGGGCAAAGTAGCGAGAAGCAGCCTGTTGAGGAGAAAAGGTCAGGAAGGTTTGCGATCAGGAGCAAGAGCAGGACGCACTCTGCCGTCTCGTCGAAGTAGGCTTGCATGCCCTCCTTCGTATTGAGCCCGTCTAGCTTGGAGCTTGCATGGCGGACGATCTGCGGGCGAGAAAATTCAGGAAAGCTGAGCGGAGCAAGGGCCAGGAGATAGACCCGCACCTGGAAGCCGTTCTTCTCGACGCTGAACTCGTTCTCGTAGTCGTCGATGGCGCGCAGGTCGGCGATGTCGAGCTGTGCGGGCGGCGACGCTGTCAGCTTGTCCAGCAGAAAAAGCGAGGCAGAAAAGAAGTAACGCACCTCGACCGGGTAGGGCTCGATGTTCGTGCCCGGCTGACCCTCGGGCGGGATCCCCAGGAAGGCGAACGGCTTCTCCTTGAGGTTCGGGTCGAGGAAGTCGAGGTTGACACGGACGGAAGAAGCAGCGGGTTTGAGGACACCGGGCATGGCGGGAAGGTGGGGAGGGGCTCGGAAGGTGTTGCAGCAGAGGACCCGCGGATGCAGCGAAGGTAAGGAAGCGTAGGAGGGAAGAAAGAGCGAGCGGACGCGCAAACCCGCAGATTGTCTTCTCCGCCGTAAGTCGGCCGCGCCGACCTGTCTCGCCTTTTCGGACGAGGTGGTTGGACGGAACGTCAAATCGCGACGGTGGTCGAGTCGACGGGTCGCAAGAGGTGGTGGGAAGGGAGAGAACCGGGTCAGCTTGCGACGACGACCTCGCGAACACCGGCCGACCTCCTTCATCTCCTCCGCTTCACCGTGCTGCTTCAGCGCCTCTTCCGACGTTCTGCCTCGACGATGGCCATCCCCGAGCATATCCTCGACATCCTCCGCCCGCTCCACCCTCCCGACACCTCTTTCTTCCTGCGAGGCGACCGCATCTCGTCGTCGTCGTCATCGCAGCAGTACCTCTTCAAGCGCGAAGCGGGACCCGCAGTGCAGCTGAACGGCGAGGCGGAGAGCCTGAAGCGGATGAACGAGGCGTGCGCAGAGGTTGCGCCGACGCTGATCGGGAGCGGGAAAGACGAAGAGGAGAAGAGCTGGATGCTGAGCGAGTGGCATGGTGAGCGGTGTCCCTCTTGCTCCTTCCTGGACAGGCTGACGCTCTCTCACCAGAGCTGTCGTCCATTCCGTCGTCCGAGCAAGCCCGCCTCGCCGAGTACGTTGCAAAGATGCACCTCGCACCCGCTCCGTCCGGGCAAAAGTTCGGCTTCCTCGTCCCGACGTGCTGTGGAGCGACGCAGCAGGACAACACGGAGGAGGAGAGCTGGGCGACGTTCTTTGGGAAGAGGCGGATTGGCGACATGTGCGAGCGGATAGGGGATGGCGAGTTGAGCAAGCTGGGAAAAGAGTTGCAAGAGCGGTGCGCTAGGCTTTCCTTCCTTTTTCCCGGCTACACGGACTGATCTGGAGCAACCCAGCGTTATCCCCGCCCTGCTCGGCAAGTTGGACGTCAAGCCGTCAATCCTGCACGGTGACCTCTGGGTGCGTTTCCTTACTACTCTTCGGTTTTCCTCCCGCTGAACATTCCGTCTTCAGTCCGGCAACGCGCGTTTCTCCGGGAACCGCAACGCCCCGATCACCTTCGACCCGTCATCGTACTATGGTCACTCAGAAGCAGAGCGCGCCCCTGTTCTTGTTCTTCTCCCCCCTCGTCCGCTGACCTTCTCCGCCCATAGCCTCGGCATCACCCGCATGTTCGGCGGCTTCTCCGGCCCGTTCTACAAACGCTACCACGAGCTCGTGCCGAAGACTGAGCCCATAGAGGAGTACGAGCAGCGGTTGCCGCTGTACGAGGTGCGCTTCTTCTCCCTCTCCTCTCTTTGTCGCCACTGACGTTCCCTCTCTGCAGCTCTTCCACCACCTCAACCATACGCTCATGTTCGGCGGGGTGCGCTCACTTCCCTGCCTTTCTCCCTTTCCGCGCTTTGCACCACTTCCAGGCGTTCCTCCTCACTCGTTCTAACACTTTCCCCTTCGCTACTCCCATACAGTCCTACAAAAGCGGCGCTATCGGGCTGATGAAGGGCTTGCTGAGTTGGGCGGACAGCAGGGCGTCTAGCTTGTAAACCCGAACGTCGCGGTTTCCTTGTCCTCGTTCCCTGCGTTGTGGCGAGAGAGCTGCACCGGCGTTGAGCGCTTCGAATACATGCTTACGGCTCTCCTTTACTCGACAAGTGCAGGCCGAAAGAGCAGGATTCGCGCAGTAGCTTCCGGCAGAAAAGGAGGAGATGGGACAACAGTTCATTTCGGTCCAGCTCCCATGCTACAGGGTGAGGGCGCAAGTAGACTTTGTGGCAATCGCTGTGATGGTGGCATATTGTCGGCATGCTCTCAAAACGGCCGCCTTGAATCCGCGAGAAAAGGAAGAGACGGAAGAGAACCTTCCAGTTTCGCTTTCCGACCTGTATGTACAAACCGCTTCCTGTCTATGGCTCCTCCGCTGCCGCTCAGAGACTCGGCTTCAGCCCCTGCAGCCCCTGCATGACCTTGTCGACGATCCCATCCGCCCTCAGCCCCTCGTCCTCGACCTCCTCCCTGCCGAAGACCTCCTCGAACGCCCTCCCGACAAAGCCGAGCATCTCGCCCGTCTGCATCGCGCGGCGGTGCTCGGCAAAGGTGAGCTTGCTGGCCGTGCGGGTCAGGGTCGAGGCGGCGTAGGCGGAGAGGAGGGTGATCTCGGCGGGCTTGATCGGGTCGCTATGAGTCGTGCGACGCCGGGAAGACCCGTCAGTACCGCACACAGCACAGAGCGAAGGTTTGGGAAGAAAGGAAACGCGCGCGCGCGCGACTCACTCCTCGTCCTTCCCCTCCCTCTCCTCGTAGTTCTTTCCCCACGCCAAGAACGTCCCGACCGCGCCGCTGAGCACGTCGCCCTGCCCGCCGCACCTCCGCGACGACCCGGTGACGGATGAGACGAGCGTCTCGTGCCCGTTCGTGATGCGGTCCTCGCGGCCTTTTTGCACGATCGTTGGCCCGTCGAGCGCGAGCGAGATTTGCGCGGCGATCTCCTCCGGCTTGGCCGACTTCGAGTCGATGCCCTGCGGGAAGAGGGAGGAAGGCGGTCAGTCTTCCACCGGACGAGCGCAAGTGCAGAAGAAAAAAAAGGCAGAGATAACGCACGAGCTTGTCCGCCAGGCGCCCAAACTCGACGACGTTCGGGGTGAGCACGGCGCGCTTGTAGCCCTTGACGACGCTCGGGTCGTTCTGGACGAGGAAGAGCCCGTCGGCGTCGATCACGACGTAGAGCTCGTTCTTGCGCGCTAGGGAAAGGGCCGTGCGCGCGGCGAGCTGCATGTGGTCGGAGCGGCCGAGGCTGGCGGGGGAGGAGAAGGTGAGTATGATGGAGGAAAGGAAGGACAGCGGGAAGAACGCACCCAGGGCCGATGACGAGCGTGTGCAGCCGAGGGAGGACAGAGTTGAATACTTCGGTGATCTTGTCCTCAGAGCTGTGCGTCGTTCGAGTCAGGCCTGCTGCTGAGGAACGCGGGAGGAAGCTGAAAGAAAAGGACGAACAGGCCCTCCTCGAGGTCGGTGTGGACGATCAGGTCGGGCGAGTAGGTCTTGATGATGTCTGCGCGCGCTCGCCTCCTTCGTCAGCTTCTTTCTTTGTCCATGCTTGGGACGCAGAGGGAAGGGACGCACTGCCTGCAGCCGGCTCGCAGATGACGTGGGCGAGGTCGGCGCCCTGCACGAGGAGGAGAGGGTGAGCTTGCGCATGAAGCGACGACAAGGCGGACAGGGACACATACCATGCGGAGGGTGGTCATGCTCGCAAAGTAAGGAGCGCCAGAGTAGCTGCACCGAGGCGGGCAAAGTGGATCAGCCTCATCCGCCGCAGCCGAGGGAGCCTGATGGGTGCGCACTCCTTGCTGCCACCGACGACGCCGATGCGGCCTGCCTGTCCCTTGTGCAGCTCGGGCGAGAGGGGCGGGATGAGGCGCTTGCAGCGTGCGATGGTCTGCGAGGGAGAGAGCGTGAGCGGGCCTAGCGGACACCGAGCGGGAGTGAGCGCACCTTGGCGTGGTCGGTCATGGTGCGGCGGAGCAGAGGAGAAGCCACGGCGAAGCGTGAAGCGGTGGGAGGAGTGAAGCGAGGAGAGGACGGCGAAGGACGTCAACGAGGTGGGGCGGCCGAGGTCAATACGGTGCACGTGCGGGAAAGAAGCGAGAGATGAGACACCCCCGGTAGCGCGCTTTTCTCGCTCGCTCCTTTCTCGAGCCCTTTCCTCTTCCTCCTCCTCCGCCTGCTTCCTTCCCGTCGAGGTCTACGCCTGCTTGGCTTCTCACTGTGCTTCGTGCTTGCCGTCAGCAGGCCGAGAGAGAGAGTTGCCTGCCTCCCCCTTGAACGCGTCGCGATCGAGTTGGCGAGGCTCGACCGGGCTTTCCGCGACCGCCTGATCAGTCCCTCGAGGTCGTCGTTCAACGAGGCCAAACACCCGCTCGGCTGCTTCTCCTGCTCTTGCTTCTCTCCTCTCACTCCTCCCTCGCCTTCACCCGGTTCGAGCAGCAACTCCGACCTCGCTCTTCCTCCTCTTCTTCCTACTTTCCTGCCGCCTTCTCCTCCCGCCTCGATCGCGCGAGCCTCCCCTCCGCCCACCTCCAGTCACTCGTTGTCCCCGTTCCCCTTCCTCAAGCCAGCCATGAAGACCGCCGCTGCGCTCGTTGCGCTCGCTGCCTCTGCCCTCGCGGCCACCGTCGACCCCAACAACCTCCCGCACACCTCCGAGTCGGGCCAGTACGGGTGCGTGCAGATGCTCTCGATGATCCTGTCGAGCCACTCACAGGCGGGAGGGGAGGAGGCGGGCAGGGGAGCTTGCGGAAGGAGCGGGAGGGGGGGGCTGTCCCCGAAGGTGCGGGAAGCGAGGCGTGCACCACGATCCACTCCACCGGGTGCAGCACGCCGTCGTCGAGTCTGTTCTGCCTCTTCTGCCGGCGTACGAGCAGCTGGGAGGGCTCAGACTGGAGCTGAGGCGCTCTGCGAAGGTTGAGCGAAGGTGCCAATATGCGACCAGGTTGAGCGACGCTGAGGGCTTGCTGGACGGTATAGGGCCTCGGGATGTCGTCCTGGCGAGCCAACTGAGCTGCCAGAGCAGTGCGAGCGCCAGCGGAGCACCTGAAACTGACCTCTTTCCCCTCTCACTTTTCTTTGCCTCTGCGAAAACAGCTACAACGACTGCACCAAGTACGGCGACTCGACGACCGCCAACTGTCAGACGCTCCACATCGAGTCGCTCGACGACTTCTGCCTGTGGGCGCCGCCCGAGAAGGGCACCATCGGCGACACGGAGCGCTACGAGGTTGCGTGGTGCACCAAGGCGTGCGCTTCCTTTTTCGCCTCTCTTTCTCACTGCCAGTACTAACATGCTGTGGAGAACAGCGGCCACGGCGCGCGCCTCATTCCCAAGGGCACCATCACCGGCGGTCCGTCCTCTTCCCTCCTCGCCTTTTCCTGTCCAAGACTGACCCGCCTTCTGCTCTCCCCGAACAGCTCACCTGATCCGCACGCCCAACTACATCCAGATCACGGGCACGCTCAAGGGCACCAACATCAACATCCCCGCAGGCGACGAGGGCGGCGAGCTTGACCCGCACGGCGGTTCGTCTCTTCCCCTCTTTCTCCCTTCCGTCTTTCCCTCCCTTCCCTTCATCTCCATTCTTGCAATCGCTGACGAGCGAGCGACGTGTGCAGCGGACGGCAACGGCAACCCGGTCGGCGGCGTCGTCCTCTCGACCATCAACGGCAAGAAGACGCAGATCAAGGAGTGGAACTCGTTCATCTCGGACAACGAGTTCTGCCTCCGTGCGTGCTACAACGGCCCGGACGCATGGAAGTGGTGCAACGTGCGTTCGCCCCGCCCGACCTCGTTCCGGGACTGATCCCCTGCTTTTCTCGTTCCGGGACTAACCTCGGCCTCTGCTTTCTCCTTCCGGCAGCACATCTACGATTTGCAGGGCTGCATGTGGAATGACCCGGGCAATTACGCCTCCGGCTCGTTCGACACATGCAAGGCGGACAACGTCGCGATGCCGATGGGCGAGTACAAGCTCGCGAACGGCAAGACGTCGACCTGGCACCAGGGCGTCAACCCGACCCCGTCTGCGCAGGCTCCGGCCAAATCGAGCCAGTGCACCAAGCAGGCGACGATTGTCCCCGCGAGCTACTGTGCGTCTTCTTTCCGGTGCAGCTGGATGTCGAGAACGGATTTTCACCTCTTGATCGCCGACAGCCACCCAGCGCGTGACCACCTCGGTCAAGACGACCACCACCAAGGCCCCGACGACGACCAAGACGACCACCAAGGCCGCCGCGACCACTCCCGCCTCCTCCGGCCAGAGCTGCAAGGCCGACTCGGACTGCCCTGCTTCCGGCGTTCCCGCTCATGGCCATGCGTACGTCTCCCAGCTTCTCACTCGTCACGATGACTGCACCGGCTGGGATCTGTCGCCGTCTTGAACGCGTAGTTAGTGAGAAGTCGGACTGACCTTTTCCTCCCCGTCCCTTCGCCCCACACAGCAAGTGCCTGCGCTCCAAGTGCTCCTTCCTGTGCAACCGCTCCTCGGGCTGGACCGAGTCGTCGGACGGCAAGTCGTGCGTCCAGGCTTCGGGCGCGTCGACCACCACGACCTCGAAGGCCTCGTCGCCCTCGACCGGCACGACCGGCCAGGCCTGCACCGCCGACTCGCAGTGCCCGTCGACGGGCTTTCCCGCGCACGGCCATGCGTGCGTCGCGTCCCTCTCTTCTACTCCCTTTCCTCGTCGGCGCGACTGACGCTTCCCCCCCTTCCTGGCGGTTCGACGAAAACAGCAAGTGCCTCCGCAAGAAGTGCTCCTTCCTCTGCAACCGCTCGTCCGGCTGGACCGAGTCCGCCGACGGCAAGTCGTGTGTCAAGGCCTAAGCCTCCTCCCGCCCGTCGCTCGTCCTCTTCCCCTCCCCTCGCGTGTGTAAGCGAAACACCCCTTCGTCCTTCCTCCTACTCTCTTGCACCCAGCGCACCCGTCTCTCGTTCTCTCTCGCTCTCTCTTGTCTGCGCGCGCCTCGTCCGCTGCCACCTCTTGTTCTTCTCGGCGCCTTTACGCCCGCCGTAGTCTAGTTTTGCTTCCCCTTGTCCCGGCCTGCATACTCGCATTACTGCCGCCTGCACGTGCGGCGCAACAGACACTCTCTCCTCCCTCGTTCGCCGTGCGTCAAAGGCAAGAGACGAGAAGCGAGCGAGGGGTAGCGCTGCGATGCATGTAAGACGGCGGACAGAGGTAAACAACAGGGGGCAGAAGCTACGAAGGTGCTGCGGGAATACGGAGACAATGCGAGAGAAGGGACGGGGAATGCGGTGCAAGGGGTGGGCGAAAAGTGCAAAGAACCAGAAAGGGAAAGGGAGACTAGCGGAAGGAGGAGACGACAAGCTCGAAGACGGCGAAAGTGACCTGTACGCCAAGGTCAGGGGTCATAAGCACTGTTTGATGATACACTGAAGAAGGGAGAAAACGCCCGCTCGACGTACCATGTTCACCGGCACGCTCCGCACCAAGGTCGGTCCCAGCCCGGCAACGAAGCCTCTCCACCCGGACTCGCGATAGGTTGCTGCAAAGGCGGTGCATAGGGAGGAGTAAGGAGAAGGGGGCGAGTGGCGTGAAGAGGATAAGGTGGAAGGGGAGGAGATGGGAGAAGAGGAGGAAGGGAGGGCTGGAGGGACAGGGTAGGGGAGGGACTGTATCTTTGTTTTGACGACGTCGACCGGGAAGCTGGATTGAGCCAAAGGCGGAGGAAAGGGGTCACCGGGAGGTCGAAAAGAAACCCAGAGTCGATAGTGAGAAGAGCGCGCAACGTACGTGCAACCCCACCCCGCTATTCCCGCCAACCCACCGGCAACGAGCACCCTCATTGCATTCGCAGCCGGCTCCCCTCCTGAGCCGAACAACTCGCTCTCGACCTCTGCCGCCAGGTCCGCCTTGACATGCCGTTCCCTCCCCTCTGCCCCTGCTCCTTCGGCGCCTCGTCCGATAGGCAAGCCGAAGTTCCCGCCGCGCGCGACGTATTCGTACAGGAGGAAGTACGGCCCGTACGCCGTGTCGCGCAGGACTGTCGGGAGGAACCCGCGGTAGAGCTCCCTGAGTGGGAGGGTGCGGAGGAGGGTGAAGGTTGAGGGTGCGGAGGCGGTCGAGCCGGCGGTGGAGGACTGCTGGAGGATCTTGACGCGCTCGATGGGGGTGGTAATCAGGCTGTCGGTGGGAAAGGGTGAGGAGGGGAGGGGAAGCAGGAGAGGATGGGTTCAAGAGGACGTACGAGGTAAATACGCCGCTGGCTGTGCCGGCGAGGGTGATCTGTACGAGGGTCGGTTCGGCAGCAGGAGAGGAAAGCATCGAGGACATGGCGAACTTGTAGCTGGTAAAGACCGACGCGTTCATGAGGGCGACGCCGAGCTGTGGCCGGAAGTACGGTCAGCGTGAGACGTCCCACTCAGTGGTCAGAAGGAGTTACAAGCGAGCGCACCATGGGGGATGTCTGGCCGACGAGAAAAGGAGGAAAGGTCAAGAAAGAGGCGCATACGAGAGAACGACGCGGTGACGCACGACGCCCTTGTACAGCCCGGCCACCTGGAGATCGCAGAGTGTCAGTTCGCTCGGCGAGAGCAGTAAAAACGGGACGAGGGGAAGAGACGCACCTTCTCCTCCTTGACGATCCGCCCAAAGGCATGCCACGCGTTCCGATACGGTCGTCCAGCGTCCGCGCCTCCCCCTTTTGCTGCTGACCCTGATGACTGCGTCTGCAACCGGACCTTGACTGCTCATCGTGCCGCAGGCCCCCACTCGAGCCGGGTCAGCGGGACGTCCTCAAGGCGCGACGGAACTGAGGACAGCGCACCGGTATCGAAGGGGTGACCTGTGAGGAGGCTAGCGACGCCTGCCAATGCAAAGGGTCAGCGTATCTGCGGCGAGAGCATGAGGAGGTCGAGTGGGGGAGCTCACCTGCGACCGTGCCAGCGACGAAATCGAGCGCAGGAGAGACCGGGGGATGGGTATCGGAGCGTGTTTGGGTATCTGAGGCAGCCATGCGAGCAGACAAAGCAGAGAGAGCGCGAAAAGGAGGAGGAAGAGAGGTCGGGCTGCCGCTTTCTCCCCTTCTCCGGCGCTTCAGCCCGCTCCAAGTGCCGCTTGTGATGGGCGCACGTGGCGAGGAGACGGCAAGAGGCTCGGCGATGAGACGCGACCGTGCCCGGCGAGAGAGGCGGAGAGAAAAGGCCTCGAGTTCCCTCGTCGCTCCCTTTCCCTCCCATCTCGCTTCTCGCAAGTCCGGCAAGCAAGAGAGACGAAATGCACTGCTTTAGACTTGATCCTCTCCCGGCGACCTACAGCTCATCCTCGTCGTAGGTCCCCAGCAATTGGGCGTCGAGGTCGGCGTCGTCAAGTCGCAGGCTCCGGTATCCGCCTCGAGAACCCCTCCGCCTCAACCGATCCCGCACGAACGGCAACTCCTGCGCCTTCTCCCACAGAGCTCCGGCCAGCCCGACGATGAACCAGGGAATCGAAACGACGATGTCGAGGGCGCTCGACCGCCCTGGGTCGCCTGGCTCCGGCAGGCGGATGCGACCATACTTCCCGAAGCCGGTCGAGCGGCGACGCTGCCACCACACGGCGGCGAGGGCGGCGATGCCGAAGGGGAGCACGGCGATCGAGGCCCAGAACAACCCGCCGCGAGTTGAGCGGCCGGGGCAGACGTGCGCCGCGCCCTTGTCGAGGCTTAGGCCGCCCTCGCACTTCGAATGCGGGACCTTGCGGTAGGCGGTGCGGTCGTACCAGAAAGGGCCCTGGTCGTACGCGCACGTCTTCTCCGCCTCGAGCGGCTTGGCGCCGGGAACGAGAACGCAGTCGCCGCGGCTGTCGCGGCGGTAGTTGAACTCGCTGCCAGAGGGGAGGAGGTCAGGGAAGGTCAGAGAAGGAGAAGGTCAGAGCGGGGCGAAGAAACGCACCACTCGAAGTCTTCCCGCCCACAGGGGCAGATCTTCTCGATCTTGTGCGGCTGCGGGAGGCGCTCGCCGACGAAGCAGTTGCGGTCGCGGATGCGGCGGTGGTAGAGGGCCTGCAAAGAAAGAGGGTGAGCCTCCTGAAAGCTCGACCGACCACCTTGCGCTGGTCGAGAACGGATTCACCCCTTCGCTCACTAGATGTAAGCGCGAGAACAGAAGGTTCTCGAAGACGCACCTGCATGCCGAACAAGCACGGCTCGTCCCTCGACTCGCTCGGGCTCCACAGCTCAAAGTCGTCGTTGTTCGGGTTCGCGAGGTCGAGCTTGCACTTGACGTTCGTGACGTGCGAGAAGTCGAGGTGCACGGCAACGGTCGACTCGGGGCGGTCGGGCTTGGTGCCGAAGAGGATAAACTGCGAAGGAGAGCGATGTCGGTTCCGGTAGAAGAGACATGAAAGGAGCGTGAGATGCTGACCTTGCGGCTCGTGTCCTGCGGGACGGTGACGATGCTCTTGACGCGGATGGGCTCGCTGAACGTGTAGTCCTGCCACGAGAGGCCCTCGTCGAGCGTGTACGTGACGTGGTCGGTGATGTCCTCGTCGTTGGCGAGGAGGAGGATCGAGCCCTGGTCGCCGTACTCCCACATGTGCGCGTCCTTGTGCACCTCCTTCCAGGTGAAGCCGCCGTCGCGGGTGAGGAAGGTGTCCGAGTCGGCGTACGGGGCGAGGTGCTCGCCGACGTTGCCGACCGCGAGCATGAGGCCGACCGCCGAAGGTGACGAGTAGGTCGCGCGCGGGTCACGGCGCTCAGTGTAGCCGTGAATGTGAAGGCCGCACTTCTGCAAGTAGGAAGTCAGAAAGGGCAGGAAGGGAAGGGAGAAATAAGGAAGAAGGGGAAAACCGGGTCAGATCGTTTTCTGACCGGCGAGAGAAGCAGAGGGAGACGTACGGCGCTCGTACAGTCGTACGCCCTGCCGAGGACGTCCTCTGCAGGCGGATTCATCGGCTTCCACCGCCCGCCGTCGTTGTGCGTGATGCGGGTCTGAAGCTTCTTGTTGCTGCTGAGCGCGGCCTCCTCCGGATTCGAGACGACGTTGACGACCGCGATCCCGTCGAGCCCAATCATCTTCTCGAAGTCCGCGAACCCGCGAGAGTTGCGGTTCACGTACTCGAGAGATGGGGAGTAGTAGGTGCCGTTCCAGTTTGACTTGAAGATCGTGCCCCACTCGCTGCCGATGTCGGCGTGCGTCGTAACGTGGAGGAATACCGAGTCGGTGCTGGACTCGAGGACGGTGTAGGCCTGAGGAGCGAAAGGGGAATGTCAGCTCAAATCGCCCGTTTCATGCTTCCTCGATAAAGCGACGGCACTCGGTCCTCCCGCAACCGAGCGGAAGCGCAAGAGAGAACATGCACGAGGAAGGAAGAGGACGAACCTGGGTGCCGAGCTCCATGTTGGGCGGGAACTTGGTCAACGCCCAGTCCTTACCGTTCATCGAGACGTAGAGGCCAATCGCGCGCGAGCCCTCACTCATCTGCGGATGAGGAGGTGGGTTAGTCCGGGAAGAGAAGGAAAGGTCAAGAAGAAAGGTGGAGGAGGAAGGGTTCGTCGGAAAAGGGGAGAGAAGAGGAAGCAAGGGAAAGAAAGACGCACCGTGGCGGTGACGGCGTACTCCTCAAAGGTGGCGAAGCCGACGATGTTGTCGAAGAGGACCTTCTTGTGCGTGTAGAAGTACTCGCCGAGGACGAGCTGGAGCGGGTTGGCGTTGGCGTGCACGGCGCGCTGGCTGCCCTTCTTGTCGCGGTACGCCTCGCAGAACACGACCTTCTCGTCGAGCTTGAGCTTCTTGTCGCGCCCCCACGAGCACACGCGCACGTACTCGTCCAGCTTGTCCCACGACCGGCCGTTGTTGCGCGTGTAGTACGACACCGCGCGGCACTTGTTCAGGTCGCCCGTGTCGCCGCAGTCGAGCTGGCCGGTCCAGATGAGCCAGTCGGCGCGGAGCGGGTGGAAGTCGAGCAGAGGGATGCCGAACCCGTTCGGGTCGGCCGGGGCGGTGAAGGTGTTCCACGACGCGCCCTTGTCGGTCGAGTAGTGCACCATGCGCGACTCGGTGATGAGGTAGGCGCGCTCGCGCGCGTACTGGTGCATCGTCATCGCGACGATGTGCGCGCCGTCGACCGCCTCGTGCCACGAGAAGCCCTCGTTCATCGACTGCCAGACGCGGTTCTTGCTCGTGAACGCGAGGACGGTGTGCGAGTCGCCGAAGTAAGCGTGGTCGAAGACGAGGCCGGGGAAGGTGAACTGAGTGGAGGACAATTCCGGAATCAGTATGCTTGGCCGCTTTTGAGGACGAAGAAGAGCCGAAGAAAAAGCCCGCAACGCACCGTCTGGTGGCTGACCAGCCCAGGCGTCGCCTGTCCCGCATGGCACGGCTTCATCGTCTGCTTGTCCTTCTTGATGCCCTTAGCGACGTCGCACGTGTCGCCGGGGATGAGGCGGAACCCGCTCGAGCCGAGGAACTCGTCGCCGTCCTTCTTGCACTGGCCGGCCGGGATCGGCTCCGGCCCGACGGGGATGCAGTTGCCGTAGCCGTCCGGGGCGAAGTTGTAGTCGCTGCGAGCAATCGCCGACTTTTATCAGCCTCATTCCTGAATCTGGGACTGGGAGAAGGAGAGAGAAGCGGCCGAGACGCACCACTCGTAGTCCTCGTCCTCGCACGGGCAGTTCTCCTCGCGCCCGACCGGGTCGGTCCACTTGACGCCAACGACGCAGTCGGCGTCGGGCTTGCGGCGGCGGAAGTATTGCTGCGAGAGGGTGAATGGAGCATTGCGGGAGAAGCGGGGCGGAGAGGATGGGAAGAAGGAAAGGACGAAGGGGACGACGGGGAAGGAAGATAAAGAAGGAGGAGGGGCGGAAGGATCAGCCTCGAGACGAAGATGAGCGAGGTGAGAAGGAGAAGAAGCGCACCTTGTGCCCCATCAAGCAGTCCGGGTTCCCGCCCAAGCTCCTCGCGAACCACTTCTCCATGTCGCCGTCGCCGCACTTGCGCTTGCCGAGCGCCTCAAAGTCCATGTGGATGACGACGTGCCGCTCGCCCTTCGAGCCCTTGTCCTTGGACTTGTGCGTCAGCGTGCCGAGCAGGACGAACTTGAGCGAGGTCGAGTCCGGCACGGTCGTGAGCAGGCGCGCGCGGATCTTGACGCCGAGGTCGAACTCGTACCTGTGCAAGCCATGCGGCGTCAATCCACATCATTGCGGGGGAACGGGAGGTGCAGATAGAAACGCACCAGGTCTTGCCAAAGTCGAACGAGTACTTGACTTCGTCCGTTGGTTCCTCGTCCTCGACCATGACGAGCACGCTGCCCTGGTCGCCAAACTCGTACTTCATCGCGCCGTCCTCGACCATGCGCCACGTGATGCCCGCGTCGGACGAGACGAACGTGTCGCACTGGTCGTAGGGCAGGAGCGAGGACCCGATCGAGCCGACGCCCATGACGAGCCCGGGCGCGGGCGTCGAGAAGACGCGGCCGTAGTTGTGCGGCTGGGTGACGGAGTGGAGGTGGAGGGAGCAGGTTTCCTGCAGGCGAAGGGGAAAGGGTGAGCAAGAAGAGTAAGAGGGGCGTGAAGAAAGAGACTCACGGGGTCCGAGACGTCGCACTTGACCTTGCGGCCCTCGTGGTCGGTCGAGGGAGCCTTGATGAGCGACCAGTGGCCGCCTACATGGGGAAAGAAGGGAGGAGGAGAAAGCGTCAGTCTTCTTCAGCAACCACGAGCCACTGCTCTTTCATGGACGCATAGGACCAGCGAGAACAGAGGCAAGCACGGAAGTGGAGAGGAGAAACGCACCGTCGTCGAACGTGATGCGCGTCTTGAGCCGCTTCTCCTCGCGCCCGCTCTCGACCGCCTCGACGTTGCCGACCGTGTTGACGATCGCGACGCCCTCGACGCCGTAGACCTTCTCGAAGTCGACGATCCCGTACTTGTTGCGGTTCGTGTTCTCGAGGCTCCGAACAAAGTACGTCCCGTTCGAGTTCGAGGTGAACAAGGTGCCGGCGACGGCCGATGGCGACGAGTTGACATCGATGAGGAGCGAGTGCGGCGTCGACTCGACGATCGTGTACGCGTTCTCGCTCAGGCCGTGCCCGTGCGGGAACTGCGCGCGGCTCCAGTTTGCGCCGTCCTCGGTCACGTACAGGACCATCTCGCCTCCTCCTCCTCCGCCGCCGCTGCCGCCACCGCCGTCGCCGGGCGTGCCGGCAGAGGGTTTTAGCGCCGTAACGAGGTACTTGCTGACGCCGCCGATGCCGACGACGCCGCGCGCCTCGCGCCCGATGCCGAGGTCGACGAACGTCTTGTCCTTCACGAAAAAGTCCTCGCTCGAGTACAGGCGCGACTCTTTGAGCGAGCGCTGCGGCGCGCCGCCGGCGCCGTTGCCGCTGTTGCCGCCCTGAGGCTGGTCGAACGCGGCGCAGTAGACGAGCGAGTCCGAGACGTCGGCGGCGAGGTCCTTCTTGTCGTGCGCGAAGATGCAGCGCGAGGTGTAGGGGAGGAGCTTGCGCGGGGCCGAGGCGAAGGCGTCCTGAGTGTAGAAGGTCTGTTCCAGGGGCGAGACCTCGAATCAGTACCTCGCCCAGCTCATGCGGGAAAGGGAATGAAGGGAAAAGAATGAAGAGACCCAAACGCACCTCCTCGTGGCACACCCTGCCGGTCCACCCGCCCTTCTCCTCGCACGCCTGACCGGTGAAGAGGATCCAGTCCCAGCGCTTGGCATGGAAGCCGAGCGTGTTGCTCCCGAGCGACGGCGCGAGCGGCGTCACAAACGACTGCCACGTCTCGCCGCGGTTCATCGTGCGGTAGTGCGTCGTTGAGGACGAGAGGATAAAGGCCTGTGCAGAGGTTTCGGGTCAGCGCTCCGTCTACTCGCGATTCAGAACGCTCCTTTTCCTCCCTAAGGCGGAAGAGGAAGCGAGGGAAGGCAGGCGAAGAGACGCACGATCTTAGCGTCGTACGGGTGCTCGAGGAGCATGTAGCTCTCGCCATGCGGGACGCCCTCGAGGATCTTCCACTCCTTGCCCTCATCCGTCGAGCGCCAGATGTTGCGCCCGAGCTGGTCGTGGTAGAGGACGGTCTGCGCGCACGAGATCGGGAGGTCGCGGTGGTCGTGAAGCACGTGGAAGGGTTGGAAGAAGGGAAGAAAGTGGGGGGAGGGCGAGAGATAGGAAGAGGGGGAGGAAAGAGAGGGACGAGGGTCAGTATGCGGTTCGGGATGAGGTGCGGCCGGTCTGCTCGCGCCTGTACAGGATAGTGCGATGGCCCGGAGCGTGCTGCTCGCGCCCAACGAGCGTAATCGCGCCGCGTGAGAGCCGAAATCGGACCACCCCACATGCTCCCGCTCATCTCGCGCCGTCGGTCTCCCGTAGGGCGGGTGCGCGCAGCTGCGCGCTTCACCCAGTGTCACCCTGAGCCCCTCGACTGTCCTCACAGGCCGTAGTAGCCGTGCCCGGGACGCGAGGCGGGCAGGCTGCGCAAGCCTCGCGTGCTCCACCCGCCGCCGTCCTCCCCATCCAGCTCCTCGGACGCGTCCCAGCTGCTTCTCGCTGCTCCTGTGCACCCCCTGCTTCCCTCCTGCGAGCCGATACGCGCTCGGAGGGTGTCGAGGGCGCAATCGGAGCCCCTTTGGGTCCTGCTGCGTGTCCCGGCCTCGAGAGGAAGGAGAGCAGTCGACGTACGGACGAGTCGTCAAAGTAGAGGATGCGGGCAGGGAGGTTCTCGAACAGGGTGTGCGACAGCGCGGGCTTGGGGCCTTCGGGGCTGGCCACCGTCGAGGTGGTGAGCAGCAGGAGGACGACGACGGACAGAAGGACCGCCGCGAGCTGGTGCAAGGGACGGCGCGGTCCAGGTGGGTGTGGGGGTGAGTGCGCGGCCATCGCTAGCCGTGTACGAGCAAAGCGGTGAAGTGAGGGAGCGCAAGTCGCGTGTCGTTTTCCTCGTCCCTCGTTCGGCTCCACTTCCCCAGTCCTAGTCTCGCTCAAACCTAATCAAAGGTAAGCCTCACCTTACCCCTTACACTTGCCCTACCTTTGCCTCCCTGGCCCACCTTTCGCGCGCCCTCCTCCCCTCGCAACTCTCCCTCCTCTCCCTCACTCGCTCACCTCGCTTCCATCCGTCGGTCACAGCTCACCCTCCTCCACTTCGCCCATCAAGCGCGCCACGACTCCCGCCGTCTTGCCTAATGCTCACCGCCCACCTCGCCCTCGACCTCGTCCGCGTTTTTTTTTCCTCGCCAGATCCTGCCTCGCCTGCTCGCCGAATTGGGCTAGTAGCGGTGGCAGGGGCGTGATCAGCTGGTTTCCGGTACGCCTGTCTCTGTCGTCCTCCTCCGAGCGCGCGCTGACGCCCAACTCGACAGCTTCTCGACCTCTTCCTCCTTCTTCACCTGCAGCAACTTCAACTATCGCGCCGGTCGCTCGCGCATCTTTCCCACGGAAGGTGCACGAGTGGACCGGCGCAAGACCCCGCTCGGTAAGCTTCGACGGGCCTCAGGATTCACCTTCCCCCTCCCCCTTCCGAATGATGAACAAGTAAACCACGCATGTTAGACTACGCAGCCCCTCGTGGCCATGCCGACACCTATCTTGTTGCACGTCAGTCTGCACGGAGCATCGCGCACGCGCGTTTTTTGGGGAACACGCAACCTCGTCGTCGTCGAAACTGGCATTGACACCTTTTTCCTCGACTTGACAGATTTCCGCTTCCGTTCTGCTTCCTCCATACGACACGTATCCACCCCTCGACCACGCCGCCGCCATTCCAGCCCTCCAGCTTCACCCCGTCGCGGCCCCCGCCTCTTTTTCTCGTCAGTTTCCCTCCCTTCTCCCCCTCTCCTCCCTTTCCACCCCTACCCAGCGACGATGATCACCTCCAGTGCATGGCTTACCGAGAAGGCTCCCGTAACACGGGGTCATGCCTTCCAGGCATGGGGGGCCCTTGAGTTGAATCTCGCGCCTTCTCTTCCTGGCGGACCTTCGTTCTTCGAGCGGAACCGCTAGGAGTGAGGGCGGGCCCCTTCTTCGTTGGCGAACCAAAACAACTATAGACAAGCATATGCCTGAGCTGGACAGGACAGGACCCAACAGGGAGGACGAGAAGAAGAGCAGTCGTGCTGACCCTCTTCCTCTCCCTTCATACAGATGCTTCCTCCGTGGCTCTGATCTTCCGCTGCATCACGATAATTCCAGTTTCGTCAGCGCTGTCTTCTCCCTCTCTTGTCGTACCCTCCCTCAACTGCGCAATGCATCTCATCCCTCCGTCTCTTCTCTTCTGTCGCGTCCCGCTGCTCTCTCCCCTCTTCCTCTCGCGCATCCCGTCGCCGCAAGCTCGAAAGCCCGGAACCATTCATTCGCTCAACCTCTGGACGCGGTCCACCCGCCTGACCCCTACTCCAGATACCCCCCCATCCCCCTCGCGGCCACGACCGCCGCCCTCCGCCTCGGCCTGCCACTCAGATTCTCCCCTCCTCCCTCGTCGTCGTCCGAGAGGCCGCCGAGCGCGCCGGCGAGGCCGTCGGGCGGGTGGGAGTAGAGCGTGGTCGGGTGCGGCGGGAAGACGGGGGGTGCGGAGGGGTCGCTGATCGCGTGCGCGGGGACGAAGGAGAGGCGGGAGCCGGTACGCAGGAGGGGGAGGGGGGAAGGTCAGTACGAGGTGAGGGAGAGGGAGGGGAAGGGGGAAGGGAGATGGGCAGTTCGAGGGGGAAAGAAAAGAGAACGGAGAGAGCTGGACGCACACCTCTGCCCGCTGCGCGCCGCTCCAGTACTCGGGCGAGTCGCGCGGGACGTGGTAGCTACGTTGGAGGAAGACGCGGTGCAGCGAAGCGGTAGAACGACAAAGGAGACGAGGAAAAGGGTCAGTTTCCTTCTTCGACAGTCGTTCTTCTCATCCCCCCGGGGCCTAAGAAGAAGCGGGGAGAAAGACGCACCTCCCGCTCGCCCAGTCCCACCCCCCTGGCACGCCCCCCTGCGCGGCCCTCGCCCCCCTCGCCCACTGCAGCAAGCCGTTCCACTGGCTCGCGCTCTGGGCCGCGTACGCCGCCGACGAGGAAGGGTCGAGGAACTTGTCGTAGGCTTGCTCTTGGGGTTGCTCTGGATGTGCTGGCTCGGGTTTGGGCGGCGGAAGGGAGGGAGCGGAAGGAGCAGGAGCGGCGGAGGAGGAGGCGAGCGAGGAGGAAGTGAACCGGACGCTCGGCTTGGCGGGTGATGCTCCTCCGGGTTCGCCTATCGCTGGTGGTGCTGATACTGTGCTCTCCCCGGTTGCTGGTGCTGTTGGTGCCATGTTGAGCGAAGGCGGAGGTGGGGGCGGTTGAGCGAGCGAAGCAGGCGGTGGAGCGTGCGGGGCGGGCGGCGCTGGTGCTGAGGCAGGTTCAGGGTCCATCGCAGGATGTTGAGAGACAGTGGCGGCGAGCGGGAGTGATGTGGGAGGAAAACGAGCCAAGGTTGGTCTTCGTCCTCCTCCTCCTTGCCCAAGTCGAGCGGTTCTCGTCTCGCGCTTTTCCTTTTTCGCTTCCGCAGAGGACGACGGCAGAAGTGCGAAAGATTCCGTAGCGGGAGAACCTACAGCAAGGCCGCTCGACTGTGCACCAGTTGGAAGACGGGCCGGACGCGCCTTTCTCTCAGCCTGGCGACGGCGAGACGACGCTTGTGCTGCCCGTCAATGCGTCTTCATCGGGCTCTGATTTGTCAGTACAGAGGTCTGGCCCGCTTCGCGATTTGCTGGAGCGCGAAACAGACCGTCCGCGGACTTAGCCGCTCTCAGCTTGGTCCCTCCTGCACCGCTTCGCTCGGCTCGTGCTCTCCCCACACGCGCTCTCCCGCCCTTGCACCCCCACCATGGCCTCTCAAGCATCCACACCAGCCTCCTCGTCCGCCCAGCCGTCTGCAGAAGAGCTCGCGGGTCTGCTGGACTGCTTCCGCTTTGGCGACGTCGAGCAGGGCGACTTCGACGACATCAAGGCGTTCGCGGACGCGTACGGCGACCGCTGGTTCGCTGAGCACCGGGACGAGAACGGCAACACGGCGCTGCACATGGCGGGAGGGAATGGCCACACCGGTGAGCTTGTTCGTCCAGGAGGAGGAAGTGGGGCACGGCGGGATGGCAGGCGCTCGTGAGAGATGGGCGAGGCACTCGAGGTGCTCAAGAGGTGTCATCAGACTGCCCTGCAGCAGCGCCCTGTGCCCCGCGGCGTCGTCGCTGTTCTCGCCTCAACCTCGAGGTCTGTGGGCGAAAGTGCTGGAACCGCCATTTGGGCCTCCTTCGCTGCATGACCCAGCTCAACAACATCTTCGACACCTCGAAACTCCCTACTGACCCTGTCGCGTCCCGCAGACATCGTCGCCTGGCTCCTCCCCCGCCTCCCTCCCTCCGCCCTCACCGCCCAAAACGCCTCCCTTTCGACCCCGCTGCACTGGATCGCCCTGAACTACCACCTCCCCATCCTCGAGCTCCTGTGCCCGCTCCTCCCCTTGTCGGCATACGGCATCAAGAACCAGCACGGCAAGACGGCGGTGCAGGAGGCAGAGGAGGCGTGCGAGGCGCTTGTCGTCACGGAGGAGGACCAGGAGACCGAGAAGGGCAAGGAGAGGGTCCGGAGGGAGAAGGTCGTTGGGTACTTGCTCGGGTGCATGGGATTGGGCGTCAAGGGTGCGTTTCGTCTCCTCCCACTTTCCCCCTTTCCTCCCTCGCTGACCTTCGATTCCTTGCCTCCTTCTCGGCCCCGCAAATCGTCCTTCTGCCTCCCTTTTCCTTTCTCGACTCGTCTCCATCGGTCCCTCCCCTCGTCCCCTTTTCCCTCTCAGCTCCCTCGGGCGGCGACGCCTCTGCCGTCGAGGACGCCGACGGCCCCGTGCGCGCAGAAGGGGGCGGCGACGACGCGACGCTGCAGCGGCTGACCGAGCAGGCGGAGAAGATCAAGCTCGAGCAGGAGGCGAAGAAGGAGGCGTCTTCTTGAGGTGGAGAGCGGGGCGACTGAGGGGCCATTGGTCTGTACTTCTAGCTTGTTGCGCATGTCATAGATGTTTTAGTCTCTTTCCCTTCTGCTGTGCTGTACAACTTCGCGGAAGCCAGAGAGAGAGGGCAGCGCCCTCGTCGTGCCCTCTCGCCGCTTCCTGACCCTGTCAGGCGAGACATGAGAATTCAATGCTTCTCATCCGTCCCTACCGCCAGAGATGCACCTCCTGGTCCCACGAGCAGCTCGCGACCAGCCCCTCCTCGTACAAGCTCCACGCAACGCCGACGACAAACTCGGTATGCCTGTCCCACACCCTCTCGAGCTTGGCGCCCATCCCGCCCTGCGCCGAGAAGCTCATCGCCCCTCCCGCCGCGGCTGGCCCCGCTCCACCAGCAGCGGCGACGGACCAGACGCGTGCGGTCATGTCGTAGCTCCCGGTCGCGAGGAGCCCGGCCGAGTGCGGCGACCACGCGACGCGCCGGACAGCGTACTCGTGCCCGAGCAGAGTCGCAACGGTCGAGTTCGGCTGGAGGTGCGGTGTAGTCTGGGCGGGAGAAGAAGGGAGCGGCGCGGACGACGCCATGCGCACGTCGTGCACCTTGACGGTGCGGTCCACGCTCGCGGTCGCGATCAGGTGCGGCGCGTACTTGTTATAGTCGAGGTCGAGGATCTCGGCGCCCGGGTGCGCGGGGATCGCGAGCTGGGGAGCGGCGAGGGCGGGTTGGCCGGGTGCGGCGGGTGTAGTCGGGAGCGGAGAGCGCGTATCCCATAGCTTGAGAGAGCCGTCGGTGGAGCAGGAGGCGATGAGGGAGGGCTGTGAGGGGGAGAAGAGAGCAGAGTAGACGCAGGCGGAGTGGGCGGGGATGGTGGTTAAGGAGGAGGGGCGGTCCGGGGTCCACTGCACGAGAGGGTGGTCAGCAAAGGACAGCTCAGGGAGAGCAGAGGTAAGAGTAGCGCACGATCTTGATCGTTCCGTCCCAGGAAGAGGTGCAAAACAGCTCTTTCTGCGTGTTGCTCCAGTCGACGCTGAACACCTCGCGCTGGTGCTCGTGCCATTTCCGGATGGGGAAGTCCTGCCAAAACAAAGCTAGTGAGACTCGGCAGTACTTGTCTACAAGGAATCCCGCGATCGAAATCGCAGGAGAACTCGACGAGGAGGGAAAGGCCGCGAGCCACCTCACGTTTAGCATGACGTCCCACAGCTTGACGCTGCCGTCTCCGCTTCCGGTCGCGAGCTGGTTCTCGTGGCACTCGCTCCATGCGAGGTCGTACAGGCCGTCCTGCGTGTCGAACCTACTCGACGAAGCGAAACGAGGCAGTCGACCTCGATCGTCAGTCCTGCTTCTTCCGCAGTGCGGAGTGGAGAAAGAGAGGCGTACCCCTTTTCGATGATGACTCCGCCTGTCCCAGCTCCTGGCGGTGTGCCGTCCTGGTTGGCGATGCTCAGTCGCCCGTTGCCGACGAGGCCAAAGTTTGCCGCTCCGGCGACGGCGAGCTTGGCCGGGTAGAAGGGCGAGAAAACGAGGGAGTAGCAGGCAAAGCTGTGCGAGTCGATTCGACGTCAGATGGAGCAGGAGAGGCGAGAGGAGTGAGCCGGAGTGGGGGAGGAGGGGAGACGAGGAGAACAACGCAGGGAAAGAGAGGGGCACGGCGTACCCATCTGTCCGGAGACGCTTGAAGGGCTGTGGTGCGTGAAGAGCCATACCGGAGGCAATCTGAGCAGTGGCGAGCGAAAGTAGCTCGACAAAGAGCGACGACGACCGGTTCGCTTCCTCCCCTTCACCGCTCTCCCGCCGATTAGGCCATACGACCACGCGATGGAGTCGACGGAGCCCACTGGACCAGATGTACGTGCTTCCGCTTGTTCCCATTCTCTTGCGCTAACCCTATCCTTCTTCCAGCCCACCTCCACCTCGACTCGTCTCCCCACCGAGCTGTACCGCCCTATCCTACTGCATCTACTCGGATCGGCCGACATCAGCACAAAGGCCGGCTGGCTTGCACACGCCTCGCTCCTCCGCAGCTGCTGCCTCGTCTCCCGCTCTTTCCGTCCGGCGGCCCAGTCCGTCCTCTGGTCGAGCGTCGCCCTCTACGACGGCCACAAGCTCGCCACCTTTGCTCGAGAAGCGCAGCAGCATCCGCACCTGGCGCGGCGGGTCAAGGCTGTGCGGGTCCAAGGCGAACGGGACGGGTTCGAGCCGGTCGACGGCCGCCTGTGGGGGATACTCGGGGCGCTTCCAGCGCTGCAAGACTTGACGCTGGTCAGAGTTGGCGCGATGCGCTTGGCGGCCTTCGAGGGCTTGGACAGTGCGTGCTCTCTTTTCTTCCGCCCTCTTCCGCTAACGTGGTCGGCGCTACGCAGACCTCCAGAGTCTGCACCTGGAGAAGTGCTTTCTCTCTCTCAACAACGACGAGATGGACCCGGTACCTGTCAAGCAACACCCTGCCCTGCCTTGCCTCACCCACCTCGCCCTCCACCGCGTTCAGCTGAGGCGGGGGTCGTTGCCGTGGCTCGGCCGCCATACTCTCCCTCGCCTCGCCTCTCTCGAGCTCAACGGCATCGTCTTATGCTTCAGCGGCACCGACAGCTCGGTCTCTTTCCATCAGCACCTCGACACCGCCTTCTCCGACCGCACCCTCGAGGTCCACGCGCTGGACGGTTGCGCCCCCGGTGGATCAACTCGCCACTCGTACCTCCTTTCCTACCGTGTGACTGCCCTCGCCTTCGCCACTTCCCCGAACCGGCGCTTTCGAGCCGTAGAGGTCGTCCTCCCTCCGCCCAACCTGCGCCGGCTGCAGGTCATCGACGACGCCTACGCCCTGCCGCCCGACGCAGACGGGGCGTACACGATCCTCAAGCCCGTCCTGATGCGGTACAAGGGGCTGGAGGAGGTGAGGCTGCCGAAGAGCCTCGAGGGGGGAGAGGGCGGGGACAACTTCGTCGCGGAGGCGGCGAAGAGGGGCATCAAGCTGACGTGGGTGTAGAGTGCGCGGGCAGGAGGGTTGCAGCGTCAAAGCCTTAGTCCGCTCCGCTCGTATCGCACTTGCGAGCTATCTTCCCTACCTGCTTTTGCTGTTTCTCTCTCCTTTCTGTCTCTTCCCCAGACTCGCTACATCTCGACATGAACACGCTCTCCGCCTGCCACCAAGCTGGGGAAGATGCGAAGAACCAGTCCATTGCGGCGAGAGGGAAGGAGGAGAGGGGTGCGCTCCAATGCGACGTAGGTAGAGTGCGAGGGTTTCAGGCTGGGCGGCTAGCGCTCCAGCTCAGGAGGAAGACGAGTGGTACAATGCGGTGCTGGCGTGAGGCGATGCGAGGCCGAGCAAGAGGGAAAGGAAAAAGGGGGTCCGAAGGGAGGAGGAAAAGCGAAAAGGGCTGGGTGCGAAGGCTGAACGATAGTGGTATGCGGGAGAGAGGTGCAAGGGAAAGATGGCGAAGAAACGGAGAAAGGCAAGGGTGTTCAGGCCAGCGCCGCAACAAGCGCGGCGAGGACGACCGCCCCGCCCGCGACGCTCTTCTCCACCGCGCCCGCGCTGGTAGTGGTCGAGTTCCCGCTTGCGCTCGCAGACGGCGCAGCCGATGAACCGGAGGCGTGCGACGAGGTCGACGCCACCTTGGCCGCGAGCGAGCCAGTCGCCGCGACCGAGGTCGTCGACGCGACCTTGGCCATCCCGCTGCTTGTCGCGGCGGCGGCGGTGGCGGCGGACGAGCCGGCGAGCTGCGCCGAGACCGCCGAGGACCACGAGCCTGTCATGGAGCTGAGGGTGAAGCGCGCCGAGAAGGCCTGGAGCGGGTCGCCGGTCGAGGGGTCCGTCGCGGCGTCGGACTGGACGCGGATGAAGTACTGCTCGGGTGGTGTGTTCCCGTCAGTCTTGTCTCGTCGAGAGCAGGGGAGGACGAAGCATGCGAAGGGAGGGGAGGTGAAAGGAAAAAGGAAAAAGAGGAAGAGAGAAGCCGCACCTGGTCCGAGTCCGGACCCCAGCTGCCGTCGATCGTGATCTTCTGCGCCGCGGTCGTCGCGGCGTCGTCGACGTGCCCGAGCGTCGCGAGCAGCGTCTGCTGCGTCGCCGAGCCCGTGTAGAGCCCGATCGTCGACGCGCCCCAGGCGGTCCAGGAGGGCGAGGTGCTGTCCTGTGTCGGTGGACAAGAGGGGTCAGCTTCGGGCTCGAGGGAGGATGGCGAGGAGCGAAGGAAGGGAGAAGGGGGAGGGAGGAAGACGCACATCGCGCCACGACACTGTAAAAGAGTCCCCTGGGGCGTAGTGGCTTGCCTCGACCCTGTCGCCGTCCCATCGTCAGCAAGGCAGCGGGAAGGGGAAAAAGCGAAAGGAGTAAGGAAGACGGACGGCTTGTAGATGTAGACCTTTGCGAGGGCGGCAGGCGCGAGGGCGGCGAGGCCGGCAAGGGAGAGGACTGCCCACACCGTTGAGCTGGGTCAGCTTGCGCTCGTTCAGGGGAGAGGAAAGGGAGGGGGCGTACAGGTGCGCATGCTTGCTGAGGATGAAGGAGAGCGGCGAGGACAAGGGAGAGAGGGAGGGAGGCGGGAACGAGCGACAAGGGTGGGTGGGTGAGAGGGCTTGGTGCTTGAGGAGCTGGCAAGGAGGCGGTGGGAGAAGCAGGACAAGGCGAGAGCAAGCAAACTGCGCCCTTCGCAATTTCCTGCAAACCGAGGGCTGGGACGCGTCGAGGACGCGTTTGCGGCTTCTCGCACCCGAACTGCTGCAGCAGCTGCAGCACGTCGGGACAGGCAGACTGCTGAAGCCGTGCGATGTGAGCAGAGTGAGAGACGCGCCGTCGAGGCGACGACGAGGAGGAAGGACAGCAAACCATTTCCTCTTCTTCCTCGTCCTCTCCTCCTCCTCTGCACGGATCCAACAGCACTATGTTACAGCTCGAGAGGAGTGACCGGAGAGGAGGGAGGTGGTTCAGACCTTGATCGACTCGAGGTACTTGACGCGGTGCTCGTTCTGCTCCAGCTCCGGCGCCTTGTCGTGCGGGATCCACTTGGGCTCGTCCTGTTTCCCGCGTATCACCAGTTTCGTCAGTACGCTTCGAACCACCGAGACGACTCGGGAGAGGGGTGAAACTAGCCGCAGAGCGAGCGCCTTGCCTACGGCTTTGCTCAGCCCGCCCGGCTGCCCGAGGAGGAATACGGGAAGGCAGAGAGGCGCACCTGGAACAGCCGCATCGCCTTGATGTAGTCTCCCGAGTCGAGCGTGAACCTGTGCACCAGGTGAGGGAGCGAAGAGCGAGAGGCGGGGGCAGTGAGGGGTCGAGGTGCAGGGCGAGGGAAGGAGAGGGCGAGGTTGTGCACGAGGCGTCAGTATGGCGGTCCAAAGCAAACAGAGACCGAGAGGCAGGGGAAAAGATGAAGAAAGAAGGAGAGAGAGCGCGCACCGGTGGAACGACCCGGCGGGCATGATGATCAGGTCTTTCGGCTCGACCGCGATGCGGATCCAGCGCTGCTGGGTCTGGTCTGCACGCGCGGTGTCCCGACCATCCCGTCTCCATCAGTACATCCTGCATCTCTTAGGCTCTCGACAAAAGCGGGAGCGACAGAGGAGAGGGCGAGAGGACGAGGGAGAGGGAGGAGAGGGAGCAAGGGAACGGAGAGCGCACCCCGCACGTCAAAGTACCCGCGCCCGTCCTTGATGTAGCGGATCTCCTCGTCCTCGTGGAGGTGCTCACTGCGGATCGCCGCATCAAGCAGACAGGAAGGGACGGAACAGGAAAAGGGAAAGAAAAGCAGGAGAGTGCGGTCAGCCCGGTGCTTCCTGGCGCGCAAAAACCACGCTGCCTCGCTATGCATGAGCGGGGTAGGCGAGGAAGAAGCTCGAAGGAGAGCACGAGGGCAGAGGGCAGCGCACCGGAAGAACCCCTTGATCTTCTCCTCGTACGCGTCGCCCAAACCCGCCTTGGAGACGTTGATCTCGTCGCGGTTCTTGTAGCCGCGGTCCTTGGCGCTGCGGTGGTTGCGGAGCGAAGGGTCGAGGAGGAAAGGGGGACGGGCAGGAGAAGCAATGGGGGCAGGAAGGAAGGGAGAGCGGGAGGGGAGGAGAAAGGTCAGCGGGCCCGGTGCTTGGGGCACAACACCCCTGCGGCCGTCCGACTCCTTGTTCTGTCTGGCTGCCCATCCCTCTTCCCCTCTTCACCTGCTCCCCACTCCCGCTTCCCGCCCACCTCCACCCCTCTCCTCCCACCCTGGCCGCCCACCGCATACGGCCCCATAGAACGTGAAGAGCGCACGACGCACATCTGCTCGACCTCGTCGAGCTCGATCCCGGGGTACGCCAGCACGCCGACGGTCTTGAGGTCCTCGACGCTCAGGTCGGGCTCGCCCGAGTGGTGCGGCAGGCGCTGGTCGCCGGGGAGATCGTCGCTGCTCGTTTGTTGGTCCCCCCCAGTTGCGAGGCAAGTCGGGTCGAGCGGGTCGAGGGAGAGATGGGAGGGAGTGGAGGGATGAGGCGGAGGAGAGGCAAACGGGCGAAGGACGTCAGCGGGCGGTGCGAGAGTGGGACAGACGGGGAGAAGCGGACAAGAAGTAGGCCTTCATGCTGTCTCAGTGAGAGTCTGAGGGAGTGGGAGAGTGGGAAGAGCGAGAGAAGGGCGACGGGGAGATGGTGCAATGGGACACCGCACGTTGGGTCACTGGCTCGTGAGGGGCCAGGAGCGCTTACGCCGGCTGGACACACTCGACAGGGCTGCACAGAGCCGAGCCGGAAAGCAGGGGAGCGGGACGAAGCGTTCCTCTTCCTCTCTTTCTTCCTACAACCCACCCCAGCGGATGGATCACTGCCTAAGTTACCGGGGATACTACAGAAGAGAGGTATCGTAAGACCATGAAAGGTAGAGAGGGGGAACTATCAAGACAACGAGGTAAAGGTCGAGGAAACAAGGAAGAAGAAAACACGGTACACCTCCTCCGACGACCCCCCTCTCCCTCCCGAGACTCCGCCGGGTATCCTCCCACCTCGCTCACTTCCTCGCCGACGCCTGCACACCGCCCAAGACCGCTCGAGACCTGAGTCCCGCCCCCTCGCGCGCAACTCAGAAAAAGTCGCCGCGTATCCGCCTCACGAGCTGCATGTCGCGCTGCATAATCGTGACGCGCTTGGCGTGCAGCGCGCACAGGTTCGAGTCCTCGAAGAGGTGCACGAGGTAGCTGTTTTTTGGGGGGGCGGGTCGGGAGGGCCGGCGGGCGGATAAGGGGGCGGAGAGGAGAGGGCGGGGCGAGGTTGGGGGTTTCGAGGGGGCGGAGGAGGAGGACAGGCGGGGTGCAACGGAGTGTGGGCGGGAAAGAGATATGTGGCGGGACGACAGAGAGGAGGATAACGAGGTCAGTCCAGCCCAGGAGGAAAAGGGCGACGCGACGGGGTAGAAAGGAAAGAGAGGGAGGACGCACGCCTCGGTCGCCTCCTGCAGCGCGAGCAGCGCCGAGCTCTGCCACCTCAGCCCGACGGCCTGGCCGTGCTCGTCCTCCTCGAAGAACTCGGTCGCGATCTCGCGCACCTGGTGGTTCTCGCCCGCACAGCTCTCGTCAGTCTCCGTTCGGGCAGGGGACGCGGGGTAGAGCTTGACGGGAGGGAGGGAGGGAGAGACGCACGAGACGGGAAAAGGGCAGGCGGCGGATCAGCAGCTCGGTCGTCTTCTGGAAGTGCCGGATCTCGCGCAGCGCGACCGTGCCCGGGCGGTAGCGGTGCGGCTTCTTGCCGGCGGCGGCGGCGGCTGCGTGTCGGCGGTCCAGAGGTCAGTCGGTCGTCATCGGCGGCGGGCTCCAGGGCGGTGGAGTGGTGCGCTACCCGAGGGGAGCACTACTCCAACCTCGTCGTTCTCGCCGCGCCCAGTCGACGCCGAGAGGGATGTGTGCGCACCTTTGCCCTTCCCTGCGGCCGTCTTGCCCTTGCCCTTGCCTGCCGTGCTCTGCCTAGGCGCGGGCGGAGCCTTGCCCTTGCCCTTGCCCTTGCCTCCTGCGGGTGCGCCCGCGAGGGTGGTCTGCGCGAGCTTCTTCTGGACGGTGAGCTGCTTCTTGGGGGACTGGGCCATGCTGGTCGAGCTGGTTTGCGCGAGGACGAGTCGATCACAGATGAAGCGCAGTTGGGTGATGGACACGGCAACGGGGCGGACAGGGAGGGTGCGCGGGAGTGTGCGCGTGCTTCGAAGAGTGCGGCGGGGTCAAGCAGGGAGGAGTGCGAAGCGGTGAGAACGAGACCGCCAACTCGACCTCGCTTGCTCTCTTCGCCTCTTCCTCCGACCTTGAATCGCTCACCACCGCTAGTGACCGCTTCAGCTTCTGCTCGATGGACCTGCATGCACCCATCAAGGCCACTCGTACGTCTTCTCCCCTCCCCGCCTGCCTCGCTCGCTCTCCTCGCCCTCCTTTCCTCCCTCGACTTCTCTCCGCCAGACCGACGCCGCCCTGTCCCCTCTCACCCTGCCCGACGACATCCTCACCCGCGTCTTCCAGCACATCCTCGACGACCTGCACCACTCCGTCCGCGGGCGGACCAGGCCACCCCGGATCCGCCGCAGGCGCGGCCGGGCGAGGATCTTGCTCGGGAGCGGGCGTTGGGGCTGCTGGAACAGACGGTGATCGTATCCGTTATCTCTTCCGCCTCGTGGAAGATGCGCCTCGCAGACTGAAGCAGAGAGGAGGAAGAAACGCTGTTGAAGCGCTCAGCTAGCTTGATTTCACTTGGATGGACAGACTGCTTCGGAGGAATGGATGGGACTCGGGCGAGAGGGAAGGTACGCCCTCGAGCCTTTAGGCGGCGAGCTTCTTGAGGGACGCGGCGCCGACGACCTCGCCGTCGTCGATCTCGTACGAGTCGAAGAGCTTGAGGGCCTCGTAGCCGGCCTTGCGGCCCGACGCAAACATCGCGCCGAACGTAGCGCCTGTCGAGTTCAAGCAAGTCAGTGGACAGAAGAGAGAAAAGGGAGAGAAGGAGACACACCCATCCTGTGAGCGCCGTCGAGCTCTGCGGGAAGAGGCACGAGGAGGGAAAGGAAAAAGGTCAAGACGGCTCGTTCTTCGTAGACCGGGTCTTTTGAGACTCACCAGAGAGCTCCATGCCGGTCGTGATGAGGCCCGGGACGACCTGGCGGGTCTCGTTGACGATCTGGTCCTCGGCAGTGCGCATGTCGAGGCCGCGCATGTTGCCCAGCTGCTCGAGCATGCCCATCGAGACGAGGCGCTTGACGGCAAAGGCTGTCGGCGTGTGTAGGGCAGGTCAGTCTCTGCTCGAAGGAGAATGGAAGAAAGGAAGAGGAGGGCCGGACAGGGAGGAAGACGCACCGCCAAAGGGACCGTCGTGACCAGCGGCAGAGATGACGACGGGCGCGGTCATCGTCTGCGGATCCATGCACGACTGGAGGCCATGGGCGAGCGTGACAAGCGCTGCGAAGGTCCGGGGTCAGCGACGAAGAGGGAGGGAGCGAATGAGAACGGGACGGACTGTAGTTCGAGACGACGCCAGCCACGCGGAGAGCGCCGGGGACCTTGGAGAGCGGGTCGGGGCGCGTAATGAGGTCCTCGACAGCCGTAGCGTTGTAGACTGTAGGCGAGAGTGAGTCAGTCGTTTCTCGACAACGAGCGAGAACGGAGGAGGGCCAGTTACGCTTGACGTTGGGGAACTGAAGCCGCACGAAGTGCAAACGAGAGCAGCGAGACGGTCGAGGGACACAGACAGGGCGAAGGGAACCGAACGAGACGACGAGTGCATCAGCGGGGGGAGGGACTGGGGGTTGCTTCGTTCGAGGCAGAATAACGACGCGCGCATGATCGCGATACCGCTCCCGTATGATCTCAGACGCCTCCACCTTGCTCAGATCGCCGTCGACTGCTCATGCACCGATGAAGGAAACAATCGCCAGACTCGGGAAGAAAAGTGCAGGTTGAGGCGACACCGGTACTGCTTAGAACGTGCCGTCGACGGCGTCTTGCTGCTCCTCCACGGTCCGCACTCGAGAGAGATTGGCTCAGGGATTGATTGCTTTGGTGAGCAGGAGCAGCGACGACGTCGAAGCGGCCGAGGCGAAAGAAGGGGGGCGACGGCGGCGGTGGCAGGGGAAGATGCAGGAGTGTGTGTGGTGTGTGCGAATGGGCACTGCTGAAGCAGCGCGTGTGCGTGGAAAGCAGGGTCGAAGACCCAGCGGTGTCGGCTTGGTGCTAGACGATCGCACCTGGAGAAGCTTGCTGAGGATCGTGCTCGTGAAAAGAGCAGCGTGCTTGATGACAACCTGGACGAGATGTCGGGTCAGTGCCTGAAGAGAAAGAGCGGAAGAGCGTGTCTTGGGGAAAGAAGATGAAAGGAGGGCGGCGCACGTAGTCGCCCTCGTCCTCGAAGGGGATCTCGAGCTCGGTGAGGAACTTGTCCGCGGGCTTGCGGACAACCATGGCACTCATGAGCTGACCGCCCACCCAAGCGCCGCCGCCGGGCGCGACGCCGGCCTCAAGGATGGTGACCTTGAGCTCCGGGCGCTCCTTGGCGATGGTGTAGGCCGCGCTGAGACCGGCGGAGCCGGCGCCAATCACGATGACGTCCGAGATGGCGGTCTTCATCATGTCCTCGTAGTAGCGCTTGGTCATGGCGCGCGAGACGATGTGCTCCCTGCCGGGGGGAGAAAAGCATGAGCTCGTGGTCTTGCCCGCAACGCCAAAGGGTAGCAGCAGGGGATGAGGCCTACTTGATCGGGGCAAAGCTGTGCAGCAAGCGAAATGTCAGCGGCAAGCCCCGGTGAAGCGGGATCGGGAGGAAGAAGAGCGAGGACGCACCGGTAGTTGCCCTCCCAGTCCTCGACGGGACCGGCGACGGCGACCTTGTTGCCGTCGACGCCTTCGACGGACTCGGCACTCGAGGGCGGCGAGATGGGCGCCACCTGGCCAGAGGGGAGCTTGAGGCTGCCCTTGGCCTGCTCGGCGGGAGCAACGCGAAGAGCGGCGATGGAGGACTTGAACGAGGTGTCGGCGGCGTGGGACATGTTGCAAGCGTCGAGTTGGTGACGGGAGAGGTGGTTGGACGGAGAATGAGAGTGGTGGGAGAGCAAGAGAGGGTTGGGGAGGGCGCGAAAGTGGTGCGATCCCTCATCGGCACGCACGCGCACGCTAAGTTCGCATACAAGCACCCCGGTCGATGGAGGCAGCGACGGGCGTCGCCGTCTTGCAGCCGTCGTTGCCGAAGAGCAGGACGGCCAGCGTACGAGAAAACAGGAGGTCGAAGAAAAGCAAGTTGGGAAGGTCATCGCGTTTTTCTCCTTGTTTTCTCCTCCTCTTCCTCTCTTTCTCTCTGTCGAGCACAAGCTGGCGGCATGGAGCTCTCTAGCGAATTGCGCGCCCCAGGTTTACGAAGACTGAGCCGTCCTGACCTTTTCGTCCGCTCTTCTTCCCTCCCTCCCCTCTTCGTCGCTGACCTCGTACCCTCGCAGCGCTCGTCACGCTCGCCCATGGCCTCCAGTCGTGCATGGATTCGCAGACGATGACCGCGCCCGTCGTCATCTCTGCCGCTGGTCACGACGGTCCCTTTGGCGGTGCGCCTTCCTCCTCGTCCGGCCCTCCTCTTCCTTTCTTCCACTCTCTTTCGAGCACAAACTGACCTATCGCGCACGTCGACAGCCTTTGCCGGCGTACCTTTCCATCCCAGATCCTCTCCTCCCGTTCACAGTAGTCTGTCCACAAGCGAAATCAAGCCAACGCTTCAACAGCCGGCGTCTTCCTTTCTTCCTCCTTCCGCTTTAGTCTTCTTGAAAGAAGAAAACGAAGAAGCGGAAGGCAGTGGCTGATTGCGGGCGTCGGGTAAGCTACAACGGAACCCAGGGAGAGAGACGGTAAGACCGGACGGCAAGAAAACAGTAAGCGAGTTGAGTATCGCTTTTTTTCCGCAGGGTGGAAGAGGTATGTCGGAAGCGTGGGTATGCTGAGGTGGAGGCAAGGCCGCCGGGAAAAGTCGCCTAGCCTCCGACGCTGCCGTTCGCTGTCACCACGCCGTCTCCCCGCCCGTCCTGCATCCCGCCGCACCCGCCCGCCATCTCGCACAGCGCATCGACGGCCTGCTCGCTCCTCGGCCTCGGTGGCGCAAACTGGAAGCCGACCTGTACGGGCGGCGCCGGCGCGGGGGCGGTCGCTTCGGGCCCGGCGAAGGAGGTGAGCGACGACGAGAGGAGGTGCGAGTGGTCCTCGAGGGTGGCCGACTTTGGGGTCGGAGTGTGGAGGGCCGATGACGAGGGCTGGGAGGAAGGGAAGAAGCCGTTCCCGCTTGAAGCCAAGTCGGGGTGCTGAGCCGAGAACGGCGGGGTCTGGAACCGCCCGCCCTGCTGCTGCTGCTGCTGCTGCTCGACGTCGTGCCCACTCCCACCCGCCTCGAGGGAGAAGTCGAGCCCGAGCCCCTCAAAGCGGTGCGGAACAGCGGACGACTCCCTCGACCCGCTCGGCGAGACCTGGAAGTGCGGCGCCGCATCGATCCTCTCACCGCGGTACGCCGACGCCGGCGCAGAGGAGAGCTCGAGGTGCTGAGTGTTGAGGCGGAGATGAGGCTTTTGGTGGAAGACCTCGAACTGCGGCGGACGGCAAGGCGGCGGTGGAGGGAGCGATTCCCTCGGCGCGAAGTGCTGGGGCGTCACCGGTGACGGGTGTGGGTTGTGCGGCGGGCAAGACTGTAGGACGCTCTGCGGCGGCGGTGGCATGGGCCGGAAAGCAGGGAAGGCGTGCTGGGGCGGCGGGAGAGGGTTGGGGGACTGGCGCAAGGCGGGAAGCGGAATGGACGGGTCGAGGAAGCGCTCGTCGAAGATCGGGTAGGCGGTGTTGACCGTGGCTAGCGATCACGAGTCAGTCAGGAGAAGGAGGAAGAGAGTGTGTAGCGGAAAAGCGCACCTGTCCCGCCCGACTGCGTCTCGATGTGCCTCTTCAGCGACCTCGACACCTCGATCGCCATCGCACAGCGGTCCGTCATCTCCTTGAGCTGGCGCGCGAAGACGTTGAGGTTAAAGTGCATCTGCTTCGAGAGGGCGAAGAGCTCGTCGCGCTCCGCTTGCAGCTCGGCATGGACGGCGGGATCAAAGGCGGAGGATTGACGAACAGGGGGCGCAGGTAGGTGGAAGGCTGTCGTAGGGCCGAAGGAGGGGGGCGGGAGAGCGGGGAAGGGCCCGTCGAGTTGACGGAGTTGAGGAGCCGGCGGAGCAGTCACGGCGGCGGGAAGGGGAGGTTGCGCGGGCTTGACTTGCGGGATAGTTGGCGGCGGAACTTCCTGCTGCGTCGACGTACTGGCCTGCGCATTCTGCGTGGAGGCGGACGGAAGAGGAAGCGGGAGAGGGTCGACCGCCGGCGGCCAGGCGTAGAAGTGCGGCTGGTGGACCGACGCGCTCTCCTCCATAGCATCCGTCTCGCCGCTCTCGCGCCTGCGATAGTGCTCCTCGGCGACCGGCTGCTTGATGCGGACCTTGCTCGGCGGCTGCTCCGACTGGACGGCCTTGACCGTCGACGGCTTGGACTCGCTCGCGCTGCGCTTGCGGCGGATCAGGGCGAGCGAGGGCAGGTCGCCGCGGTGGAAATGCTCGTGGCGGAAGGACCAGTTCTGCTCGACGGTCTTGTGCTTCCCGGAGTTCTGGCCGCGCGCGATCTTCTGGACCTGCTCGAAAAGAGAAGGATCAGCGTCTGGGAGGGCAGAGCGAGGACGACAGACGCACCTTGTGGAAGCCGTACATGTTGAGCTGGCGGTAGAAGGAGGAGAAGTTGCTGCAGGAAGGAGGGGAACAAAAGGTGAGTCTGGGTCAAGTCGAGGAGAAAGAGGCGGGACGCACGAGTGCTTGTAGTAGCGAGGCAAGGCGTTGGTGGCGAACAATTCCGTGTCGTGGATGGTGAAGCTCTCACCATCCTCGGAGAAGGAGGCGAGGTCTTGCACCGAGTCGTCGAGGAGGAGGCTGTGAAAGGTGAAGGTCAGTTCCGCCGGTAGAAGGCAGAGCAGGACAGAGCTTACGTGTGCAGGTTGTAGACAAACGAGCCGAACGCTCCCTTAGTTTCCGCCACCTCCTGCTTGACCTGGACCTTGTCCCTCTTCCCCTCGACCGCCGGCCCCGGTACCGGCGCCAGCTCGGGCGCGTAGTCCTCGTCGTCCTCGCCTCCGTGCGGTGCCTCGGCGTCGCTGTCGTCCTCGCGGTAGCGCTTCTCGCTCGCGCGGCGCCGAAGGCTCATCGTCGAGGTTCCGGCCTGCACCGAGTCGAGTTGCGATGGACCGGGCTCGGCGCAAGGCAGCTGGGCTTGGTCGGTGCTGGTTGGGGTGTAGAAGTTGACCATGGCGCCGTGGGGAGTGTGCCCGAGGCTGTGTGGGCGTGCGAGAGGCGAGCGAGGCGAAGCGGCGGAGGGAGAGAGAGGAAGGGCGGAGGAGAGCGAAGCAGTGCAGCTCGTCGCCGCGGCGCTAAGATCGGGTGCAGCTCGAGTATCCTGGTCCTTCTGGCGAGTACTGGAGCGCTCATACGGTATGAGCGGGCTCGGCAGCTGCTCTTCGTCGCCGCCCTGTGAAGCTGGGCTGAGAAAAGGGAGTAAACCGCCTTCTTCCTGCATCTCGTCGTCTGCTGACTGGGCCTGGATGCGCAGGTCAGACCGGGCGGAGCAGGACAGGTTAGACAAAGACCGAGCGGAGGAAGTGCGGGACTTGGGGAGGCAGGAAGAGGGAGCTGCGCCGGAGGAAGGGGAGGAGGAGGTCGAAAGGGAGAGGGCAGGCAGGCTGCGCATGCTGGGCGAGAAGGGCGGCTCGCCGTCTGTTCTGTTCGCTGTGCTGGTCGAGCGAGTCGAGCGGACGAGGCGTGTGGGATCGGAAGACGAGGAAAGAGTGGCGGAGGCGGGAGCGGGTAAAGACCCGCGAGACGCGACCTGCTTGCTGTACGGGCGCTCGCGCTCGAGCTAAGCGAAGCTGGAGCACCGTATGAGCGGGGTGCGAGCAGCTCTGCGCTTCTCGAGCAAAGCATCGACCTCTCCTCATCCGGATTCCGACGGAGAGGAGGCGAGAGGAACGCCGGAGCTTGGCCCGCCTTCGCAGCACAGTAGCGATCGCGCTGTCTCACGGGCTGCATGGGCATCGAGGGTCAGTCGTGACGGGAGGAGGGAGGGAGGGCTGGAGGAGAAGGAGGAGGAGACGATGGAAGGGGGAGGGCACGCATTGCAAAGGCAGGGATGGAGCGAGGCGGACGTACAGTCTGACCGGTCGCTGTGTGCCATTCTGGCTACACGGCCAAGTCGCCCGTCCGCCATCTGAGGGGGTCCGCCAACCAGGGGGAGGAGGAGAGGAAGCCAGATCGACCACAACGCCCTGGCGGACGCTGACAAGGCATTCCCTGCACCGCTACTACACCCTTGCGCGCCTAAAAGCACCTCTCCCGCTGCCCCTCGTGTTGTAGCGGCATCGGCGCAGTCGAAGGCGGCGGTTGGTGGGACGGTGAGAGAAGGGCGATGAGGCGGGCTGGACGGTAGGGCGGGCGTCCAGCGGGTCGAGTGAGCGAACGAATCGTCTTGCACGAGCGAGGAGGCAGACGAGCTGGTGTAGCGGAAGGTGGGAGAGGGGGAGACGGAGGAAGAGGAGAAGAGGCCACCCCTGATCGCTCTTTCCGGGCATGCCGCGCTCCAGGAGGACTGTCGATTACACACTCAGTGCCCAAGGTCCAGCGAAAGCCACGACACAGCGGGCAGATTCGGTTTCTTACGCTCCTTGCTCCCTTTCTTCCTCTTCGGCAACCTCAAGAGCAGAAGTGGGAACCATGCAGATGTATGATGCAGCTACAGCATCTAGAGACTAAGAACAACAAAGGCACAGCGGGGTACGAACGATGGCTACAGCGGTACAAACGAGGGCAGTCTAGGTAGGTTGAGGAAGTCTATTGGACGTTGAGACCAGCGTCGCCGGCCGGCGGGACGTAGTCCATGTTGGTGTAGCTCCAGTCGCGCTTCATCACGCGCGCGTACTCGAGGAGGAGGCGGAACATGTCTGCGGGACGGAAGGAAGAAAAGGTCAGTTCCGGTTAGAGAGAGCCAGATAGTGGCGGCGATGGTGGGAGAGAGGCAAGTGGAAGAGGACGTACAGGCCTGCATGTCCTGCCACCTCCAGTTTTGCTCGGTCCAGAGCTTGCCCGCGGTCGCGATGCGCTCGGCGAGCTCCTCGTGAGCGCCCTCGCCGTCGTAGCCCTTGAAGAAGGCCATGGTCGGGTAGAGGTCGGTGTAGTCCGTCTTAATGGGGACGTAGCTGAGGGAGGCCGGGGAGGTCAGTATCATCTAGGGAGATGAGAGGAAGAAAGGAAAACGCACTGGACCCAAGGCTGGATGCGGTCCGAGTACCATTCGGGGAAGATGGTGCTCTTGAGGACGAGCGAGTTGCTCGCCATGAGGCGGTGGAAGCGGCCGGACCAGCCGTTGCCGTCGACGTCGAGCACGTAGCGGTACTTGTTCTGCTCCTCCTCGCTCATGAACCCGTCCCACTCGAACTCGTGCTCGAACCGCGCGCACGCGGCCGCGTCGCCGCACTGCTGCGGCGTGCCCTGGAACTGCACGTCGAGGTACTCGTCGGCAAAGTCGGCGGCCGAGCGCGTCAGGTCCTCGACCGCGCCGAGGTAGTTCGGCGCGTCGTTCGGCGCGAACGGGATGATGACCTCGCCCGTTGCCTTCGGGATGCGGGCCAGGCGGACGCGCTGCGAATACTTGCGGGCGAGCTCCTGGGTGAGGTCGCTGCCGGTCGTCGAGCCGCGCCAGACCGCCTTGTCGTAGGGCTTCTCCGCCCAGGGCAGGTCGGGACCGACGGCGCGCTCGTACTGCTCGAGCGGAGGGAGGAGGAGGTCGGAGTTGACGGACGTGGTCGAGAAGGAGAACATGGGGAAGAGAAGACCGGGACGAGGGCCGTTCCTGCGAGGGAGGAAAAGGTCAGTCCGGCGCGCAGAAAAGGCGAAGGACGTAAACGTACCAGGCGGTATAGCCGTGGATGAGCTGGTTCTCGGGGTGGTAGCAGACGTCCATCGCGGTGACGTGGTCGGTGCCGATGAAGGTCGACTTTTCCGGCGCGGTCCACTCGGTGCGGTTCTCAAAGGACGAGACCTGGCGGAGCGGCGAGTCGGGCGGGCACATCGCCTGCCAGCCGTCCTTGCTCCAGTCGTCCTTGAACGTCTCGAAGTCGTCGAGGTACTCGCCCTTCTCGGCCGCCTCGAGGTGCTGCTTCTTGTGGTCGCCTGAAATGACGACCCAGGGAACGTCGTGGCCTGCGAGCAGTTCTTAGTCAGCGGAAAGACCCGGAAAAGCGGGAAAGATAGAACGAACCGGTGATTGTGACGTTCAGGTCGGGAAGGAACTGGCTGATGCCGTCGAGGAGCGCCATGACCTGGTCGGCGCGGTGGTTCGTCGCGCGCATCGGGCCGTCGGCGGTCACCTTACTCCCTCCCTCGCTGATCTTGAGCGTGACGGTGTGCTGGTGGAGCCAGAACGTCTCGTTCTCCCACAGGACCTCGCCCTGGAGCATCCCGCTCCGCTCCTGAAGGACCTCGGGGCGGAGCGCCGCAAATGGCTGGATGCGCTCGACGATCGAGTCGTACTCGTCGATGAGCTGCACGCCGTGCTCGACCGCGAAGGCGTACCACTTGTCGAAGCCCTTGGGCGGCGCCATCTTGTACCGCCGGCGGTACTCGGCAACGGCCTCCTCGAGCGTCTGGCTCTGCCGCGTGACCTTGGCGTGCCAGGCCGACTCGGCGTCGCGGATGAGGCGGTGGATCGGGTGCGGCTGGGATGCGGCGCGGGCGGGAGAGGCGGAAGAGTGCTTGGAAGGGACGGCGACGGCCGGGTAGACGAGCTCGCCGTGGTACTCGTCGAACGCGAGGCCCTCGAACGGATCGGGACAGGCGGCAAGCCAGGGCATATACCGGCACCGCTCTTCCCGCGCCCTCGTCGCAACCTTTTGCACCTTGGTCCAGCCGCTCTGGACGACCTCGCGGTCCCTTTCCCGCCAGGTAAGGGCGATGACACCGAGGACAAAGACGGCGAGGTAGATGGCGCGGCTGGAGCGACCGCGGCCGATGAGCGTTCGGCGAACGGACCGGGCGACTCGGGGCGAAGTAAAGAAGGGAGAGGTAGTCGGCTGTGAGGGCGGGGTGGACGGGAAGGCGAAGGGCGTCCAGGGTGTCTGCGGCTGGCTGAGTAGAGGCGAGGCGGACCCGTCTGAGTGGTAGGAGACGACAGAGTCGGGGGAGCCGGGTCGAGGAGAATACGACGGGTGCTCGACGCCAGTCGAGATGATCTCGACCATCTCGGGGCGGAAGGAGGTAAAGGCCGTGACGCTCGAGCGCCGGCGGGCGAAGGAGAACGACATCGTGGACCGCTCGAAGGAGAGAAGGGGGAGGGTGTGAAAGCGAGTGTCGGTTCCGCGGTCAAGGCAACGGCGGCTATGGCGAGGCGGTCAGACGAGTCGAGGCGGAGGCGAGAGTACAGCGAACAGCAGACGAAGCAGCAAGAGACGGTGAGGGAGCGAGGACAAGGCGCCCAGCTCGACGACAAGGTCAAAAAGCACACCCGGACAGGGTCCGCTCGCTCGGCAACGCCGGGGGGTTGCGTTCGCGTGTCGGGATCCGACGTCTCTCCCTGTCACACCTGCCCAGCGAGGCAACCCGCCGCAACGGCGTTCTCACCCCCCGCCCACTGACCTTCCCGACTCGGCGGCGCCGGGGCAAAGGGGGTCGAGAGACCTGCCGCGCCGGGCTCGCTCGGCCCGCATGGCACTGAGCACTGAGTGCTTGGAGATGAAACCGGTCCACCGGCAGAGACGCGAGGGGGACAGGCGAGGAGAAGATGGGACGGCCGGAAAGCGCGGGTGAAAAGGCAGCGCTGGCCTTTCTCTCCCTCCCCCTTGTCTTCCCGCACGCAGAGCAAGTCCTCGTCTTAGTGTGCGAACCCGCCCGTGCATACAAGTGGTCCTCCCTCGCCCGACCCGCACAATCGGCTTTCATACTCCCCGCCCGACCTCCTGGAGACGAACCGTATTCCTGGGCTGGGAAACGCCGACAGAGCTTCCGGCGGGCGCTCGTGCAGCAAAGAAAGAGCGCGGTCCAGGCAATTCGAGACGCTTAGGACAACAAGCGCAAGCAAGAAAAGGCGACGGAGTACTCGCCGCCCGCTCTTCCGCTTCGCTTGCAAGCGAAAGCTCCCTCGCCGTGCCGGTAGATCGCGACCGCGCTTGATGAGGATGCAATGAAGCCAAGAGTCTTACAAATCCGACGGAGTAAGCGAGTCGGAGGGAGAGAACTGCACCGCCGCCGCCGCCGCGCGCCACTACTCGACGTGCCGGTCGCCCGCGGTCATCTTCCAGCGCTGCTTCGTGCGGCCGCCGACGCCAAAGTGCTCGAGCAACTGTAGCGGCGGCGGAAGGAGCAAGCGGACGAGAAAGGAGGGAGAGAAAAGGTCAGTCTCTGCTTTTCACGGTCGAGAAAGAAAGAAAGACAAAAGACGCACGATGCCCTCCAGCCAGGCCATCAGCTCCCAGTAGGCGTTCCGCGTCGAGATCGAGTGGTCGCTGTCCGGGAAGATGCGCAGGTGGAAGTCGCTGCTCGCCCCCGTGCCGGATTCGTAGGCAGCGTTCGGTCGCGGGGCGGAGGTGATGGACGGCGTGGCGGAGGAGATCAGCAGCCGTCGCATGGTGCGGCGGAGATGCGGATGGGACGGAAGAAGGAGGAGTTTGGTCGGGGAGAAAGAGGAAAGTCAGCCCTCGACTGCCTCTTCGGACCGCGGGCGAACAAAGCGAGAGGGAGGGAGAGGACGCACCGCACGCCCGCGACGGTGAAGCGGTCGAGCAAGTTGGCCGTGTTCTGGAAGTGGACGTTGTCGTCGCCCGTCCTGTTCGTCGCGAGGAGACGGAGGGAGAAAATGGGGAGTTGGGAAGGTCAGCCCGAGAAGAGGGGTGAGACGGTCTTGCTTCTCCTCCCTCCTTCTTCCTCCTCCCGCTGATCCTCCTTGCTTGTACCCGCCGGCTTCTCGTGGCGGTGGCGAGTCCCGGACTATGCGGGCCAAGAGGGGGTGAAAGGAAGAAAAAGCAAAAACGCACCCATGTGCGAGCGCGTACACGGCGTGCTTGAAGCCGTCCATCTCGTGCACCGAGCTGTTGCGGTAGCCGTGCGGGTTGAGCTGCGGCGTCGACATGTAGCGCTCGGTGTAGACGGAGTCGTCTGCCCGTCGCGGAGGAAAGAGAGGTCAGTACGTGAGGGACGGGCGGACGGAAGAAGGGACGGACAGTAGCGCCAGTCCTGTGCATTCATCAACAGGGAAGATCAGCGGGAAGTAGGAAGAGAGAGAGGGAAGAGCGAGAGACGGGAAGTAAACGCACCGTTACGGGCGCGACGGCCATCCCGAGCTGGAAGACGCTCGAGTTGGCCTCGATGACCTTGGTTGTGAGGAAGCCGCCGTAGGACTGTCGGTGAACAGCATCAAAGCAGGCGGAGGAACGAAGGAAGAGGGTGGCCGAAGGAGAAAAGCAGTCAGTCCGACTCGCCCGCGACGCTACTTGGAGGAAGGAGGAAGAAAGTACGTACCCAGCCCCAAATCCCGACCCTCTTCTCATCCACATACTCCCTCCCGCTCCACGCCCTCGCACTGGCCACCACATCCGCCCTTTCGACCTCGCCGAGCCTGCCCCTGACCGTCGTGCGGAACTTGCGGCCGCGGAAGCCCGTCCCGCGCGGGTCGACGCGGACGACGATGTAGCCGAGCGAGACGCACAGGTAGTGCTGGAAGTCGCGCTGCCACCGGGGGGTGACGAGCTGCGAGGCCGGGCCGCCGTAGCTGTACGTCGCGAAGGCAGTTGTCGGCATCAGCGCCTTCCTCCCGTCCAGAGAGAGAGGGGTACAGAAGGGAGAGAGAGAAGCGCGACGCACACCTGGAACAGCACGGGGTACTTGGTCCGCCCGCTGACGTCCATCAACGGCGGGCGCATCTCCATCACGTTGACCTCGACCGTGCCCTTCCCGTCCCCGGCGGCGGCGGGGTCTGTGTCCGGGATGGAGAGGGTCGAGTACGAGATGTCGGCGTGCGCGTACGAGGCGTCGAGGGCGCGCAGGGCGGCGTTGTTCGTTAGGGCGAGGGAATAGTCTGCAGCCGGGGGGCGGGGACGGCGCGAGGGTTAGCTGGAGCTTTCCGCTGGCGAGAGCGAAGGGGAAAGAGAGCGGAGCGGGAGACGCACCGGGGTCGTCGACCTTGAGCAGCTTCTGCCACGGCACCTCCGGGCCCTCTGCGCCCTCCACCGGTTACCTGCATCAGCCCCTGGTTGCCTGCAAGCACACCCGGCGGGAAGAAGAAGAAGAGGGGAGGAGAGAAGCGGGCGCACCATAGTTGAGCAAGTACACCCCACCCCCAGGGCTGAAGCTCGCCGAGTACAGCCCCATCCCCTCCTCCTCCCCTCCCTTTCCTCCCGACCCCTTGCTCTTGAGCCCCTCCGTCAGCTGCGTCGGCTCCGTCACCTGCTCGCGTCCAGAGCGGAGCGCGTCGAGCGCGGCCTGCGAGCGCGGCAAGGCGACGCGGAGGACGTGGCGCGAGGTCGAGGGCCGGGCGGCGAGGACGTAGCTGGTCGTTCCGTCTCCTCCTGAGTCAGCTCCTCGCAGTCGCAGGGAGAACAGAAGGAAGGAAAGAAAAAGGGAAGGGAGGAAGGAAGAAGGAAACGCACGCGAACCCCCTCTCCAGATCGACCCTCAGCGCCCCGCCGTCGATCTCCCACGCGCCCTGCGTGAGCCAGACTGGCTCCGCCGCGTCGGGCGGCGAGAAGTACGCGAGGTGGTTGTAGCCCGCGGGGGATGGGAGGACGTCGAGGTAGCCCGGGGGGTAGGACGGAAGGGGCGCTCTAGCGGCGGAGGAGGAGGAGGAGCTTGAGAGGGGAAGAAGGGGGACGATGTTTTGGCTCTGCGTGCCGTGGCCAGGGCGTCAGAGCAGGGAGAGAAAACAACTTGAAGGGAGGGGGAAGGACGCACCGCCTCGGCCCACCCGCCGTCCCTTTTGACCCAATCCACGCTTCTCACCGTCCTCCCCACCCTGACGCTCTCCTTCTCCTCCCCCTCCGCCTCTGGCTCTCCCGAAACATCAAACAACCCGACCCTCTCCTCGCCCGCGTCCCTTGTCGCCCACCTCACGACCACGCTCTCCGGCGCGACCCAGACCACCTCGGTGACGAGGCTGTTGGCTGGGTCGAACGGGTTTGAGAGGCGCAGGGTCGAGAGGAAGGGCGCGACGGGAGTGGCGGATGGGGAGGAGGAGGAGAGGGTCGGGCGGGAGGGAGCGGAGGACGAGGACGAGGAGAGGTAGGAGGAGAGGGCAAAGAGCCGGACCTCGACGACCGGGTTCGGGTACCCGGCCTGTGCGTCCGCGTCGCCCTTGTCAGCGCCGATCATCGATCTCCAGCGACAGGCGCGAGAGAAAAGGGAGGAAGCGCCGGCGACGCACCTTGGGGTACCGCATCCTGACCCAGCTCTCGTACTCGTCCGCGCCGCCTTCGCCGAGCTTGGCCGGGTCCCAGCCGTTCAGGTCGCTGTTGTAGATCGGGAAGTCGTACGAGGGGACGCGGGACGAGTCAAAGGTCAGGAAGGCGAGGTACGAGGAGGACGAGGAGGGGGAGAAGAAGAGCGCGAGCGGGGAGGAGAAGATCTGCGGGGCGGGCGCGAGTGAGTTGGTGCGAATTGGATGTGCAAGCGAGAGAGAGAGGGAAGAACGCGAGGAAGAGAGGAAGAGGGAAAGCGAGGGCGCACCTCCTCCTCGTACACCCAGTCGTTCACGCCATTGAACCTCTCCTGCCCGCCATCCTCCGTCACCCTCACCGCCCTCTCCCACAAGGCCCCCTTCTCATTCCCCTCCGCCCCCGCCCCCTCCGCTTCCTGGAACGCCTCGTCAACCCCCTCGCCAGGCAAGACGTACACGTCCCGCGCGTGCACGAACGCGAGCGTGTGCCCGCTTGGCGCCCAGCGGACGAGGTCCGTCCGCGGCTTGGTGAAGCTCTCCTCGAGAAGGGTTTGCGAGGAGAAAGACGAGGAGGGGCCGAGCGTGAGCGTCCGTGGCGGGGAGATGCGGTGCAGGTGGAAGGTCGAGAGGGACGAGTGGCGCCATTGCTGCTCGCGCATGCGGGGCGGGGAGGGGCGTCAGTAGGGAGGATGGGAGGAGGGAGGAGAGAGGAGAGAGGGAGAAGGAGGGCGCACCTTGACGTGGTCGGTCGAGAAGACGATGTACTGCATGTCGGGCGAGAGCTGGAACGTGACCCACTGCAGCTGGCTGCCCGTCCGGGGCTGTTGATTTCCGCCAACACGCTCGGTGAGTCTCTTCCTTCCTTCAAGCGAGCGGAAGAGGGGAGGGGAAGGGAAGGGAGGAGAGGGCGCACGTCGACGACGTCCTCGCCGCGGACGAGCGTGCGCGACGAGTTGGCGTGGATGTTGGTGAGCACGATCGAGCCGTCGGCCGCGCGGGTCGAGAAGACGCCGTCGCCCGCTGCGCCGCGTCAGTTGGCTGGTTCATTAGTATCTCTCTGTCTCGTCGGAACGAGAACAGGAAAGAGGACGAGGGAGAGGGAGAGGAAGCGAGCCGACGCACCCTCTGCGACCCAGTCGAGCTCGACGCGCTCGGTCCACCACGTGCCATTCTTGAGCTCGTCGAGGGTGAGCTTTTTGAGGCCTTTGCCTTCGAAGCGGTGCGGGTGGGCCGACAGGGCCGAGAGGGAGGAGGAAGGGCGGAGGGAGAGGAGGAAGAGGAACGAGAGGAGGAGGAGGAGGGAGGTGAGGAAGAGAAGGAGGAGGCGGTGGCGCTGTGCGTGGGAGCGGTGGGTGCAGCGGTCAGTACTTTGCGAGAAGAGAGAAGGAGGGGGGACGCACCCTGGCCCGCTTTGCCCTCTTTCCCGCCCCTTGTCCGCCCTCGACGTCGCTGTCCGGATCAAGCTGTGCGCCCTCTTCCACGAGCCTGTCTCTCTCGCCCTTTTCGTCGCTGTCGTCCTCATCGTCCCCTAAGCCCAGAGCGGCCTTGCACCTGGCGAGGTCGAAGCTGGCGCCGCCGTGAGCGGTGACGGACGAGGCTTCGGAGAGCGAGTCCGAGTCCGAGTCTTGGTCGTCGTCGTTGGCGAGGGGAGACGACGGCGCGGACGAGCCAAGGTGGGGCTGCCGGGAGTAAGAGAGCGAGAGGGAGAGGGAGTGAAACGGGTCGGGGACGAGGACGGGCGGGGCGCGGTGGGTGGTCCAGGGGTGCTCCGGGGGGTGCTGCTGTTGGGAGGGAGGAGGGAGCGAGCGAGCGGATGGGCGGTCGTTGTCGGACGAAGACGACGGATCGTGGTGGGTCAGTGGAGCGTAGGCGGGTGGCATCCCTATCGCGTGCAGCCCTCTCCGGAGCTCGTGAGCGTGCACACAGCCGAGCCAGTCAAGAGAGAGAAGGCGGAGACAAGCCAAGGAGTGATTCGAGACGCGACGGGGAAACAAGTGGGCAGCCACCCGCTCGGACGCGGTTCGGCGTCGTATGCGAGGCGTACTACGCACTCCTGACCCCGGTGCGACCGTCTGTACGGTCTCGGTGGAAAAGAAGATGGACGAGGTCGCCGAGGAGGACAAAGTGCTCCCTTACTCTCCTTCACCTCACTCTTCTGGCTCTTGCTCTCGTGCAATCGCATCAGCACCCCCGCACCCCTCTGCCTCACCTGCCCTAGCCAGTTCGAGTCCTCCCTTTCGCCCGCTCGACTTCCCCACCTCGCCGACTTTGACCTCCACCAGCCGAATCAGCAACCATGGACGAGTCGAGCTGGACCCCGGTCGATCAGGTGCAGAAGGTGCGCCTACACTACCCGCTCAGCCAGCTGCTCCGGGGCGTGGGAAGACACGGAGGGCGAGAGGGAGATGAGCACCGGACTCCGACTCGGCGACGCTGGGACGAGGTCGGAGCGGTTCAGGGGCACGCTGGACGGTCGAGCAGCATTCAGGCATCACGCCAGCGAGCGAGCAGCAGAGAATGGGCGGCCGGATGCTGAGCGAGATGACCACCTCGAGGTTGCCGACCCATTCGAGCACCCGGGCGGCACGAGCACCTACTCCTCCATCCTCCACTTTCAACTCTCCCAGGCTGATCCCCGCCCCCCTGCGAGCAACCCAAACTAACCTGTCTCTCCTCCCCCCTCCTTCCCCTTTTCTCCCTCCTCCCCACCTCCCCCCTCCACTCCCTCGCACGCAGGCCTACGACACCGTCACGGCCACCTTCCTCACGGGCAAGACGCGCGACATCGAGTGGCGCAAGGAGCAGATCCGCAGGCTCGGCGCGCTCGTCGTGCGTCCTGCTTCTTTCCCTTCCTTTCCCCCTCTCGGCCCATTGCGCACTCTTCCCTCGTCTCGCTTGTTTCCAGCGAGATGGACGGGAGGTGCTCAGACCGGCGTGAGAGATCGAAGCGGAGTAAAGCAGCGCGCACTGACCCCCCTCTCCCTCCCTCCCGCCTCCGTCGCGCCGGAACAGCAAGACAACGAGTCCCTCTTCGTCCAAGCCCTCCAGGCCGACTTCTCCCGCCCGGCCTTCGAGACCCTCACGGGCGAGCTCGCGCCCTTCAAGGCCGAGGTGCTCGAGGTCCTGCACTCTTTGGACAAGTGGGCCCGCCCGGAAAGGGTGAAGACGAGCGCGATGTGGTGGGCTGCTAGGCCGACGGTGCACTACGAGGCCAAGGGCGCGGTGCTCGTGATCGGGACGTGGAACTGTGCGTCGGCTCGCCCAGCCTCGATTTTTCCTCGCCCCTGCGTGGGCGAGGCGCGGTGCTACGAGGCTCGAAACTGACACTTCTGCCCGCCCTGCCTCCCTACCCTGACAGACCCCATCACGCTCCTCCTTACGCCCCTCCTCGGCGCCATCTCGGCCGGCTGCACCGCCGTCATCAAGGTCCGCCTCCCTCCCTCTCCTCTTTCCCTTTCCTTTCTTTCCCTTTCTCCGTCCGCCTCGCAAACTGATCCGTCCCCCTCTCTGCTCCTCCGCCGCCATCCGCAGCCCGCCGAGCAAGCCCCGCACACCGCCGCCCTCATCGCGCGCCTCCTCCCCTCGTACCTCGACCCCTCGTCCTTCCAGTGCATCACCGGCGGCGTCCCGCAAACCACGGCGCTCCTCTCGCACAAGTGGAGCCACATCTTCTACACCGGCTCTGGGAAAGTCGGCCGCATTGTGGCCAAGGCGGCCGCCGAGCACCTCACGCCCACGACCTTGGAGCTGGGAGGGAAGAGCCCTGCGGTTGTGTTGGAGGATGCGGATGTTGAGATTGCGGGGAAGAGGATCGCGTGGGCCAAGTACACGAACGCTGGGCAGGTTTGTCCTTTTCTCTCTCTCTCCGTTCTTCTCCAAGAGGGAGGGGCTGACCTCTCTCTGGACTCTGATGCAATGCGCAGATCTGCATCGCCCCGGACTACGTCCTCACGACCCCGTCGATGGAGCCCAAAATCACCGCCTCGATCGTCAAGCACCTGCGCGCCTTCGCCTCGCCCCCTCCCGCCTCTTCCACCTCTGCCTCGTCCCCCTCCGCCGCAAGCAAGCCCGAGGGCACCTACCCGGACACGGCGATCGTCACGCCCGCGCACTTTGCAAGGTTGAGCAAGCTGCTGGATGAGACGAAGGGTGAGGTGGTCTGCGGGGGAGGGAGGGACGAAAAGAGCAGGAGGATCGAAGTCACCGTCGTGAGAGGCGTGGAGGCGGACGACGCGCTGATGAGCGGTGCGCTCCCTCTCCCTGCCTCCCCTTTTCTCCCTTCCCTCATCTTTCTCCTTCTCTCCGAGACTGAGACTGATCCGACGGTTGCGCGGGCGCGCAGAGGAGATCTTTGGCCCGCTCCTCCCCGTCGTGACCCTGCCCGACAAGGAGGCCATGGTCGACTTCATCAACAAGGGGGAGACGCCGCTCGCGATCTACACGTTCACGCAGAGCGCCAAGGAGTCGGACTACGGTGCGCCTTTTTTTCCCCATTTCCCTTCCCCTCTCCCTGCCTCTCCTTTCTTCTCTTTCGGAACTCGGGACTCGAGCTGACGTGGGCGGAACGAGCGAGCGCGCAGTCTTCCAGCGCACGCGCTCGGGCACGTTCCTCCGCAACGACCTCGTCGTCCAGTTCATCATGCCCGGCCTGCCCTTTGGCGGGACGGGCGAGTCGGGCTACGGGGGGTACCACGGGCGGCGGTGCGCTCCTGTTCCTCTCCCTTCTCTCTTTTCCCCTCTTTTTCTTGCTTCCCTCTCTGAATCTTACTGACGCCCCCTCGTCCCTCGTCGCCCCCCGTGCACGCCTCGCAGCACATTCCTCACCTTCTCGCACGAGCGCGCCGCCGCGCACGTCCCGACGTGGATGGACACGCTCATGGCCGTGCGCTACCCGCCGTACACGCGTGCGTCCCTTTGTCTCTGGCTCTCTGTCCTGTTCCGCTCCTTTTTTTTTTTGCTCCACTCGATTCTCGAAAACTGGTAGTGAGAAAGGATGAGCTCGAAGCTGACCACGGCTGGTTGTCTCCTCCTCCTCGCGCAGCCAAGAACCTCTCCCTCATGCTCGCCGTCTCGGGCGTGACGATCCCCTCCCGCGCGCCTCGCAAGCTCGGCCTCGGCGCGCTGCTCAAGCTCGTCGCGCTCGTTGGAGCGGTGTGGGCCGTCGTGGCCAAGAGGGAGCGGATCGGGGAGGCGTTCGGGAGGGTGAAGGCGGCTTGAACTGGGACTGGGGCGGAGGGGAGGAGGAGGAAGGAGCGCTTGGTCCGGTGTCTTCTGTCTCGCTTGATGGGTCTTTCTCGGTAGCCATAGCTTTTCCCCTCCCTTCTTTCCGCTCTCTCCCTCCAAACACGCTTGAGCAGTGACCGAAACGAAACCGCAGTACATACCACTCTGAGCCTGCGCGCGCGAGACAGAAGGAGGGAGGAAGACGTGAGACTACAACGGCAGAACGAGCGCGAGGGAAGGGAGGAGGAAGAGGAGTGAGAGAAGACCGCCCGAGGTGTGGGTGGACGAGGCGGCGCTCGTGGTGCTTGTCGCGCTGACGACGCTCGCCGTCAAGGTGGAAGTGGCGGCGGTGGGCGGCGCAGAAGAAAAAGCGCTGGAGGACGAGGACGGTGCAGGCGCGGGCGCAGTCGACGCTGCAGCGAGGTCGGGAGTGGCAGGGACGGTAGTGTCTGAGATGCTACTGAGAGAGAAGGGGGTGACAAAAGCAGAAGAGGGAGAAGTAGAGGAGGCAAGGGAGAGAGCGGTCGAGTTGGAGGAGCAGAAGGCGGTGACGGCTGCGAGAGGGGGCGAGTCAGTCAGCTTGGGGCGTGCGCCGTCTTTCCATCTGGTAGAGTGAGGAGACGGGCCTAGCTTGGCAGACTGGCTCAAGGGAAGAACAGCGCACCCATAACCTCGACCCCTCGCTCCTTCTCGCCCACGCAAGCAGCGCACGCCTGCATCGCCCCCACGTTCGCCGCCTCGCACGCGCACGCCAGCGCAGCGTCTTCTGGCGCGGTCGGGCAGAGCTGCTCATGACGAAAGATGCTGAGGGTCAGCTTCGCCTTCTCTCTCCCGGCGAGAAAAGCGAGCCGACGCACCTGCACCCCGCTCAACCACCCCCCGCACGCCTCGCTACACTCCTCGCCCCCGCTATTCGTGGCGTTGAGCGCCTCGCGCCCGAGCAGCTGCAGCGCGAGGACGGCGCCGAAGCGGTCGACGTCGAGAGGGATGAGGTGGTCGTAGGCCCTCCTGGCGAGGAGCGGAGCGGGGTCGGGGTAGGTGGCGAGAGACAGGGAGGTCGACGGCAGAGGGGAGGAGAAAGCTGCATGGGAAGAGGGGTCAGCAGGCGCGGGACGGAGGAAAAGGGGAAGAAGCACTAGAGGGGGAGAAGGCGGCGAAGGCGAGGAACGTGACGGCGAGGCGCATCTTGTGCTCAGACGTTGAGTGAGGAGAGAGTACTTAAGAAGCGCGAGAAGCAGAAGCGGCAGAGAGAACGAGAGAGGCTCGAGAACCGGATGCGACGAGGAAGCGATCGCGCTCAGGCCAAAGCTGAGTGGGCGGAGAGGGTGGAGGAGCCGGTATCGTGTGCGGTGTATCCGCACGGGAGAATGACGAGAGTCGAAGGCGAAGACGGCGGAAGATGCGATGAAACGGCGAGCCGGAAGTGGCGGATAGGCGGGAGGGCAAGAAGCGGAAGCGGGAAGGGCGAGACCTCTTGTTGCCGGACGCGCAGCACAGACGTAGGGTAGGCGTGTTGAACGCGTCGACCCTACAGGCCAGAAGCCAGTGAAGGGCGAGGGAGAATCGGGAGGAAGCGGGAAAAGAGGAAGAATCGCACCTTCAAGCGTCTCCGGCCCTCTCCTGATCCAGCCGGCCCAGGAACCCCGCCTTTGTACGCCTGGCGGTCGGAAGAGAAGCCCTGAAACGGGACGAAAGCTTCAAGGGCTTGCTCTGCGCAGGACGAGTTGGGGGTCAGAAGCCGCCGCCAGAGATGCTCAACGGTGAGAGGTGAAGGGGCGAAGTCGGGCTGGGTGAGCAGAGTCAGTAGGTGGTTATAGGAATGCCAGAGAGTTCGATTAGCGCTCACCTTGCTTGTAGAGGCCGGATGAGGACGGCGCGATGAGGAGGAAGGAACAGTCCGAAGGAGGACGGCGACGGAGGCGGTGAGGGCGGCGACTTGATAGACGATGGTAACAAGATATCGTGAGCAATTCGAGCGAGTCGAAGCAGCTGTCGAGTGATGGTGAAGAGGAAGAGAGCGACAACTCGCTCGTTGGCTCCTTCCCTCGTCGCTACAACTGCTACTACACCCAGACAGAGCGCTCATCGGCTTACAGTCTTTCTTTCATTCACCCTCCACGCTTGACCCGATCGGTCCACCCTCTTCCTCGTCTTTTCCTCCTCCTCCCCCACCTTCACTCAACCTCGACCATCTCCCGCCGTCTGCCGCCCAAGATGCCTCAGGACGTCCGGGGACCATGCAGCATGTGTGGAGAGGAGACGACGCTGGGCTGCCGCCCGTGCCGGAAGGCGGGCATCCACGTTTTCTTCTGCTCGAAGGAGTGCCAGCGCTTCGTGGGTCCCTTCTTTCCCATGCTCGCTCTCCTGAGCAAGCTCACCTCCTCTCCTGCAGATCTGGCCCGTCCATGTCGAGGTCTGCGGACCCAAGTCGCACCCGTTCGTCTGGCCGACGCTGTCGCACGAGGAGGCCGCCGAGTTGAGGCAGCACATGTACAAGCCCATCGCGCCGGGTTTCGCCTCGATCTCGCAAGACCTGAGCAAGTCGGGAATCAAGGGCATCAATCAGCACGTGTGTGGTCTCTCTGTCCCTTTGCCGTCGTAGCTGATGTCTTTCCGTCACTTCAGCTTACGATCCAGGCGCTTAACGCTTTCATGCCGGACATACTTGAGCAACCGGACAGCTGGGTTACTACGCAGCGGCTCCTCGTCGACCTGCGCTCGGCCGAGTACCTCCGGCGGCAGGCGACCCCCGGCGATCTCGTGAACACGGTCGACCAGATGCATCGCTTCGCCGCGCTGCCCATCAAGAACCTCACCCGGGTGTTGCAAGACTACCCTCCGCCGAACGTCCCGCTGTGGTACAGCGAGATCTGCCACCTCACGCTGTACTGGGCGCGCATCTCCGGCCAGTTCGACATCAGCGCCGACCCGCAGGAGCGCGCCTACGTCCTCTCGCTCTCCATGGACGCCAAGGCGCGCCTGATCGTTGCGATCGACAAGGCAGTGCGGCCGTGGGACTCGCACGTCGCGAATGTGATGATAGCGTCGATCGGCCAGGCCCCGACTGTCGAAGAGCTCGTGTGCTGGACCAAGAAGTTTCGGGCGAAGGAGTCGGCGAAGGTGTAGATCTCGGCGCACAATGTATTATGCTGTTGTCTGTCCTGTGTTACGAAGCGGGAAAGGCTACCTTGGTTTCATCCTCGTCGCAAGTGGTTCTACCCACCCTGGTTTCATCCTCGTCGCAAGCGGTTCTACCCACCCCTGCCTCTCCCGCGGCCCCTTGGCGGTCCACCGCCCCTGCTGCTCGCTCCTCTCCCTGTCGAGGCCCCCGCACCGCGAGGCGCACTGAAGAAGGCGAAGGCGCCGCCGAAGAGGTGCGAGAAGAGGTAGTCGTCCATGTTGAAGCCACCGGGGAAGGGGTAGTCGTCCTCGGACTGCGAGCGCAACAAGGGGAAGTCAGCTTTCCTTGTGCTGAGAACAGAGAAGGGAATGAAGAAGACAGAGCGCAGGGAAGGAAAGTACGCACCTCTTCGCCCGCATCGTACCTCTGCTTCCTCCTCTCGTCGCCGAGCACCTCGTACGCCGCCTGGACCTTCTGGAACGTCTCGGCGTCGCCGCCCTTGTCGGGATGGTGGCGAAGAGCGGCTCTGCGTGCGAGCAAAGCCGCGAAGGAATGGTCAACGGGCGGAAAGGGAAAAGCCGAGGAAGAACAGGCGCACTTCTTGTAGGCGCTGCGGATCTCGTCGGCGGTGGCGTTGCGCTCGAGACCGAGGGCCTTGTAGTAGTCCTGCGGGAGGCGAGGGAGATGTAGCCAACTCAGTACAGGTTCAGTGAGGGAGGAAAGAAAGAACGAGGGAAAGGCGTACCGGGTGCTTTGCCTCCCACTCCCTCTGACGCCTCTCCGCCTCCTCCTTCCTCCTGCGCTCCGCCGCCTCTTTCTCCCTCTTCTCCCTCTCCGCCCTCTTGGCCGCGACCTCCCTCTTCTCCTCCTCAAGCTTGCGCTTCTCATCGCTCCCCGCCGCGGCGAGCGCGATGGCGCTGGAAAGGTCGGTGAGGGCGGAGGCGAAGTCGCCGAGGGCGACGTGCGCTTTGGCCCGGGTGTGTAGGGCCTTGAGGTGGCTGGGCGAGAGGAGAAGGCACGAGGTGCAGTCGGCGAGGCAGGACTTGTAGTCGGCGAGCTTTCCAGCGTGGGAAGGGATACAGAAGCTATCAATACGAGGAGAATGGAAAGCAGGGAAAATCGGTGCGAGGAGAACGAGAAGAAACCGCACCTTGAAGTACGCCAACCCGCGGTTGCTCAGCAGGATCGCCTTCGCGCCCCTATTCTCGGGGTCGAAGATGATGCCCGACGAGTAGTGCCCGATGGCGTCCTGGTACTTCTCGGCTTGGAAGGCGGTCTTGCCCTTGTCCTTGAACTCGCTGAGCTTGCGGATGCGAGCGGCGAGCGACCTGTACAGGGTCATGAAGGGGTCAGTCGCATGCTCAGAGTGGCAAGCGCTGGCTAGCCACGCATCTGAGCAGTAGGGAAGGAGAGAAAGAGAAAGAGCCAGACGCACTTGACCTTCGTGATCAAGTTCGCCTGGCCCATCTTCGCCTTGAGCGCCTTTGTCGTCGTCTCCTCGGCCTCGACGAGCTGCCCAAGATGGTACTGCCCAAGAGCGTGGTAGTAGAGGAGGAATTGGGTGTACGAGGTGCGGGTCGGAAGCGAGTCGCTGAGGGAGAAAAGGGAGTCAGACAAGCAAGGACCGAAGGCAGGGAGAGACCACGCACCTCGCGAGCTTCTCCACCTCGCTCCACCTCTTCGCGCCCTCGAGCCCAAGCATCTTCCACCTGACCGCCTCCCACGGCACCTCCCTCACGCCCGTCTTCTTCCAGATCTTCTCCGCCGCTTCAACCTCGCTCACCGCCTGCGCCCAGTAGCTCTTCGCGAGGCTCGTCTGCGCGCCGACGAGGCGCGCCGCGAGGGCGTCGACGTCCGCGGCACGACCGGAGGGGACGAAGGTCGGAGGAGAGGTCGAAGCGGCGAGGAGGGTGAAGGCGCGACTGGGGAAGCCGAGCGCGAGCTGCTCGAAGGCGTCGTCGATGGCGGTCTGCTGTGCTGTGCTCGAGGCTGGGAGCGGAGGCGGCGGAGAGCGGAGCGTGGAGGTGGAAGTGGCAGGTGAGTCGGGAGGGGTTGGGGGAGCTTCAAAGGCGGCCGGGATTGGCTTGGGTCTGGTCGGAGGGGTATTAAGAGACGGCAAAAGTGGCGGTGGAGGCCGCTGCGAGGGCGCAGAGGGCGTTGCGGCGGTGCTGGACGAGCAGGAGATGAGATGGGCGTGAAGAGCGATGAAAGCGCGGAGAGCACGTACGGCTGCGGCTTGCTGCCGGGCTTCTTGTGCTTGTGCTTCTTGCCCATCCTGCAGGGTTGCCCGCCTATCGAGCGAGGGGCGAAGAAGCGAAGTGAGCGGGAGGAGGAAGAGAGGCGAGAGACTACGACGGCGAGGGCAACTTCCACGGAGTGGAACCAGACGAGCTACGCACAGACTTTCACGACTAGGAACGGTAGAGACGACAGTCCGCGAAGCGGAAGACCGAGCTGCCGTCCTCTCCCTCTCCCTCTTTCAGCGACGGCACGAAGTGACTCCTCATTCCAAGCGCAGCCTTCTACCCTATGCCCTCCCTCGACATCTCCTCGTCGGCCCGTCCGCCGCTCCTCGCCTACACCCTGTGGTTGGCAGGCAGCGGCGTAGAACAGGGCGGGGAAACCTCATTCTGCTCAGCAGGGAAAAGTCAATATGGGATCTTGAAGCGGAGAGTGAGTTGTAGGGCATCATGCGACGCGAGCGAAACGCCATGAAGGGTAGACAGGTGTGGACGGGGAGGGGTGAAGGAGGAGGAAGAAAAAGGACGAACCGCGGTCAGCCTCCGCCCGTCGCTCCGCGCTCCACCTGTGCCCAAATACCGCCAAGTCGTCCTCGGCATCCCAGTCGAGGTCGTCTTCGTCGCCCTCGCCGCCGCTGTCGGAGCCGTAGGTTTGCGAAGGAGAAGAGTCGGTGGAGTTGGAGGAAGAGTCGCCATCGTCTTCGCCGAGGCCCCTCGCCTTGCTCCCTCCCGATGAGTCCTGGTCAGATATGTCTCCCTGACCCTCTGACCCCGTCCCAGTCTCCCACTTGTCCTCTCGCCAGTCCTCGTCCTCCACTTCCGAGGGGACGTACTTGTCATCCCCAATCTTGAACAGCAAGCTGCTGTAGAGCTGGATGCCCAACTCTTCGCACCGTTCGCGCACGTAGTCAACTGGCTCGCCCTCGTCGCTGCCGAACCAGGAGGTCGGGTGCGGCTCGAGGTCGAACCGCTCGAGCGAGGCAAAGCACGAAGCGGTGCGGCGAAAGGCGAAGAGGGAAACAAGACTAGGGAGGTCTCCTGAGCAGATGCCGTCAAGGACTAGCTGCCGCATTGAAGGGGTAGGAAGGGGGAAAGTGTGGCGGGAGAGCGTCGCGTAATCGCTCGTAAGTCTCGAGACGAAGGTCTCGAGAACAGGGAAGACAGTGAGAAGGTCGGCAGTGAGGCTAAGTGCGCCAAGCTGACGAAGCTCGAGACGGCGAAGGAAGGGGAAAGGCGAGGGGAGTAGGCTGACGAAAGGACGGGACGAGCCTTCGCGGTTCCTGCAAATTTGTGGGAGGAAACAGTCAAGTGCAAGGGTCTCGAGCGTCTCCTTCGAGGCGAGGACAAGAACTGGAAGGAGGAAGTTGTCGAACTGGTATGGAAAGGAGCATGTAACGGAAGTGAGGTTGAGATGCCTGAGCTGCAACCTTGGGACAGTCGCGCTGTCAATGTCGTCTTTTGACCAAAGGTAGGAGCCACCGCTGAAGTGAAGGGTCGGCACGCCTGAGGCAGCCTCGAGAAGCTTGACGATATTGTCGAGCTTGGCGTACACCGAAAGAGAGATGTCGAGCTGGCGGAGGACGCTAGGCTGCGTCCGAGTCGCCTTCCGAAGCGCCTCGATTAGCACATCTCCCAAGCGCTGCTCTTGGCCGTTGTGGTCCTGCCACCGCCAGCCGCCGCCGTCCCACTCACGAAAGTTGGCGGAAAGGTGCTCTAGATGCGGCATCGCGCGCTCCAGCAGCTCGGGCCAGACGTGCTCGTACAGCTCGTCTGCCGAGACATGAGAGGGTCCGTCCCACTCGCCGAGGACCTGGCGAGTCGGCAAGCCGCTGGACAGCCTGGCGTCGAGGTCGAGCCAGCGGATCGACGAGGCCGGCGCGCCCGCCCTGAGTCGATTGAGCGCCGCCGGAGCCGAGTAAGCGTCGACGTAACGGAGGAAGAACGGCTGGGCAAGCCGTCTCCACTGGCGGTCGACGCGCTCGAAGGAGCCGAATACGTCGGCGGCGGCGGTCGGGCGCGAGTCGGACGCCGTAGAGCCCAGCGAGGTGCACAGAGAGGTGTAGAGGTGCTCGAAGATGCGATTGAGCACCTTGTCGGGCCAGGTGAATGCGGTGGTGGGCGAGAGGGCGGACTGTTGAAGGACGAGGACAAGGAGAACGAGGTCAGCGAGCAGAGCGATGGGCAGGGGGAGAAGGCGCACAGTAGTAGACTCGGTGACCGTACAAGCCATCTTGAGCAGTCTCAACAGCAAATTAGCGAGAGCAAGCGAAAGCGGCGAGAAGAGAGGAGGACAAGGGGAGGAAGCGACGACGAGCGGGAAGTCTCTCGCGTCTTTCGTTCGCAGCTGGAATGCTTGATTTGGAGCTCCTCGCATACATTGCCAGCCGCGCCTACCTCAATCCCGGATCAACGCGTCCGCAAAACGGTCCTTCGCCCCCTCGACCGCGTTGTAGTATCGCCGGGCGTCGGGGAAAAGGTGTTGCAGCGACTGGAGTGCGTCGAAAGCCTTGTCTGGGAATGAGTGAAAGCAGGAAGGGTCAGATCGCTTTAGCGAAGGAGGGAAAGGCGGGTGAAGGCCGAAGAAGTGAGGGTGAAGATGAATAGGAGGGGCATGGATAGCCGGAAGGCGAGGAGGCGATAGGTGGAGTGGACATCGTACATAGGAGGAATGAAGGAAGAAAGGGGAGAGAGGATTTGGGAAGAAGAGGAGAAAACGCACCGACTTCCGCCGCCCGTTTCTTCTTCGCACTCCACCTCTCCTCGAAGACCTCATCCTCCTCGGCGTCCCAGTCAAGCGGCCACACGTCGCTGTCGTCGCTGTCCTCGCTGTCCTCGCCACTCGTCGCCCCTCCCTCCGCCCCGCCCATCGCCTCGTCCTCACTCTCGACCTTGACCCGCGGCGAGGCCGGCTCCATCGAAGACCGGTACGGCTCCTCGCCGGGTCCTGCGCCGCCGTGCTCGTTGCCGGGGAGGTACTCGCCGCCCTCGACGTCCCAGATGGCAGGGGTGAGCAGCTTGACGCCGAGCTCGTCGCAGCGTGAGGAGAGGAGCTGGACCTGCTCCTTGACGACCGGGTCGTCGTGATCGACACCGTAGTTGAGGATGAGCTCGAGCGCGGCGAGGGTCTTGAAGTGCGAGGCGATGGAGGGGATGGCGAGGAGGGAGAAGAGGATAAGGAGGTCGTTCAGGCCGATGTAATGGAGGGAGAGAATGCGCAGAGACGGCGGTGGGAGAGGTAGAGAGTCGCGGGTGAGGTGGTCGCGGATTCTGAGCTCGGCGGTGTCGATTTTGGGGAAGAGGGGAAAGAGATCGCCTAGGGAAGTGCTCGTGACGGAAAGGGTTGCGGCGAAGTGACGGAGGCGAGGGAAGGGCAGGGTGAGGTGATCTCGAAGAATGAACGGCTTCTTCTCAGGAGTGGCCACCTTGATGTCAAGGCGCAGAACCTCGAGGGTATCGAGAGACGGACTGATGAGGACGGGAAGGAGGAAATCGGCAAAGACGGTGTATGTTGTCCAGTTGTCGACGAGGCCACCGATGGAGAGCTGCCTGAGTCGCAGATGGGGCGGAGTGGCGAGGGGGAGGAGGTCGTCGGAGGAGGGGTACATCTCGGGAATCGAGAAGGCGAGTGTCGTAAGGCTCGGCGCCGCCTTGAGCATGTCCACAAGATCGTCAAGGTAGGCGGTCTGCGGAAGCTGGACCGTGAGACTTCCGAGAGCGGTGAGCGGGCCCAGCTCGTCCAACAATTGCAGCAAGACCGGGCCCATCAGCTCGGCCTCTGGAATCGGTGGCTTCGGCTCAGCCTGGGCCCCTTCGCCTGGCTCGGCGCCCTCGTCGTCGTCCTCTTCTACCGCCTGCCAATACCGGGAACGGGTAGGGAAGGCGACGTTGAGAGACGTGAGATGCGGCAGTGTCCGGCGAAGGAGATCCGGCCAGATGGTCAAGCGGAGGTGAGTCCCGCTGACGCGTTCCTCTGGACTCTCGACGGCGGCGCAGGACAGCTGCTCGTAGGGACCGACGGCTGGACCTCGCTCGGCTGAGAACCGCAGGACCTTGACCCCTGACGCCGGGGCACCATTGCGAAGGCGGTTCAGGACGCGGACGTAGGAGTGGTCATCGACAAGGCGGAGGAGGAACGGGCGGGAAAGCCGGTGCCAGGTCTTGCAGACGCGCTCGAGGGGGGGAGAAGAGGTCGCATGGTTGAAGAGGGAGGATATCTTCGAGTTGGCTGTCGACGTTGCAGGTGACGGCCGAGACGTCGTCGTAGAGGTGCTGAAAGATGCGGGTGACGACGTCGTCCGGAAGGGTGCGAGGGGCGTAGGCGGCGAGAGGCTGCTGGAAGGAAAAGATTGGCAAGCAGGACGAACTAAGACGAGCTCAGACAGGACGTACGGGGAGTCCTTCAGCTCGAACGTCAGCCATGACTTCGACCGTCGAGTCGGAGATGGCGCGGTCGACGAGAGGGTGAGGGGAGAGGGTGAGGGGAGAGGCGAGGCGCGGAGAGGGGGGAAAATGGCGACGGGCGCGGCGGGCGCGGTCCGACTGCAGAGAGAGGGTCAGTCAAGGTAAGTGAAAGAGTGCATCAAGCGAAAGTGAGCTCACCTTGCTTGTAGCGGCTTGTTGCGACCAGCTGAGGGGATCGAGGAACAGTCGGCGAAGAATGGCGAGGACGATGACGATGAGGGCGGCGACTCCGTGAGCGGGTCAAAAGCGCGTGCTTAAAGCAGTCTAGCAAGTCGAAGCAGCCCTCGAGCGTTATCGAGTGGCAGAGAAGAGGAAGAGAGCGACGACTCGCTTGTTGGCTTCTTCCCTCGTCGCTGCAACTGCTTGACTGCGCTGATAGTGTAACCACTAGCTCGCGTTCCTTCTCTCGACCACCCTCCACGCTTGACCCGCTCGCTCCACCCTCTTCCTCGTCTTCATCTCCTCCTCCCGACTCTTCATCAGTTCGCGCCTCTTTCTCCCCTTCGAGTTTTCGAGATGAGCCAGACGACCGCCGGACCGTGTCTCGTGTGTGGGGAGGAGACGACGACTCGGTGCGAGGCCTGCTGTCAAGCCGACATCGACCTCTTCTTCTGCTCAAGGGAGCACCAGCGACTCGTGCGTCCCCCTTTGCTCCTCTCTCTCTTCTCCTAACTCGCGCTGACCCTTTTCCTTCGTAGCTTTGGCCTGTACACAAGAAGGTCTGCGGACCCGGCAAGGCAAACCCGTTCATGTGGCCTGACCTTTCGCAAGACGAGGCGGACGAGGCGAAGAAGCACCTCCAAGTCCAGACTGGTGCACGGTCGGCCGAGAAGACAGCGCGAGATCTTCAGCGCTGCTTTGAGCTCATTGGGCTTGGCGTTGCCGAGCAGCCCGTGCGTTACTTCTCCCGCCTCTTCGCCCCGACCACCCCCTTCTCGCGGCCGAATTGCTCATATACTCACCCCCACCTTGCAGTTCTTCATCGACAGTCTCGTCGCCGGCCGATCCTTGCCTTTCCCGCCCTCTCTGAAGCAAGTCGGCCTGCGCCTCGTCCGCTCCTGCGTGTCCCTCCGCCGCAGACAAGCAGGCGAGGAGGACTCCTACCCTTTCGGCACGACACGGGCCTTCGGCACTGCCTCCAGCCTCTCTCGCATGTTCAGCGACCGCGTGATGCAATGCCTCGACTCGCTGCCGGTCTCTGTCAGCCGGCTTCATCACTTTTTTCTCGCTTGGCTGTCGCTGAGCGAGCTCATCGACTTTGACGCACCGAGCGACGAGGCCAAGCGGGCCGAGCTGACAGAGTACAGGACGCGGGCAGCTCGGCGGACCTTCCTCTTCGTTGAAGAGGTGATTGCGGCGACTCACCCTGCCGAGGCAAGGCTGTTCACGGAGGTCTCCGATCAGCTGGTCCAGGCTTCGAACACGCACGCCGGGACGGTCGGAGCTGCCAGCTCAGTGTGACCGGGCTTCCTGGGCGCTTCTCCACCACCTTTGTACCGACCGACGACGTTGTTTGTTTCTCCGCCAGTTCCTCACTCGTAGTCGAGAGGCTCACGCCTTCAACCCTCAGCCGCCGGTCGCTTGCCAGAACAGAGAGCTGATGTACAATAGTTGCAAGCCATCGTCGGGCTAGTACGAGAGAAAGAGAAAAGGGGGAGAAAAAACAACGAGGATTTTTGGGCGTCCTCCTCCGTCCGCGGCTCCTGCTCCCTCGCTCCCTCCTCCCTCCCTCCGTCCTATTCTTCACCGGCCGCGCGCACCGAGACAGAGCAAGGCCGGAAGCCTTACAGCCCACGCCCGCGCCCGCGCCCGCCCCGCCCGCGCCCGCCCCGGCCGCCGCGGTCGCCGCGTCCTCGGGGGGCACCGCGGGCAGCCTGAGATGGGCGTAGGAGAGAGAGAGGGAGAGAGAGGAGAGAGGGGGAGGGAGTCAGTCTTGTCTCCCGAGAGGAGAAAAGGAGCGGAAACGGAGAGTGCAGAGAAGAAAGGCGGGAGGAAGGAGGGAAAAGACAGGCGAAGTGTGTGAGAGAGAGAGAAAGGAGAGAAGACGCACCCCGGCCTTCTTCTTCGGTTTCGGCGCATCGTCGATGAGGAGCGTGTCGAGCGGGAGCGAGTCGGGCAGGATGAAGTAGCGCACGTTGTTGCCGCGGATCGCGAGCGAGTCGAGCGCCTGCGGCTCGCGCCCGCGCACCGTCAGCTTGACCGTCTTGAGGTGCGTGTTCATCGAGGGGTCGACGCCTGGGAGAAGGACAGGGTCGAGGAAGGTGAGGAGGGGAGGAAGGGGAGAGGCGGGAGGGGTGCAGCGGTCCAGGGTGAGGCGGGAGACAGGAAGAGAAGGGCACTGGTCAGCTCCCCGCTCTCGCAGACTCTTGCACCTCGGACCGCACCAAGGGAAAGAGAGGGAGACGAACCGGTGATGGTGCCGTGGACGGTGGTGCCGTTCTTGAGCTCGATCGTGACCGTCTCGTTGTTGAGCTTCATCTGCACGGGCGCGCACGAAGCAAATGGTCAGCGCGACAGACAGCAGGGGGAGGTGAGGGAGGGGACGAACCAAGAACCTGGAAGACGGCGCGGGGGAGGCGGAGAGTGAGGGAGTCAGTCCGAGTGAGCATACTGTTGGTGTTCGAGGTGGATGTGCGAGTGCTGGTGCTGTTGTTGGTGCTGGAGACGGCCGAGTGACTGCCCCCGCCTGCAGCTCGCCCGACCCGCATCCCGCTTCTCCCTTGCCGCCCGACCAGCTGGCTCGTTCCCCTGACTGTCCTTGTCCCCACTGAGCTCGTTGTGAGGCGTGTCGAGGGTGTTGCGAGGTAGTTGGTGTCGGCGGATGGAGGGGGAGGGGGACGAGGTGGTGGGAAGACAGAGCGGCCACTGCGGCTGCATACGAGAGCACGAGAGAGTAGGACTGTGAGTGCGCACCTGACCAACTTCATCTTGACGGCGTGTAGAGGGGTGGAGTGGGGGAAGAGCGACCTTGACCTCGTCGAGGAGGAAGCAGGTTGGCAGCCGACCACAACCCTCGCTCGGCTCAGACGCCCACTGCACACGCTCAGACTCTTGCTTCCGCTTCCCTTACGTTGCCCTTACCGAGCCCGAGCGCGTCCACCCAACCCTCACCTGGCTCCACCACCTCGTCCTCCTCAGCCGACTTGCGCCTCGTCAACCGCACGAGCGGTCGATGCCTCCTCGTATACATTCCCAGCACGACTGCCTGAGCGCGACGCACAATACCATCGGACGCTCGCGGCGGGCTGCGTTCACTCTGCCTTCTGCCATCTCCGCCTCTTTCCCCTTCCGTCACTGACACACTCTCCTGCGTTGACCATTTCAGCCGAGCGGTATCTCCGTGTCCCTACGCATCTGCTGGTAGACGGGCCGTCCTCTTTGGCGCAAAGACGAGCTTCCTCCCGGGCCTTTTCCTCGCTGTCGCTGCTGTCTCGCTGCTTCTTGCCCTTGCGTCCTCCCTTGGGTGAGCTATCTTCCGGTCACCGACGTGTCCTCGTCAGGACGGACCACAAGAGAGCGCATCGTAGACGAGTCCGGCGGTGGTGGACATCAGGAGAAGGGAAGAAGGTGCTTGAAGAGGAGGAAAAGGCGGCTCGCCTGGTCAATCTCTGCGGTAGCCTACATAGACGAGCTGCAACGCCCCTGTTCACCGCACTGTCCTTCCTTAGAGTTGCTGTCCGTCTCTCGAGCCGGGTCCTCCCCACCTCCACCTCTTGCTCGTCTCTCTCGCTCCTGCACTCTCCCCTGCTCCTGCTCCACCGCTGCCGCGCGTCCTGATGCTGGATCTGAGTACGCAGGGTGACCCCGGGCAGGCGTCCGACCTGCTGGTGCTGGATCCGGACGGGGTGCACCGCCTGTTCACCGAGTTGGGCTTCCCGCACTACCACGACCAGCTGCAAGGTGCGCCTGCTCTCCCACCGCATCCAACTCGTCTGTATTGACCACCCCACCGAACAGAACACGGCATCACGGGCGAAGTGCTCGTGCACCTCGACCACGCCGCGCTCAAGGACGTCGGCGTGCACAGCGTCGGGCAGCGCCTCGCCATCCTCAAGACCGTCTACGACCTCAAAGTACGACAGAACATCCCCATCGAGGAGGGCCACTACGTCCCCCCGTGTCCGTCTTCTCACTTCCTCCCTCTCTCCCTCCTCGACGTTGATCGGGCTGACCCTGCTTCTGCTTCGTCTGCAGCCGAGGAGTGGGACCTCGACCGCCAGCTCGCATCGCAGCAAGTCCTCGGCCTGCTCTCCGAGCGCGGTCCGTCTCTGTCTCCTGCCTCTTTCCCTCCCGCCCCACCTTGATCGCACCGCTGACCCTTTCCTTTCCGTGGGTCCTCGATTCTGACCCGCAGACGATCGCATCCGCAATCTCGAGACGGAGGTGCATTCGCTCCATGCAGCGCTCATCAACCTGCGGGAGGAGACGCTCAGCCTCGCTCGTTCCGCCGGCGGCCTCGGGGGCAAGGTCTGTTCCCCTCTCCCCTTCCTCCGGCTATCGATCTACGCTTACGATAGTCAATCCGACCAGCCCCGCCCGAACGTCCGCTCGCCGACCGCGCCCACCTTCCCGCACCCCCTCTCGAACGCCTCGACCCTCTCGCGCTCTTCGTCTACTCCATCTCGCCCGCGCAACCTCCCGCCCGTCGCCGCCGCCGCGGCGCAGACGCTCGCTCTGCCAGGCGCCGGCCCGCTGCCGGACAGCCCGGCGAGCCCGGTTGTCGACTCGCCGCGCCTCATCGGCGCGGGCGAGTACCAGTCGCAGCAGGGGCCCGGGCTGCACGCCCACACGCATGGGCAGCAGCTCCACGGCGCGGGGCAGGAAGGCGGGCCGCCGAGCGTGATGACGACGCTGCACCCGGGCGAGTTCAGCATCAACGGCGTCGCGACGCCGACGACGCCGACCGCGCCGATGCTAATCCACCCGGACTCAGCCGCGTCGGGGACGAGCCCGCTCGCGCCTCTCTCCGCCAACCCGCTCACCAGCCCGTCGACGCTCCTCACCGCGCCGACCTCGTCCCGCCCGTCCACGTCGTCCGCCGACGGCCACTCGGCCCTCTCTGCCTCGACCCTCTCCCCTCCGTCCTCCTCCTCCGCCGTCTCGGCCCGCCCGTCAACCCGCGACGGCGCGTCGTCCTCCGCCTCAGCCTCGGCCGACAACCCGTACCGCTCCTTCCGGGTGACGCTCGAGGACCCGTGCTACAAGGTCCTGCCCGCGGCGCTCAAGAAGTACAAGATCAACGACGACTGGCGGCTGTACGCGCTCTTCATCTGCTACGGCAACACGGAGCGCTGCCTCGCGTACGACGAGAAGCCGCTCCTCCTGTTCCAGAAGCTTAAGGAGAGCAACGACAACCCCGTCTTTATGCTCCGGCACATCAAGGACATCAAGAGCCCGATCGCGGTCGCGAGCGCGAAGCACGCCGCGAGGCGCGAGAAGCGGCCTCCGGGCATTGGCGGCGGCGTCGAGCGGAGCTTGATGGGCGTCACGAGGGACGGGACGCCCGCGCCCCCTTCTTCGGCGACCTCGCCGGCGAACGGGCTCGCGCCGAACGCGCGCCCGACGCGGCTGCACCACCCGCCCGTGCTCCTGCCCGTCGGGAAGGAGCGGGAGAAGGCCGAGGGCGGCGGTGAGGCGGGAGACGGAGCGGCGGGCGCGGCGAGGGAGCCGGAGCCCGAGAGGAAGAACGGGTACTGCATCGCGATTTACCCGTACTTGGCGGAGAGGGAGGACGAATTCGATGTCGCTGTCGGGGACAGTGCGTCTTCCCCTCCTCTCCCTTTTTCCGTCCTCCCCGTTCTGATCCGGCTTGCTGTGACCAGCCTTCGTCATCCTCTCCAAGACCAAGGGCTGGTGGGTCGTCCACCGCGACTCGCCGCCGCCCTCCTCGTCCTCCACCTCCGCCGCCGAACCCGCTGCGCGCAAGTCGGCCTGGGTCCCGGCCGGCTGCCTCCTCGAGACCTCGATCCCGCCCCTCTCTCTCCTCTCCTCCTCCTCCGACTCGCCCTCTTCCTCCTCGAAGCTCCCTCCCGGCGGGCCAACCTCAGCCGGCGTCCCCCCGCACGAAGGCAACGCCGCCTCGGTCCCGATCCTGCCCTCGTACGTCGTGAGCGTCTCGACGCCGGGCGTGTGCCTCATGGACTACGTCCCGAGGGGGCAGGGCGAGCTTGAGGTGCGCAAGGGCCAGCCGCTCAGGATCTTGAAGCGGTACAACCACTGGAGCTATGCGATCAAGGACGACGGAGGAAGGGGGTGGGTGCCGAGTTGGTGCGTCGTCGGCTTCTCTTACCGTACTTCCTGCTGTCTTTTCGCTTTTGAGCGACATTCGGCGGCATTAAGCTCTTCAGAGGCGCAACGCTCACTACCCCTCCCCTTCTCCTTCCTGCCTGCAACAGGTTCTGCGGCCGCGCCAACAAGGGCGACGGCACGCCCACGACGCCGACCATCTCGGCCTCGGGCGCCGCCTCGCAAGCCACGGCCTCCGCCACCCTGAACGCCTCTTCCTCCTCTTCCGCACCTTCCTCGACTCTCGCGCTCACGCCCTCGACCCTCTCGTCCTCGACCTCCGACCCCTCGTCCTCGTCCTCGACGGCCACGAGGCCCTCGACCGCGCCAGGCTTGGGCAGCCTGAGCCGAAAGCCGAGCCTGAGCGTCTCGACGGCGTCGACGAGCGTCGCGGGCGCGAAGAGCGCCGGCGCGGCGGCGGAGGGGGTGGGGAGCTTGGCGCAGGCGGAGGCGGCGGGAGGGGCGGATGGGGCGGCGGAGAGGAAGGAGGAAGGGACGGGGTAGGATTGCGTTGGGGGGAAAGAGGGGACGGACAGACGCGGATGGAGTCTTGCCTACATACACACTTGGCGGAGGCGCGCACGGAACGGAGTTCTCGATTTCTACGCTTCCGCCGGGCTTTCCAGCAGAGAGTCCGCGTTTCTTGCTGAGAGCAGGAGCAAGGTGAAGCGGGCGTTGCAGTTGTTGGAGTAGACAGACACTCGCTATGTATGCTGTTCATGTGCTCGCTCTCGCGGCAGACTCGGTGACGAGGAAAGGGGAGTCCGACCGAAAAAAACGCTCCCTGCTTTTTGTGCTACGGCTCCTCCAACCTCTGCACGAAGCGCAGCAACGCCTGCCCCACCTCCGGTGCCGCCTTTTGCACTTCTTCTGCGATAAGAGAGATGAGACGCTTCTTCGCTCCGGATTTCTGCGCAAGAGAAGGGCGGTCCGGCAGAGACGAGACCTTGTCAGAAGGCGGAACGGTGTCGAGGTAGGTGAAGGCGAGGAGGTTGTGGTGCAGCATACTGTAAAAGGGTGGAAGCGGCTGTGAGCCAATTGGCGGGAGAGAGTAGCCGACTGCGTGGGCAGCACGACGGAGAGCCTCCTCGCGGGCGGATTGGCGCGGGAAAGTCGCGCTCTTCCGCCATTCGAAAGCTGCGGCTCGGACGACAACGAGGACGTCCTGCTTGCCAGACGAGGTGGGGCATACTTGACCCACGAGAGTGTCGATGAGGCCCTACAAGGGGGAAATGTCATTTTGCCAGCAGAGGGGAACGAGGTAGAGCAGAGGCGCACCGGGTGGCTATCGCTGCTGACCTTCATTGCGTCAAAGCAGATCTGGAGGCAGATCGTGCAGCCGGAAATGTTCGCGAACGGAGTCTTCAGATGCGCCTTCGCCTCGTCCGCCTCGTCTTGCGAAAGGTCAGGCCAGGTGAAGGGATTGGCCTTGCCAGGTCCGCAGACCTTCTTGTGAATGGGCCAGAGCTACGTAAGAAGGGAGTCAGCCTGCATCAGGAGAGGAGAGAGGAGGAAAGCGAGACGCACAAGTCGCTGATGCTCCCTCGAGCAGAAGAAGAGGTCGATGCCAGCTTGACGGCAGGCTTCGCAACGCGTCGTCGTGTCGTAACCGCACACGAGACACGGACCGGCCGTCGTCTGGCTCATCTCGAAGGCTTGCAAGGGAGGAGGAGGCGAGAACTGATGAGGAGTGGGGAGGAGGTGAGGGAGACGAAAAAAAGGGGTGGAGTGAGCGAGAGAAGCGTGGAGGCTGACAGAGTAGGTACGCGTGAGCTAGTGAGCACTCTGTCAGTGCAGTCGAGCGGTTGCAGCGATGAGGGAAGAAGCCAACAAGCGAGTCGTCGCTCTCTTCCTCTCCTCTGCCACTCGATAACGCTCAGAGGCTGCTGCGACTCGCTGTACCGCTCAAGATCACCTTCAGGGACAAGCGCACGAAGCCACCGCCTTCACCGTCCCCTTCGCGTGCTTCGGACGCGTCCTCCTCGACTCCCTCAACTGGAAGCCTGAAGCTGCCGCGGCCAAGGTGCGCACCGGCCGATAGCTTCATCCCGGTCACTCACCCTAGCTGACCCTCCTACCGCAGCACGACCGCGCCCCTCGCATTACAAGCTGCTTCCCGACCTTCTCCTCATCCTCACCCTCGCCCTCGTCGGCCACACCGAGCGATTCCGCTACTCCTCGGGTGCGCCGAATCTCTCCCCAGATCTCGTGCACGCGACTGACACTCGTCCTGCTTCCAGGCCTTCTCGCTCACCACCCTCGACTCGACTCTCCCCCTCCGCCATGTCCTTCTCTGCTCTCCCCGTCGAGCTCAAACAGCACATCCTCGCCATCGTACGAGTGAACGACACCATCGCCGGAGAGTCACACCGCTCCCGGTCGTCCGCCTCCGGGCAGACATGGATGCGCCCCGCGTCGGCGCTCTACTCCTCAAACCCGCGAGTATGGGACGCGTGGTTCGGCTTCGGCGCGCTCGCCTTGTCTTCTGTCAACAAGGAGATGCGCTCGATTGGTCGATCTCTTGTCTTCAACGTGAGCTGATTTGCGCACTTCTCTTGCCGGTCCCGCTAATTCTCGCTTCTTGCAGCCTCTCGACCTCGGCAACCTCCTGATCGACGAGCTCGACGATTGCTTCCGCTCTCCCGTCGGTGACTCGTGCCACTCGGTCATTCTCAACATCCCCATCACCGAGGACTCGCTCACCCACACGGCGTGGAAGCCGGACAAGCTCGCGCTCGATGCGCTCAAGACGACCCTCGACCGCTTGACGACTCTCCCGAAGCTCCGGAGCGTCATCATCCCCGAGACGTACGAGTGCATCGACGCGCTCAAGCGGCTTCTCGTCAAGGACAAGTCGTACTCGATCTACTCGATGACGGACTCGGACAGCGACGAGGATCCGTACGGCTACGACGACGACTACGGCTCCATCGGAGCAACGAACGAGGAGGAAGAACCGCCCGCGCCTAGGCCGCCCGTGCAAGACCCGAAGCTCGCCCTCGCCAAGCTCGCCGCCCAGGTCTCCTCATGGACGTTCCCGGCAAACCTTCCGCACGAAGTCGCGATCAAGGTCCTCTCCCTTTCGCCGTCGACGATCCAGCACCTCGCCTTTCGACGGCCCCAGATGAAGCGGGACGGAACGAGCCCGTTGAGCCCCAAGAACCAGGACCTCCCCGCGGCGATGGCTTCCTGCGTCAACCTCAAGTCCCTCGAGATCTGGAGCAGGGTGGGCGACGTGGAGAAGAAGACGGTCGCTTCCTCCTGGAGGTCCCTCGCAGCGACCCCGCCGCCGATCACTCGCCTCACTCTCCACCTGAACGGCTGCGACAGCCGACTTCTCGCCTTCATTGCCTCTCTCTCCAGCCTCCGCCATCTCGAGCTCGATTACTATCACCCGCGGCGCTTTGTGACCGGCGTTGGCGAGGTGACAAGCCTCGGACCGGCCACTGTCGTCTACCGCAGCTCCGGCCTCACCATGCTCGTCAAGCTTCTTCCCCTCGTCCTCCTCCCATGCCTCGATACCCTCGTCATCGAACTCGTCGAGTCTCCCACACCCAGCCACATTCCGGAGCTCGCCGCCCTTCTCCCGAAGTCTGCACCCTCCCTCCGCACCCTCGTCCTCTCGCGGGGCGGAAAAGCCCCGCTCTGGTCCGCCGCCTACCTCGACCAACTCTGTCAGACCCTCAACTCTTCCATGCCGACCCTCCGCGTCGTTAGTGACTGCGCAGAAGACCTCGCCTCGCCGGCGGAGGCCACCTCGAGGACCGCGACGACGACCGAAGAGCGAGTCTCGTCGAGGTCGTCAACGGTCGAGCTGCTCGAGTGGGCGGTGAGGGAGGCGCGGAAGGCGGAGCAAAGAGGAGATGCGGGGATGTCGAGGATGTTGATGGGCAGCACGAGCGAGGTGGAGCGGCTGCGGGGGTTGCTGGAGGGGTAGACGTGTGCACGCGGACCATTGGACAGGTCAAGCAGCTAGTGGTCGTTCTCGTTCGTTTCGAACTTTCGGGAACGTCGCTCTCTCGCAGGGTCCATTGCTCTTTGGGAGAAAGCACGGCACTGTCCGCATGTTCTCGAGCAGGGTGCTGGCCGAGACAGAGACGAGGGGAGATGACGGGACGGTGCGGATGCTGCTCTCAAGCTTGAACGACACGCGGCTGCTCAAGCAGGCGCTCGAGGACTGATGGAGGACAGCGAGTGCGGTTTTTTCTTCTTCTTTCCTTCCTATCGCCTTCCTGACCTTCCATCTCTTTTTCGCTTCGCAGGCGTTCTTCGTGGTAGTCGTGTAGAGTTTGTGGAGGTGCAACGTATTTCTTCTGCGCCGTCCAAGAGCGAGGAAGGCATCCACAGCTTCTTAGTGCGCTCTCTCTTCTTCTCGCTCTGGTAGAGACAGCGCAGACCTAGCTTCAATTGCTTGTAGAGTTTAGGGTAGCGAGAGAGATGATAACGCTTCTGGGTAAATCAAGGAGGAAAAGGAGAGAGAAACAAAACCGACGACGACGACGACCTTTTTAAGGTACCCACGCTTCGCAAAAGTGTCCATCCACCCTGACCGTAGACGCGCCATCCCGATCTACCCAGCCCTTTGTACGCCCGAGAACCAAGTTACCCGGAAAGAGAGACCCCCCTTCTTCAACCCCAAATCGACGTCCCAAACGCTGGCCGCCCGCCCTTCCCTCCTCCCTCGGCGCCGAAGCTCGCCCGCCTCCCACCGCCTCCGCCCTGGTGAGCGTGCGCGTCCTCGCCGCCGCCCGCGCCGGAGCGGTCGAGCGACACGGCGGCCTCGAAGCGCTTGCGCAGTTCCTCCGCGCCGCCGCCGCCGCCGCCCTCTCCCGCCGCGACGGCCGCGACGTTGAAGCTCCTCCTCCGGTGCTGGAGCTCGTCGACGCCTCCAACCGACGCAAACGCGCTGGCCGAGCCCGCGCCCGCGCCGCCGGGGTTGGCCGTACTCGGCCTCGAGCTCGCGGCGCCGTTCTCGCTCGGGCTGAGCCCCTCGGCCCAGCCGGGCTGCAGCAGCGCGCTCGGCGCCGTCGGGCTCGCGCCGACGCTCAGCGCGCTCGTGCTCGTCGTCGAGTTCGAGTCGGCCGCGGCGAGCGACCCGCGCGGGAAGAGCGCGGCCGGGTCCGACTTGCTGTGCCCGGCGAGGCCCGGCCTCGCACCAGAAGGAGCAGCGGCGGCGACAAAGTCGGGCGAGAGGGGTGGGGCGGAGGCGGACGCGCCGAAGGTGGTCGAGGTCGAGATGGACGGGAATGCAGAGGCGGCTTTCTGGGTGGGCAGGGGCGGACGGTCCGACTCGGCGGCGGCGGCAGCCGAAGCCGGAGCGGCGGGAGGCGAGGTAGTCGTCGGCGGGACAGGCGGGAAGTACGACGGCTCGTCCTGCTTCGGCGTCACTTCCTTCACGTCCCGCTCCTGCTCCTCCTCGTGCACCCCGTTCTGCTGCATTCCAAGCTGCTGCTGCTGCTGCTGGTGCGGCTGCTGCAGCCCGCTGAACTGCCGGTAGTGCTGCGCGTGCCCGCCGTACGCCGCCTGGTGGTAGTAGCCCTGGTACCCCTGCGCCGCGGGCGGGAACATGGGGTTGAACCCCGTCCCGGGCGCGCCGGGGGTCTGCGCCCACCCGGGCGTCTGGGGCACGCCGCCCTCTCCCGGTCCAAAGAACGGGCTGCCCGGTCCCAGTCCCGGCGAGAAGGGGCCCACACCCGGCAGGCTCACCGCGGCGCCGCCGCCGATGTTGATCCCGGGGCTGAAGAGCGCGCCAGGGTGCAACGGCGGCGTCGGCGCCGCAAAGGGCGCGAACGTGAAGGCCGGCATCGAGGGCGTCATGGGGGGCAGCCCGCGCGTGTGGAGCGGGGAGAAGGGCCCGCCCGAGCCGCCGGCGGTGGGCTGGCCGGACGCGGCCTGCGCGGCGGCGAGCGAGAAGGGCAACGGAGGGGGCATCGCGATGCGCGACGGCGCGAAGGGGTGGTGCGGCTTGCTGCTCGGCTGCGAGGGCGGGGACGGGGCGGTCGCCGAGGGAGACGAGGCGGCGAGAGGCGCGCCGTCGCCTGGCGCGCCGCTCGTTGTGGGCCGGACGTCGCTCCCGCTCCGGGCTGTCGAGGGGCGAGGGGCCGCCTCGGGGACGATCGATCCGGATGGGAAGGCAGGCGCGAGCGCGGGCGAGCCGTTCGTCGGCGGGGAAGACAGCGAGCCAAAGACCGGGTTCGAGCCCAGCGGGGAGGGTTGCGGTGCCTGAGCTTGCTGTTGCTGTTGCTGCGGCTGGTAAGAGTGCTGCTGCTGAGGCTGGAGCTGCGGCGACCCTTGCTGTTGCTGCTGCTGCTGCTCAAAGCCCGAGACGGTGCGCTGCGGGAAGGCCGGCATCGGGACGGGCATGACGAACTGCTGCTGCTGCTGCTGCTGGTTCTGGTGGTGCGCGTGCTGGTGCTGCTGGTGGTGACCGTTCATGTAGGGCGACGACGACGGACCGTTGCCGTTGTTCGCGTTCGGGTTGCCGTGGATGCCCGCGCCGGAGAACTTGTCGAAGTGGACCTGCGAGCGCAGAGAGCGTCATTCACTTGCCTTTCACCCATCTCTCGCTTCTTCCCACGAGGAGAGCGAACGAAGAAGAAAGAGAGCGAGTCTCAGACGCACCTTCAGCGCCCGCCCGTTGAACTCGTACCCGTTGAACATGCCCACGGCGCGCTCGGCGTCCTGCGGCGTCGCAAACAGGACCGAGCCGAACCCGCGCGAGCGGCCGTCGGGCCCCTGGGCGATGTCGGCGCGCAGGACGGAGCCGGCGCCGCGCATCAGGTCCTTGAGCTCCTGCCATTGGCAGTTGAAGGGGAGCTGTTTCCGAGCGAGAGTGGGCGAGTGGGGCGTGAGAAACGCTCGTCCGTTTGAGGGAGGACGGAGTAGACGAGGGGGCTGAGAAGAAGGAAACGAGCACGCACGTTCCCAACGAACAAGTGCCGGTTCGTGTACTGCGCCGGGAGCGGGCTCGACGCCGGGCGGGGCTGCTGGGCCTGTTGGTCGCACATGCGTGTTCCGCCTCGAATCTCCATCAGTCTTCTTCCCGCTCTCTTCCGCCCGAATCGCAAAGAAGGAGGCAGAAGGGGGAAAGAGGAACGCACAGCATAGTAGCTCATCAACCCGCCGTGCACTCCTCCCACGCCGCCGACTCCCTGCGACGCCGGCACCGCGTACCCCATCGGGTGCATCCCGACCCCTCCGACGCCGCCGAAGCCTCCGAGCCCGCCCATCATAGGAAGCATCGCGACCCCGCCGTTCGGGAGGGCCATGACGGGCACTTGCATGTACGCGACTTGGCCCTGCTGCTGAGGAGGAGGAGGCGGGGGACCTTGCTGCTGCTGTTGCTGGGCAAGCTGGAGCTGCGGCGGGACGTCGCCTGGCCCGGCTGAAGGCGGGGGGATGGCCGGAGCGGGAGAGGGGGAGGGGGAGCGCGGATCGACGGGCGAGGGCGAGGGCGAGGAAGGGGAAGGGGCATCGCCGCCGGAGGGCGAGGAGGAGGTCGGCGGAGGAGGGGGCTGGAGGAACGGCGAGCCCGCCGAGGAGGACGGGCGGAGCTCGTGCGTCGGGCTGAGGTTTGGAGCGCTCTGGCTCTGCCCTTGCTGCTGCTGCTGGAGAGGAGGCACCGACGGCGGAGGAGGGGGAGGCGGTGGAGGTGCGAGGAAGCTCTGCCCGAGCGGAGACGGGACAGGGATGAGCATCGTCCCACCCACGCCAGGGTACGCCGCCATAAGGTGCGGATGCGGTGGCGGGGGCGGCGGCGGTGGCATCGGGACGGGGCTACCGCGCTGTCCCTGCTGCTGCTGGCGCTGCCGCTCGCGCTCGACCTGCTGCTGGCGATTCGCCTCGGCGAGCGCCAAGGCGCCCGTCGGGTCCTGCGCGTCGACGCGCNCGAGGACGCGTGTCTGCCACGTGAAGCCGTGGTAGGTCTGGATCGCCTTGGCGGCGTCGTCGGAGCGCGCGAAGAGGACGACGCCGAAGCCGCGCGAGCGGCTGAGGGTGGGCGGAGTCGTCGGATAGGGAAGAAGGAAGGTGGACGGAGGGAAGAAGGAAGGTGAACGGAGGGAAGAGGAAGAAGGAAGAAAGAACAGGGAAGGAGGAAAACAGGGTCAGTATAGAAGGGAGAAAAAGGCCGTGGAGAAAACCAGCGCACCCATCAGTCGGCGATAGCGCGACGTCCGCGCGCAGGACGGTGCCGCACTTGCGCATGAGGTCCTTCTGCTCGTCGATCCATCTCGTCAATAGGGGAAGAAAAGGGAGGGAGGGGGAGAGGAGAAGCGCACCAAGTCCTGCCACCTGACCCTGAACGGCAGGTTGCTGACAAAGAGCTGCGTGCGCGTGTCGCCCTGCTGCTGCTGCTGCTGCTGCTGGCCCATCGCGCCCAGTCCTCCTCCTCCTCCGAGCGCGAGCCCTGCTGCTGCCCCGTTTGGAAAGGGCGACCCGGCGAGCGCGCGCTGCTGCTGGTGGTGGTGGAGCGGGAGGGCGGCGCTGGTCGAGTGAGACTGCGGGAGGGGCGGACGCGTCGCTCCTGGTCCTGCTCCCCCTGGCGGTGCTCCTAATCCAGTCGCGCCGGTTCCCTGGGGTAGGTGCGCGTGCTGTCCGAGCGGGTTGGACGGTGCCGAGTCGTGGTGCTGGAGGTGTGGTGGCGGTGCTGGGTGGGAGAGCAGTGGGAGGGGCGAGTGGGTGCGTGGTGAGGGCGAGTGGTGGTGGGGAAAGGGCGCGGCGGGAGCGAGAGGGAGAGGAACGGCGAGCGACATGGACGGGGGCGAGAAGGGTCCGCCCGGAGGCTGAGGAGGGTCGCTCTGCCGAGGCTGTCGAGCAGGAAGAGGGAGACGGAGAGAAGCGAGACGAGAGTTGGCGCGCGAGGCGAGGCGGAGGCGGGGAGAAGGGCACAACGGATCGAGGGCGAACCGGGGCGTCAGTCAGGCTACGGCGGGCAGAGCGAGAGGGAGCCGGACCTGATCCATGCCGCCTTGCCCTCGATTCGATCCACGCCCGAGACAGAGACGAGCCAGAGTTGGTCGTCGCGCGCTGCTCTCCTCGAGCAAGCAAGCCAATCCTCACCTCGCGACTCTCGCTTCGCACGCTGCACTCGCACGGCCATGTCGTTCACTCGGCAGGCCACCTCCCTCGCCCGCTCCCTGCGAGCTTCCCCGTCCCCGTCCTCCCCTCTCCTCGCCCGTGCTTTCTCGTCCTCATCTCCCTCCTCCTCAACACCACCACCCACACCCTCACAGACCACCATCACCCGCCCCGACCTCAACCACCCCTCCCTCGCCTACCTCCGCCACCTCGCCCAGCAACAAAACGGCGACCTCTCGCCCTTCTCCCCCGTCCTCGACCCGCACCCCTCCAAGCACTTCCAGTCCCCCGCCGCCCTCCGCCCCGGGCAAAAAGGCGACGTCAGCGTCACCCTCTTCAACGACACCCCCAACAACGCGGGCTACCAGCAGCCCCGCCCCTCGGACGACCTCCTCGATGGCCTCCCCGGCGAGGACGACTCGGTCGCGCACCTCGCCCAGGTCACCCAGCTCTCCGCGGGCGAGATCCGGAGCCTGTACCGCTTCCCGCTCGTCGTCAAGCGCGTCGTCACCATGAAGAGCAAGGGCAAGATGCCGTCGATGTACGCCTTGACCGTCGTCGGCAACGGCCACGGCCTCGTCGGCGTTGGCGAGGGCAAGGACGACACGGCCCAGAAGGCCGTCCAAAAGGCCTTCTCCCAGGCCGTCCGCTCGATGGACTACGTCGAGCGCTACGAGGGCCGCACCGTCTGGGGCACGATGCGAAGCAACTTTGGCACGTGCAAGATCGAGATGCGCTCCCGGCCGCCCGGTGCGTCCTCTGCCTGCGCTTCCTCCCTCTGCCCGTACTGACCCTCTCGTCCTCGCCCTTCTTTTATGCTTTTCCCTCTCCTTTTCCTTCTTCTCCTTCTCTCCTCCTTCTGCTCCCCCTTCCCGCCCACCTCTCTCCCTCACACTCCCGCCCCACCCCTCCTACCGCCTCCCTTCCCCACGCGCCCTAGGTTTCGGCCTCCGCACGAACCCGTACCTGCACCAGGTCGCGAAAGCGGCCGGCCTGTCGGACCTCTCGGCCAAGGTGTACGGCAGCCGCAACCCGACGCGCGTGATCAAGCTCGCCGTGCAGATGCTCCAGGGGGGCAAGTCGCCGCTGGGTGCGTCTCCTTCCCTCCCTCCTTCTCCTCTTCCTTCTCCCTGTCTTTCTTCTTCCCTTCCTGCCCCCTGCTGTCCGCCTCTTTCGATGCCCTTTCGTCCCTACTTGGAGCGGTACTGACCCCGCTTGCTGAGCACGCGCGCAGACATGGGCGGCTTTGGGCGCGCCAAGGGCCAGCGCCGCAACAAGAAGACGCAGGGGATGGAGTCGGCCGAGGCGATCGGGCGCGCGCGCGGACGGCGGGCGGTCGACGTCAGTGCGATGTAGAGGAACGGAGGGGAAGGGGAAGGGATTGCCACTCTCGCCGGGTGGAGGATGAGGACGAGGGAGAGGAAAAGGGGAGGAGCTAGGAAGAGCTTTCTCCGTGAGCCGGAGAGGGTGGTTATTCGTAGCTTGTGCTGGCTCTTCTTGTTCTTCTCTCGCTTGCTCGCCTCAGTCCTCAAATCATGCGGAAGTATAGTGCGTTTCTCTACCTCTCCCCGCCTAGCTCGTCAACTCTCCCTTCCCCCAACAACTCCCTCAGCTTGACCACGTCCCTCAAGCTTTTCACCAGCAGCCTCGTCGTCCCCTCGTCCCCCTCCTCTTCGGCCCTCTTGAACCGCTCCACCGCCCACTTGGCCACCTCGATGCCCTTCCTCGCCACCTGCCCGTCCTGATTCGCCCACGCCGGCGGCTCGCGGTTCCAGTCCTGCAGGACGTCGCAGATCCGCCGCTCCGCTCCGCGCAAGCCGGACGCGTCGAGCCTCACCGGCGAGGGTTGTCGCGCGGCGAGCCCGTCCCGCAAGGTGCGGAGGACCTCGTCCGGCCAGGCGCGGTCCTTCTCCTTCTCCTTCTCCTTCCTCGAGCTCCTCCCCTCCACCTCGCCTTCGAGGCGGAGCACCGCGAGCCTCGAAGTAAACCGCGCGAGGCACTCGACAACCTCGAGCGCCGGGTCCAGCGACGCCTCGCCCGCGTGCTGAGGGAGGAGTGTCCGCGGGAAGGCAAAGTCGAGCGAGAGGCGCGCGAGGTTCAGCAGGGGCGAGATGAGCGAGGCGAGCTGCGCAAGGTGTGCTGGGTAGGGGGTGTGGACGTGCAGGGTTCGGAGCGCGGGGAGGGCGGCGAGCGCAATGGGCTGGGCGGAGGCGGAGGCGGAGTGGGAGGGGTCGAAGAGCGCGGCGGTGAAGGAACGAGGAGCCCAGTCGAAAGTGAGGGAGAGGTGCGCCAGTGAGGGTGCGAGGAGGGAGAGAAACGACAGGAGGGACGCGTCGACGTCGTCGAGCGTGAGCGTGAGCCGTGCGAGCTTTGCCGGCGGAGAAGGCGTGAGCGCCGCCAGCCGGGACGGGTCGACCACCCCGCCGCCGCCGCCACCCCCGTCGCCGTTTTCGCGGCGCGCGTTCCTCGCCGCGCTGGCGATCTCGAGACCCTCCAACGCGCTGCACGCCGCGACCGCCTGGGCAAGGTGGCGGTTCGGCTCGCTGAGGGGCGCTTTCCCCCCGCCGTGCGGGTCGGGGCGGGACTCGAACGCGAGGTGCTGGGGCGTTGTGGGGGAGAGGGACAGGACCAAGGCGGGCACGAGGTCGAGCTCGGCGTCGGGGAAGGTCCAAGAGGTGATGCGCTGCGCGAGGGAGACGAGCTCGGGGAAACCGCCCGAGAGGAGATGCTGCTTGATGCGCCGGAAGGAGAGGGGGTCCTCGCTGCTTTCGTCGCTTGTGTCGTCCTCGTCGCCTTCGCTGGACGACTCATCGTCCCCCTCGTCCGTCCCGTCCTCGACGTCGTCCTCTTCGTCCTCGTCCTGCTGGAGCGCTTTCAGCGCCTCCACCACCACCGGCGCCTGCAAAGCCTGCTTCAGCACGTACGCCGTCCACGGGTCGTGAAACTCGACCGTCTCGACGTGCGGGAGGTGCTCACACACGAGGCCGATAGCGTGCCGGAGCGCGCGCCACTCGTTGCGCTCCTTGTCGGCGTCTCCGGGCAAACCGAGCGTCCGGTGAAAGTAGTCGGATTTGGAGTGGTCGGGGATGCCGAGGGTGAGGTGGCGGCAGCTGGAGGAGATGGAGGAGGAGCGGAGGATCCAGTCGAGGTGGTCGAAGGGGAGGTGGGTCATGTCGAGAGGCTGAAGCGCGAGAGCGGAAGAGGAAAAGTCAGTCGCAGCCAGTACGCGAAGGAAGAGGAAGAGGGGGAGGATGAAACGCACAGTGAACAGCACCGGCAAGCACAGCTCCCTCAGCTCCCTGCTGCACAGCGCAGCGCCCTTACGCCGCGCCCGAAGTAGCGGTCCCAGGTGAGCGGGTAGCGGTCGAACGGCGGCAGCTCGCTCTTGTAGCGCGGGTTGCGCACGGCGAAGTCGTTCTGCTGGACGAGGTGGACGATGCGCTCCCTCAGCTCGAGGGGGAGGGCGGAGAAGGACATGGCGGAAGAGGTGGAGGTCTCGAAGCGAGGGTGGGAGAAAAGGTCTGGAGAGCAGATTGAGCGTCAGCCACCTTTAGAGCATCTGAAGAGGATTCGGACGTACCGGAGGAGGCGCAGAAGCGCTTGGCGCGGCGGATGAGATTGAGGGCGAGGACAAGGGCGAGGTCGAGGAGTTGCTTGGAGGGCGAGGGGCGCGGTCGTGCTGTAGCAGGAGAGTCGGCTACAGTGAGCGACGGTGAGGAGGCTGATTGGCGATGCGCACCTTGCTTGGGACAGCTTCAGGCAACCAGTTGAGGGAGTCGAGGAGGACGCGTCCGAAGCACGCGACGACGGTGACGATGGCGGCGGAGACTTTGTGCGCGTGTCAACAGGGTTTGCTCAAGGCGGTACAGCGAGTCGCAGCAGCCTCTGAGCGGTGTCGAGTGGGTGTGAAGAGGAAGAGAGCAGCGACTCGCTCGTTGGCTTCTGCCCTCGTCGCTGCAACTGCTCGATCGCACTGACAGAGTTCCCAATAGCTCACGTTCCTTCTCTCGACCACCCTCCACGCTTGACCCGCTCGCTCCACCCTCTTCCTCGTCTTCATTTCCTCCTCCCGACTCTTCATCAGTTCGCGCCTCTTTCTCCCCTTCGAGTTCTCGAGATGTGCCAGACCGCCGCCGGACCGTGTCTCGTGTGCGGCAAGGAGACTACGACGCGGTGCGAGGCCTGCCGTCAGGCCGAGATCAACCTCTTCTTCTGCTCGAGGGAGCAACAGCGTCTCGTGCGTCTCCCTCTCCTCCCTCTCTCCCGGCTCGAACAGGCTGACTCGCTTCGCTTCCGCAGCTCTGGCCCGTCCACAAGAGGGTCTGCGGTCCGAGGTCGAACCCTTTCCTCTGGCCTAACCTCCGCCCATCCAAAGTGAACGAGGCGAAGCAGCATCTCTATGAGTCACCGGCACGAGGCATGAAGACGCTATCAGAGTCTCTCCAACGCGGGCCAAATGACAGCGCTGCTCACGAGGTGCATAGTCTCTTTCAATCGCTCTCGACTCGGGATTGACGATCTCTTCTCGGCAGGCCTTGATCGACAACCTTGCGAGCGACGCTACGAGTCCCTACGAGCGTACGCTTCCACAGTACAACCTCTTGCAAGTGATCTACTACGCCGCAACTCGACTGTCTCGGCAACCCGGATTCGACCCCACCTAGAACTCTGTCGATAAGGTCTTCAGCGTGGCCACTGTCCTTCTCTATTTCGCCGATGCGCACCTTTCTCTTCCTCTTGAGGAGCTCCCAAGAGACTACTCTGCCCTGCCCCACCTCGTCCTCGCCTGGCTCGGGCTCGAATGCGCCTACGAGACTACCTCCCCATCGTCGCCACGCCGTGCTCAGCTTTTCAGAGACGCCGACAGAGCCAGGGAGAGGTATATCCACTTCGTCAAGACGAAGGTGCAGCCTGTCTCGCCGTTCAGCGCAACAACGCTTCTTAACACCGCCGAGGTCGTCGCGCATAAGACACTGGGAGGTCAGCCAATCCGCCCCTTTGAGCAAGACTAGGAGCTGAGTCTCCAAGTTCTGATCACCGAGGTAGGCCAGTCGTGCAACAGTGTGAGGTCGAAACGCGATCCGGCGAGAAGGAGAGAAAGCTGAAAACGCGCGCTGTCTTTCGTTGCGCCGTGCGAGATACAAGTGCGTCGATGCTCGAGACGAGCGTAAGACAGGAAGAGGCTCAGCAGCTCTGCTCGAGCGACTTGTCGAAAAGTCACTCTTCGCCCAACTTGGCTTCCGGCTGCTCTTTCACTCCCTCACTCGCTACTCTCGCTGGGCTGCTCATGCTCGCACGATGACAGACCGCAAGCCAACGCCAGAGCCCGTCGGCTTTGGCCGCAGCGCGCTCCACCGCTCGCCCGCTCGCCTCGCCACCTCGTCGTCCTCATCATCCCGCCCCGATTCCAGTTCGAGCAAGCGCACGGTGAACGAGGCAGTACCGCAGGAGGGACCAGCAGATGACACGTACGAGGCTCTCGAGTTTGGCGAGTTCGTGCGTACCCATCTCGCGCTTCTCTCACCACCCCCCACCCGCATCGCTGAACATCGCTCAACCCGCTTCCTTCCCCCTCCTTCTGCAGGGACGCTACATGCGCAACAAGCGCGCCAAGTTGCAGAACCAGAACAAGGCGCTGCTCGATCCGGCAGACGAGAAGCCGCAGATCTTCCGAGGACTCGCTGTCTACGTTCGTCTCGCTGCCCGTCTCTCTCCTCATCTCGCCTCAATGCTGACCCGTCTACCTCGCGACAGATCAACGGCTACACGGACCAGGTCCCACTTCCCGAGCTGCAGCACATGCTCATCCTCCACGGCGGCCGCTATGTGCCCTACCTCGACAAAAAGGGCCTCGTCACGCACATAATCGCCACCAACCTCACGCCCTCGAAGCGCATTGAATTTGCGAGCTACAAGGTCGCGACGCCGGACTGGCTCGTCGACTCGGTCGCGGCCGGGCGACTCAAGGACTGGAAGGAGTACGCCCTCCTCGCCGCACCGACGGGCACGAGGGAGGACTCGAGCACGAAGAGGGGCGAGCTCGCTCCGACGGGCGTGCAGACGGCACAGAAGAGCCTGTTCGGGATGCTCAAGGAGGGCAAGCACACATCGGCAAAGGAGGAGAAGCAGGCCGCGCCGAGCGACAGGCCGAAGAACGTCGAGACGATCGAGTCCCTCGCGGCGCGCGGCGCTCGACTGGCTCGCGAGGCGCTTCAGTCACACGCCGTCGCCGGGTCGAGCGGCTCTTCTTCCTCGACGTCCTCGAAGGCCAACTCGTTCTTCCAGCCGCGCCGTTCGGGCGGTCCCTCCTCGACCTCCTCTCGCTCAGCTGCCTCGCCGAAGCGCTCAGCCATGACCGGCGAGTTCTCCCGCTCGTCTACCCCAACTCGCCCTCCCTCTGTCAACACCGACAACCTCCCCGCCACGACCGACTCTCCGCATGCTCCGACCGAGACGACCTCGTCCTGGCTCCCGCAAGCTCAGCAGAGCGACCGGACGAGGGCGCTCCTGCGAGACCCCGAATGGCTCGACAAGCACACCTCGGCGTCGGAGGACTTCCTCGCCGGCTACTTTGCCCAGTCGCGCCTGCACGTCCTCAGCTCGTTCAAGGAGGAGCTCAAGGTCCTCGTCACGCGGCACTACGACCAGCATCCTCCGCGTTCCAACCGCGGCGGGAAGAAGGGCAAGAAGCTCACGGGCACGGCAGCGGACGGGCGGACGGTCCTGCACTGCGACCTCGACTGCTTCTTCGTCTCGGCGGGTTTGACGACGCGGCCCGAGCTGAGGGGCAAACCGCTTGCGGTGTGTCACGCGAAGGGGAAGGACGGCGCCGAGGCGAGCACGAGCGAGATTGCAAGCTGTTCGTACGAGGCGAGGGCGATGGGGGTCAAGAACGGCATGAGGTGCGTCTCCATCTCGCCGCCGCCTTCTTTTCCTCTCGCTCATCTTGTCGTCGTTCGCAGCCTCGGCCGTGCACGCGAGCTTTGCCCCGACATTCAGACCATTCCCTTCGAGTTCGAGCTTTACAAGAGGTGCGTCAGCTTGCTCCCTTTCTCCCCTCTGGTCAGCTGACCCCGCCTCGTCCGCAGCATCTCGCTCAAGTTCTACCAGATCCTCCTCTCGCACGCCGCCTACCTCCAGGTCGGCTCGATGGACGAGGTTCTCATGGAGGTTTCGGTCGCCCCCGCCGTCACCCGCGAGTCATCGCCGGCTCTCGCCCTTGCCGAGAAGATCCGTAGGCAAATCTTCGAGGCGACGGGCTGTCCGGCTTCGATCGGCATCGGCCACAACATCCTCGTCGCCCGCCTCGCGACCCGCAAGGCCAAGCCTGCCGGCGCGTTCCACCTCCTTCCCGAGGACGTCTCGACCTTTCTCGCCCCGCTCGACGTCGACAGTCTGCACGGCGTCGGCTGGCAGATTCGCGACAAGCTCTCGAGCGAGCTGGGCGTCAAGACCGTCGGCGACCTCCTCCAGCAGAACAAATTCGACCTCGGCCGCGTGCTTGGCCCGAAGCAGGCGCAGACGTTCATGGCGTTCGCGCGTGGCGTCGACCCGCGCGAACTTGACAGCGGCAAGGCGAGGCAGTCGGTGTCATGCGAGGTCAACTACGGGATCCGCTTCGGCGAGGACAGGGTCGACCAGGTTGAGGTCCGTTCGCTTCCCTTCTTTGCGCTCCCGTATTTGGCTGACCTCTCCCTCCGCAGCGCTTCGTCCGCCAACTCGCTGCCGAGACCGCCAAGCGCCTCCGCGACGTCGAGCTCACCGCCCGCCAGCTCACGCTCAAGGTCATGATCCGTGCTGCCAACGCGCCGATCGAGACGCCCAAGTTCCTCGGGCACGGCCACGTCGACGTCGAAAACAAGGTCTCGAGCCTGTCCGGCCCGAACGGCGCCACGGACGACTCGACTCTGATCGCCGACGTTGCGTGGAAGCTGATGAGGAGCATCGAAGCGCCGCCGCACGAGCTGAGAGGCATCGGGATCCAGCTGCAGAAGCTCGAGAAGGACGGACGTCCGGTTGATGCGGTCAGAGAGAAGGGTCAGGGAATGCTCTCTTTCGCCCCCGCGGCACCGAAGCCGGTCAAGCCCCATCTTCCGGCCGCCGTCCCCTCCGCCGCACCTTCTTCCTTCACACTCGCCTCTCGCTCGCCCTCTCCCGTCACCTCGCGACCCACCTCTTCCCGCTCTACGTCTCCCGCCCCGCCCGTCGCACCCGACGCCGCTCCTCCCCCTGCCCAGTCCCGCGCCCTCTCCCTCCGCAAGGAGCCTTCCGCCATCATCCTTTCCGACTCGGACGACGAGCCTGCTCGCCCTCGGCCTCCTCCTCCCGCTCCCCTCGAGAAGCGCAGGCGGACCGAGCCCACTCGCAAGCCCGAGCCGTACATCCCCTCCATGTTCCGCCAGACCAAGCCGACCGTCGCTGTTCCGCCCGCCACCGCTACCTCCATCAGCGACAAGGAGCTGAAGGCGCTCGGCATCGAGCCCTCCGTCTTCCACGTCCTCCCGCTCGACATCCAGCGCGAGCAGCTCGCGGCGGCGAGGCGGTCGCTTCCTCCGCCGAAGAAGAAGAAGAAGGTTGCTATCGTCGAGCCCGTCGTTGCGCAGGTCAAGCAGTCCGAGTCGGTCGACCTCACCCTCTCGTCCTCTTCTCCCGCCGCCTCGACCTCGACAGCCGTCATCCCCGGCCTCTTCGTCCTCCCTCCCTCTCCCGCCGACAAGCCGCCGACCGAGACGCAGATTGTCAAGGGCAACCTCGGCGACGTGTGGGACTCGCTCGGCCCGCGTACACAGCGGCAGCAGGTCCAGGCGTACAAGCAGCTCGATGCGCTGACGGTCAAGGGCACGATGAACCGCTCGGCCGGCTCGACGTCCTCGGCGCGCCCCTCGGCGCCCGTCAAGGACGTCCCGATTCGCCTCCCGCCGCGCTTCACCGGCAAGACCGCGTTCGACGACATCTGCGACCAGGTCGAGCGCTGGGTCGTCGAGAGCAAGGACAGCGGGCCGGACGGCGACGACGTCGAGGCGCTCGGGCGCTTCATCGAGAAGTGCGCGGCGAGGGAGATGGGGCACGACCTGAAGAAGGCGGCGGACGCGCTCGGCTGGTGGAGCTGCGTGCTCGAGAGCGAGTGCGGGATGAGGAAGCGAGCGGAGGAGCAGGGTGGGATGGCGAGCGTGTGGTGGGAGCGGTGGAGCGAGGTCTACGAGCGTCTCGAGTGGCTCGTCTTCAAGGAGACGGGCTGCAAGCTCAAGCTCTAGGGCTTTCCTTACCTTCTCTTCTTGTGTTGCTTCTCCCGTTCCTTCGTCCTTGCCCCGTGTTGCTTGTCATCCTACTCGCCCTCTCTCAGCCTCTGTAGACCCGGACGCCTGCGCAGTGTTTCTGCAACTCATTGGCAGTCTTCCTCTGACGGAAGAAGAAAGAGAAAGGTCGGCGCAATTGCGCGGAGACCGGGCTATGGTGGCCCTAGCGCTCCCGCTCGTCGGCTACCTCCTACTCCTCCTCTTCTTCATCCGTGTCCTCCCACACCGCGAACCGCACGCCGCACTCCTCACACTTCTGCCTCATCGCCCCGACCTCCTCCAACCCGACGCTCCGGTCCCATCCCTCGCCTTGGAACGGCGGAGGCGTGTCGACGCACTTGGTCTCAACGCCGCCGCCCAGTCGCAGCCGCTCCTGGTGAGTCTCGACGAAGGCGAGGACATCGGGGAGGGTGGCGGCGAGAGACCACTTGAGGTACAGGGAGAGAGGGCGTGGCAGGCCTGAGGGAGAAGAGGCGGACGGCGAGAAGGCAATGTACGGGAGCGGGGTGTGGCGGTAGGGAGAGCCGAGGATGAGGTAGGTGAGGCTTGGAAGATACAGGAGAGGCGGATGAGGGGGGTGTGGCGACGAAGACGAGGTCGAGCTGCCGGGAGGGGGGACGGGGAAAGCCACAAAGAACGACTCCCTCGGCATGTTGTACAGCTCGAGGCGTGTCAACGTGCTCGAGATCGGGCGAAGGAATTCGAGAAAGGCGTGCGGGTCTTCGGGGCCGGTGCAGTCGAGGAGGAGCCGGCTCAGGTTGGGCCAGTTGGTCGCAAGTTGAGCGGAGTTGTTCGGGAGGGGGGACCAGATCTCGAGCGACTCGAGCGAGGGGAGGTTGAAGAAGCTCTCGAGAAAGGCGCGGTACCGGTCGCCCTGGAGGAACGTCTGGTAATCGGGGTTGCTGGGTGCGATGGTGGAGGAAACGGTCGGGTTGATGACGAGCGACTTGAGGGCTCCGCCTGCCCGACAGGCGGTGTGCAGGTTCACTAGCGCCGTTGCTAGTGCCGAATCATCGAGGGTCCCGCCCGCGTACAGCCGATGAAGCGCACCCGCACGAGCGCGCCCTTCGAGCGCTTCGAACATCCCCAGACACGCGGCTGTCCATGCTGCTTCCCATGCCTCGACCGCTTCGAGGCGCCGTCTTCGAGGCATGCTGTTTGGCAGGGTGGTGAGATGCTGATCGCGTGGGCGAGCTTGAAGCGGGTCGAGCCCTACGTCGCAGAGAAGGGGGCTGAGGGAGATGAGGTCGGCTACGAGGCTGGGGATGGCGAGTAGGTCCGTAGAGACGCTCTTGTCGCTCGGATGCTCTGGAGGCTCCCTCCACCACCGCAACGAGCGGAGGAAGTGCGCCTTGGCCGGGAGAATGTCGCGAAGGAAGAGGAAGAGGTCGACGAGGGGGCGATGATCGAGGCTGATGTCCTGGGCGGGGTTTAAGAAAGTCAGTACGAAGCCCTCGGGGTGCTCGAAAAGAAGCCAACGCACTCCTCGCACGTCCCTGCCCATTCTTTCGACACGAGCCTCAGCGCACAGATGGTCGGTCGCGGGTTCTGCCGCCGGCCGTGGTTGACCGCTTCCCTCAAATCTTTGAGCGTGTCCAGCTCGTAGATGCGTGCGGCGAGGATGCGCTTGACGTCGAGCGGGAGGGAGGAGAGAATTGGCGGGAGAGCAGGTGGACCGCTGGAGCGAGTGCTCGGGGTGGTCGAGCCGTCCGGTCGAGGCATCTGGACGGTGTGCAAGTTGCGCCAGTTTCGCAGCGAAACGAAGCAGGAGCGAGAGCCTCATCGCTTGCTCCTCTTCCTCCTCCACTTCACTCGCTACCGCTCAGAACGCTTGCTGAATCCGCTAGGATGGCCTCTGCGATCGATTCAGGACCACAGGTGCGCTCGCTCCTGTGCCCCGTAGCCTCTCTTGCTCACCTTGTTCCCCACTTCCGCACAGCTGCCTCAGCGCGACCACCTCTCGTCTCTGCCAGCCGAGATCCTCACCGAGATCTTCCGACTCGCCTACAAGGACCAGGCGTCGACCGGACCGCTGTCCCGCACCCTCCTGCCCTACGACCGCATCCCTCGCTTCCGCCACATCGAGGTCGAGGGGCACAAGCAGCTCGTCAAGCTCGCCAGGATGCTTGAGGAGAGCAGCGTCGGTCAGTGCGTCAAGGTGCTGGAGCTTCGCAAGGTCGACATGGACGGCGAGACGCCCCTCTCCGCTCGCCAGCTCAAATCCTTCTTCGCCTCTCTTCCTCCCCTCTCCCACCTCAGGCTCGGCGAGGGCTGCCAGGCCGTGCTCAAGCTGGTCCTTTCCAACACGCTCGCCCGCGCCGGTCTCCGCAACCTCATCAGCTTCGCCTTCGAAGCGCTCGACAAGCAGAAGAACCCCTTCGAGCCCACTCCTCTCCGCCTCCTCTCGTCTTACCCTGCGCTCGAGACGCTCGCGATCACCAGCCATAAGGACTTCTTTGATCTCGAGAAGGTCAAGCTTTCGAAGAAAGCGGTCACCGCGCTTTCGAACATCAAGCACCTCACCCTCACCAGCGAAGGGTCAGACCTTCCGACCGCAGGCCGTCTCATACAGGCCTTGCCTGCGCTCGTGACTGTATCCCTCGTCACCAACTGTCCGTCCCCCGACTTCACCGCCATCCTTCCCGTCCTGCCTTCCACCCTGAGGTCCCTCGAGCTCAAGGTTCTCCCTTCTTCGACGACTACTCCAAGCCGTGCAACGCCCTTCTCTCCCGCTTCACCAGCCTCGAGCATCTCTACCTCGGCGAGGGCATGTTCAGCCCGAGCATCCTCGACACCGTCCGCACCCTCCCACGCCTCACTTCGCTCGGCCTCGGCGAAGGCGCGATCCTCCATACTAAGGACCTCATAGCGCTTGTCGACGGCCCGACGAGGTTCGAGCAGCTCAAGAAGCTCACGCTCGACGTTGTCAAGGGCGAGATCGGGTACCGAGTCGAGGAAGACGGCCACGGAGCCCTCCACCGCGATGCCCAGCCTCCCACCTTCGCCGTCGGATGGCGTCTGCCCGACTGGACCAACCCTGACGGTCCCTTCTGTTGGCTTGATGTCGAGGACCTCGTCAGCGCCGCAAAGAAAAACGGCGTCAAGGTCGAAGGCACTGTCATCAAGGCGCTCGAGGTCGAGGGCGAGTGGGAGGAGGTGGAGCGCATCACGCTCTGGTGCTACTTCGAGCAGACGGGCGACGACAGCTACCTCCGCGAGCGGTACGGCGACGAGTATGCGGACGAGGTCCTCGACGAGTTGGCGTACGACGAGGCCGACTGCTGTGGCTGGGAGGACGAGCGGTACGAGGACGAGTCGGACGGCGAGATCAGCGACTGCGAGGGCGATGGATTGGAGGACTACTCGCTCATCTGCCTTGAGCGCGAGGATTGCTGCTGAGGAGGGATAGGAAGACCGCAGGAGGACTCGCTTGAATTGGTGGGAAGGAACTCGCTTGTTCTTCCTCTCTCTTCCGTCTTGCAAGCTTACCCTTACGTTCTTTGCCTCAACTCTCTAGGCTTTCTCTTCTCAGTGTGCGCGGAGAAAGAGCTTGACCATGACAAACAACGAAGGCGACGAGGAAAAGCACGTTTCGCACTACAGGTCGCGGGGGCGTGGTACAGGCTCGCTCGCTGCGGGAGGAGAGAGGAGTTCAGTTCGCGGAGAGGTGGCTCGACACAAGAGAGAAGGGAACGCACTGTCTACCTCCCCTCGAGGAACCTGCGCACCTTCGCCGTCTCCGCCACGCTCGCGAGCAGCATCCTCGCCTCGCCTACATCGCCCCTCTCCTTCGCGCTCCTCACCCGCTCGAGCGTCCACTCGAAGAACTCGAGAGCCTGCTCGACCGTGTCCGGTTGCGCGTCCTCCGCGGCCACCGAGACCAGGCCCCGCTCAGGCTCGGGAAAAGCTAGGATCTCGACGGTCCCGCTCGAGAGATTGAAAGCCTGCTGAAGCGTCGTGATGGACGAGGAGGACCAGCCGTGCGCGGTGCCGGGGAGCAGACGGAGGGTCTGCAGGCAGGGTGCGACTGAACGGAGAAGAGTGGCAAGGGCATCGGCGCTGTTCGGGTGCGAGCATGGGCCGTTGATCTCAAGGATGAGGTGGGAGAGGGTCGGGAGCGAGAGGGTGCCGAGGAGGAGAAGGGCCATCTCGATCGACGATCGGAGGCCTCGTAGGTGAAGGTGGGTGAGGGCAGGAAGCTCGACGGGCCGTGCCCTCTCGCAGGCACGGGCATTGTACTCCAGATCGATGGTGAGGCGTAGGGTCTCGGAGAAGGTGCCAAGAAGTGCGAGGATAGTGCGGTCGAAGTTGGAGAGGTGGAGGTGAAGGTGGAAGAGGCGGAGAGGAGCCTTCTGCAGCGCCTCTATCCATGACTCACCAATCGCAGGCTTGTTAAGCGGGTTGAAGTCGTCCGCACACGGCCAGACTATGGCTCGCGGGACCCAAAGCTCCAACGACTGCAGGTTGGTGCAACCGGCGAGAACGGAGACGAGCCCGCTCTCGTCGCGCTTGAGGAGGTACGGGTCGCCGTAGTTCGTGAAGGTGATGCGGCGGATCTTGGTCGGCGAGAGGCTGAGAAGGTCGCGGAGCAGCTCGGTCGGAATCGAGTCGGGGAAGGTCCAGGACTCGATGTGCTGGGCGAGGGTTGCAAGAGACGAGAGCCCGTTTGACCGGAGGAGGTCGAGCGGTGATGGACGTGCTGGACCCATGGACACTGTCTCGTCCGTGTGAACGCCGTGTCCAGCCTCGTCCTGCTCGTCCTCGTCCTCAGCCTCGTCCTCATCCTCGTCGTCGTCCTCTTCTTCCTCGTCGTCGCCGCCGAACATCGCCGCTTGCTGCAAATTGGCTTGCGGTGCGATCGCCCAGTAGAGGTTGCTCAGACCCTCCTTGGTGATGACGAGGTGACGAAGGCGCGACAGAGCCGATGCCTTGACGAGTGCGGACGAGAGTGCAGCCCAAGAAGCGCGACCGGGAACGTCGCGCAGCTTGCGGTATTCGTCTGACCCGTCGGTCTTAGGGGTGTTGAGAGCGAGGGTGTGGCAGCTGACGCCGATGGCGGACTGGAAGCAGTCCTGGACATCGTCGAGGTTGATGTTGCTCAGGTTGAGAAGCTGCGGAGGAGGGACTTCAGACTTGAGGTGGACTGGAGGTGAACGGAGACGACTCACGTTACTGAGGAAGGGGAGCGAGATGCTCCTCCGCTCCTTCGAACAGCAGGACAACGCCTTCAGGCCCATCCCTACCCAAGCATCCCACGTCTCCCGGTGGTCTTCGAAGAAGCGGTAGCCATAAGGCTCATCGTCCGCGTATCCACTCGCCATGCGCGCCTTGTGAAGCTCCTTGTCGATGAGCTGGACGCAGCGGGCGACGTGGGCTTTGAGCTCCGGAGGGAGGAGGGAGAGCGGCATGGTGGTGGCAGAAGAGAAAGCGAGAATGGGGCGGGGTCGAGCTGAGGGTCATGCACGGGCGTGACTTGGTGAGAGGCTCCAGAACCTTGAGCGGCCTTGGCGAGGACATGCTGGCTCGGACCTGACTTCGAAGCGGACTCGAGGAGGACATGGGGGGAAACAGCAGCGACACTGGTAGTGGGGGCGGTCACTTCGTGAGCGTGACCTAAGCAGTGTTGATAAGCGGTGTGGCCAGTCGAAGCAGCCTCTGAGCGTTGTCGAGCGGCACTGAAGAGGAAGAGAGCGACGACTCGCTTGTTGGCTTCTTCCCTCGTCGCTGCAACTGCTCGACTGCACTGACAGAGTGCTCACTAGCTCATCCATACACTTTGCAATCCCCTCCACGCTTCACCCGCTCAATTCACCTTTTTCCTCGTCTTCCTCACATCCTCCCCACACCGCATCAGTTTTCGCCTCTCTCTCCCCTTCAAGCCCTCGAGATGAGCCAGACGACCACCGGACCGTGTCTTGTGTGCGGCGAGGAGACGACGATGCGGTGCGACGCCTGTCGTCAAGCCGGCATCGACCTGTTCTTCTGCTCGAGGGAGCACCAGCGACTCGTGCGTCTCCCTTCCTCCTCTGTATCTGCGTCCAACTCACTCTCACCCTGTCCTTCTGCAGCTCTGGCCCGTCCACAAGAAGGTCTGCGGTCCGAGGTCGAACCCGTTCCTCTAGCCAGCCCTCTCTTCGGTCGAGGCGGAAGCGGTAAAGGGGGGACTTCGTTCCTGGACAGAGACAGGGTCGAACGCGGATGCGCTAGGTGTGTCGGGGCACCACGGAACGGCACAGCACGTACGTCGTTTCCTCTCAGCCTCCTCGTCCGCATGTCAAGCTGAACTTGCCCGCCGCAGGAATTCATCAATGGCATGATGTTGGAGGTGCCCCCCTCCATGTGCTGGCTAGCACAACAGCATAACCTGTCCCTCATTCGCCACTCAGAGCTCAGGCGTTTCGATCATGACCCCACCTGGGTCCCGCCACCGTCTCCCGTCGACAAGACCTTCCTCCTGGCCGGCGGGGCGTTCTCCACCATCCTCGACATCCCACACTCCCCTGCTGCCCTCCCTCCATTCTACCACATGCTGAATCACCTCCTCGTCGCCTGGATCTACCTTTCGAGCATTCAGCCGAGCGGTAGCGACGCCGTGGAACGTTGTCGACTCGACAGCTTCGCGCAAGGAGCTGAACAGCGCTTCATGGCGTTCCTTCAGCGCCAGGTAGGCGGGGAGGCGCCAGCCGTTGCGGAGCGACTGGTCCAGATATGCGTCGAACTAGCGACGGGTAGACGCCGTGCCGTCGCACAGCGCGCGAGCCAAGGATGATTGCAACGAGCAGGTTTCTCCTTCGCTTTGCATAGTCATCTGGCTGACCTCCTTGAGCTCGCCGAAAGACTGGGGAAAGCGCGAACCGGAAAAAGGCAAAGTTGTCGGTTTCGCAGGAAACTGTCTATGCAAGCTTGGCCTCGAGCACCCTGAGCGCGCCATCCGCACCAGCGGAAGCGAGCTGGGTCTCTCCGGCCCAGACGACCGAGTTGGCGCCGCCCTTGTGGCTGCGAGCGAACGAGAAACGTCAATCCTCCTGACCAAAGAGAAAGAGCGAGAGGAGATGCACAGGTTCTTGAGCGCCAGGACCGACCCGGGCTTGGCGAGCGAGTAGACGCGCACGCTCTCGTCCAGCGAGGCGGCGGCGAGGTGCGTTCCGGCGGCGTTGAAGGCGAGGGACTGGACGCGGGCGGTGATGTCGGACCAGCTGGGGCGCGATCGCAGCCGACAATCAGTTCCCATCTCTCGAGAAAGAGGGAAGAACAGAGAGGGAGCAACGCACCGCGACTGGACGATCTCGCCTGAGTTGACGTCGTACAGCGGAATCTTGCCCGTCGCCAACCCGACTGCGAGGACGCGCTTCCCGTCCTTCTCCTCCGGTGCGAACGCGAGCGCGGTCGCCTGCGCGCGGAGCTCGATCGTCTTGTCGAGCTCGAGGCTGTCGCCCTCGCGCTTGTAGACGTAGACCTTCGAGTCTTCGGCGCCGACGGCGGCAAGGTCGCCGGACGGGGTGGACGCGACGGAGAGGGGCGGGGAGGGGACGGATGCGGAGGAGAGCTTCTGGCCCGAGGAGAGGAGGTCGAGGGAGGAGGAGGTCGCGAGGAAGAGGGTCGAGTTGGAGGAGGAGGAGAGGGACTTGGGCTGGGACGAGGTCGGGAGAGAGGAGCCCCTGGCGGTAGTTGGGAAAGGGTGAGTTCGAGCAACCACGGAACGGGAAGACAGACAAGGGCGCACTTGAACTCCTTCGCAGTCAGCTCCTTGACCGTGTCGTCGTACGCCACACTCGCAAACTCCTTCCCGCTCCCGGTCGGCACGATGTCGACGACCAGGCCCGCATGCCCCTGCCCGCCGACCCGGCTCGTCTCCTGCTTCTCCCCCGTTCCGAACGTCGTGCTCAGCACCCGGCCCGCCGAGTCGCCCGTGAGGAACGTGTCCCAGCTGCCGCCGCTGCTCGACGCCGCGAGCGCCGTGATCGGGTTCTGGTGCCCGTACAGGGTCTTGACCGGCGTCGTCGAGCGCGGGTCGAGCACGTTGAGGTCGCCCGAGAAGGAGAGCGAGACGAGGTGCTCGCCGGCGAAGACGTTGCCCTGCAGCGAGGCGGTACATGTGTCAAGAACAGAGGGAAGAGGACTCAGAGGATGAGAGAAAAGAACGCACCACCTGCTGCTGCTGCACCTCGTCGCCCTCGAACGACCACTGCTGGACAACCTTCTGGCTCTCGACGTCCCACAGCTTGACCTTCCCGTCCGCCGAGCTCGTCGCAACGTTCTTGCTGTCCCTCGAGAAGCTCGCGGCAAAGACGCCCTTCTCGTGCGCCGCCGCGCCTTCGACGAACGCGCCCTTGTCCTCGCCCGTCTGGCCGTCGTAGAGGAGGACCTGGCCGTCCGAGCCCGCCGAGACGAAGAGCGCACCGGAGGGCGCGTAGTCGAGGGACTGGACGAAGCGCGTGTGCCGGCGGGATTGCGAGGTGAACTTGAAGGGGACGCCGTTGAGGACGCAGACGGTGAAGTCATCCGAGCCGGTCCTGCGAGGGAAGTACTGGCTTTAGTTCGGACTTCGCAGTGGTGCGTGTAAGAGGCGAGACGCGAAGGAACGGAGGAAGGGAAGGAAAGAGGGGAGAACAAGAGAGAGAAAAGAAGACGTACACCGCCCTGAACGGCCGCCCGGGCCTCATCGCGACCGCGTTGACGACCTTGGAGTGCCCGCTGATCTCGCCGACGCTGCTCCCCGTGTCGAGCGAGAAGCTCGCGCCCCAGCCGCCGCGCCCCTCGCCGACGCACACGACCCGCTTGCCCTCGCCGTCGCAGGCGAGGTCCGTGATCCGCGCGATCGGCTTCGACTCGAGCTTGAGAGAGTAGTTGCCGGTCGTGTCCCAGACCTGCGCATGCGAGAAGGGGGAGTGAGCGTCCTCTGCGCTCTGGAGGCAGAGCAGAGCGAAGCCGCACCTTGAGGTTGCCCGCAGCGTCTCCGCTCGCGGCGTAGTACGCGCTGACGGGCTTGCACACGGTCACGTTCGCGGCGTGGCTAAAGAGGCGCTCCGTGCCCGCGGCCGAGTCCTCGTCCTTGAACAGCGGGCGAATGACGGCCGTGCGGCCCGCGCCGTACGAGATCGACTTGCCGTCCGGGGTCGAGCCGAGCTTGGTCGACTGGCCGCGGCTGCGTGGCGGGCGGGAGGGGCGTCAGGGGAGAGAGAGGAGAGGTGGGTGACGAGGTGGGGGAGGGGGGGGGGCGAGAGAGAACGGAGCGTACACGGTGGTGGGCGCGGGGACGACGAGGGTCCGCTGTGTGAGAGTGCCGGTCGAGGCCATGCTGTGCGAGAGCGAGCGAGAAAGCGAGTGTGTGAGACACAGAGAAGAGCGAGGTTGGGTTGCGCAGGCGGACTGGTCTGAAAAAACATGTACTTACTATACAACCAAGTCTAGCCTCTTCCTACAAGCAAGTCCTCGATGGTCTAGTGGTTATGATTCGGCTCTCTCACAGCCGCGAGCGGGGTTCGATTCCCCGTCGGGGAAAAACGGCAGGCAGCCTTCGAGTTGCTTTCTCTTTTGCCGGTCTCTTCTGGACTCCCTTTTGTCGCGCACGCGAGCCATGCCGAGCGCGGCGAGGCGACCGGCCTGAGGGAGAGGCGCTTCCTTTTCTCCCTTGCTCTTCGCCGAATCGCCTCCAGAGGAAACGGCGAGAACGAGTCGGTTACAGCAGGTAGGTGGGGTGGGCGGGCGCGTGTGTACAGCAACAATAGAACAGAAAGAACGGCGAGTCACGACAACGAAGGGGAGCTGGGTAAGACAGAGGGGCCGTGGTGGGCGAAGGGCTAGGAGAGGAGCTGCACGCCGCCGGGAGAAAAGGACAGTCAGCCTTCGCCTCCCATCGCTTGCAAAGGGGAGAAGGAGACGTACCGCGAGTAACACGACCGCCGCGACGAGCAGGAACACGAGCAAGAGGCAGAACATGCGCCGGCCGGCCTTGCGCTGGTACGCGTGTGCCTGCGTGAGCTGCGTCGACGCGCCGGACGTGTCGCGCGCGACCGAGATGACGTTCGTCTCGATGTTGTCTGCCCGGGGGGAGGTGAGAGAAGGGGTCAGTCAGGTCAGGCGGAAGGCGAGAACTCCTGCAAGGAGGCGAGGTAGGCGGGTCGAGCCGTCTCCTCACCACTCGCAAACCCTCCTTTCCGCGCGCAGCTAGAAGGAAGGGGGCGCAAACGCACCGATCATGCTCTGCTGCTCGCCCACGATCTGCCCCAAGTCCTTGAAGATCTGGTTCAGCTCGGTGATGCCCTGCTCGATCTGCTCGATCTCGCCCTCGCGCTCCTGGATCAGCTGCTCCTGAAAGTCGAGGTCGGCGTCCTGCAGCTGCTGCTCTCGGGGGGCGTGCGTTTGTTGCCTGCGTGGGGAGACGGGTCAGGGAGCGAGAGAAAGGAAGGGGGAGAAGGGCAGACGGACAGCTCGAGGAGTTGGCCTTCGGAAGAGTCGTTTGGCCTGTGCGGGAGAAGATCGCATGCAGGGAGATTGTCAGCCTCGTTTTCCTCCCGAGAAAAGAGTCCCCGAACGCACGGAACCGCCCCTCCCTCGTCCCGCTCGACGGCGACCTTCTGCCGCTCGACAAAGAGCCGTTGGCGCTCGGCGGACCGCCTGGCGACGTCCTGGAACGCCTCGAGTGCGCGCTGGAAGTCGGCCGAGACTTTTTGCTGCTCTTGCTTGTGAATGCGCTGCGAGTCCGGTCGGGTAGGGAGGAGACAGTGGGAAGAAAAGGAAGGAGAGGGAGAGGGTGTCAGCAGGGAGAGGAAGGGACGCTTGGAGGAGGGACCCACGTCGGACGGGAGGAGCTTCCAGTCGGTGAGGCGCTTGACGTCGGTGGTCGAGCCCTTGAGGACCTCGCGGGTCGATTCGGTGAGGTCGTGACTGCGGGTGGGAAGCGTAAGCTGCACGGCAGAGGACAGGAGGGAGAATGAGGACGGACAGCTGCTTGCGGAGGGTGGGCGAGTCGCGCTTGCCGCCGAGGAGGTCGACAAACTTGTTGATGGCGGCCGTGTTGGCGAGGACCTTCTGGACCTGAACCGAGATGGTGCGGGCGAGGGCCTTGAACTGCAGGTCGGCTTCTGCTTGCGGGAGGGGGCGAGAGTGGATGAGTGGGGGTGGGAGGGGGCGAGAGAGGGAGAAGGGCCGCACCGGGGTCGATGCCGGTGTCTCGCTGGAGAGGGGCGCGGTCGGGGATGCCGCGTTCGAGGTCTTGGAAGCTCTGCTTGAGGATGCCGATCAGCGAGACGAGGAGGGGGAGGAGGAGACGGACGAGGGGAACGAGCAGACGCACCATCGGAGGGTCGGAGTGTGGTCAGGGGGTGGTTTGGGTCGACTAGAGCGTGTCAGTGAGGCAGCAGGAGAGTGTCGGGAGGTCAAGTAGCGTTCGCAGGCCGCACCACGTCCTCGTCTCGCTGCCTCGACTCGCTCAACTCGCTCTTGTCGCTCGTCTACGCGTCTGTGACCCCGAGTTGCACCACGCACGTCGAGATGGACCCGCGATACCAGCAGGGCGTGTCCCCGCAGCCTGGCTACTCCGCTCCCCCTCCTCACCACTTCACGCCCTCGCCGCAACCCCCCTTCCACCCCCAGCAGCAGCAGCAACCACAGCAGTACCCCCACCACCACCAGCAGCAGCAGCAGCACCCGCAACCGGGTCCGCCCCACCTCAACCCGCAACTCGCTCAGTCCCTCAACCACCACAACCACCTCCAGCCCCAGCAGCAGCCCCAGCCCGTTCCGCAGGTCTCGCCGGGCATCGACCACCTCAACCAGGGCATGCAGCAGATGGGCCTCCAGCAGGCCGGCACCCCCGTCCGTTTCTCTCTTTCCCCCTTCCCTCTCCTCGCCCTTCTTGCTCACGCTTGCTCCTTCAGGGCCTCGACGCCGGTCCCGCCATCGTCCCCGCACGAGGCAAGCGTGCCGCCCGCGCCTACCACGACCAGGGCGCCTCGCCCGCGCCCCAGTCCCTCCCGCCCCAGGCCGACCCGTCCTACTTCCCCCAGGGCCAGATGCCCCCCGACCAGCACCAGCAGTTCCAGCAGCCGCAGGGTCCGTACCCGGGTGGAGCTCCGGCGGGCATGGTGCCGCAGGGTATGCCGCAGCAGCAGCAGATGCAGCAGCAGCACCCAAACATGCAGGCCGTCGGCGGGCCCTTGCCGCCCCACCTCCAGCCGCACCCGCCCTCCAACTTCCCCGTCCACCCGCCCGCGTCCGGCCCCGCCGCCGCCCCCCAGCGCACCTTCACCTCCCCTCCGCCGCCCGCGCAAGGGATCCCGCAGCCGCCGCACCAGGCCGGCCAGCGCCCGCCGCCGCGCTCGCGCATCCGCATCGACCCGGACCACATTCCGAGCCCTGTCGTCGTGCAGGAGTCGGACCAGCTCCTGTACCGCATCGAGCCGTACATGACGTGCTCGAGGACCCCCGCGCCGCTCGCGACGACCGACTTTGTCGCGATGGACCAGGGTGCGTTCTGCTTTCGCTGTGCGCCTTTTTCCTTCAGCTGAAGTGTCCCTCTCGCCAGGCAATTGCAACCCGCGCTTCATCCGGATGACGACCTACGCCCTGCCGACGACGGACGACCTCGCGCTCGCGTCGCAGCTCCCGCTCGGGCTCGTCGTGCAGCCGTTCGCGCAGCTCCGGCCCGAGGAGGGCCAAATACCCGTCGTCGACTTTGGCGAGGTCGGCCCGCCAAGGTGCGAGCGCTGCAGGGGGTACGTCAACCCGTGGTGCGTCTTTGTCGAGGGCGGGCAGAAGTTTGTGTGCAACCTGTGCGGCGCGCAGACGCAGGGTGCGTTCCTCTCTCCCTTCCTTCGTGCCCTCGTTCGATGGGCGAAGAAGCGCTTCCCGCTGTCTCTCCCGCTCGTACTGATTCACCCTCCCTCGCCCGCAGTCGCCCCCGAGTACTTCTCCCACCTCGACATGTCCCAGCGCCGCATGGACCTCGACCAGCGCCCCGAGCTCCGGCTCGGCTCGATCGACTTTGCCGTCAACCGCGAGTACTGGGTCCAGGACAACGCGCGCGTCCCCGGCGGCGCAGGCCAGCCGCGCGAGCCGCAGGCTTTGCAGTACATCTTCGCGATCGACGTCTCGTGGTCTGCCGTCCAGAGTGGGCTGGTCAAGGAGCTCGCGGGGAGCTTGAGGGCTCTGCTGTATGGCCCGAAGGAGGGCGAGGAGGACACGAACCCCGATGGGAGCCCCGTCGAGGACGTCAGGAAGGGCCTGCCGCCCGGCGCCAAGATCGCGATCGTCACCTTTGACCGGACTGTTCAGTTCTACAACCTCAAGGTGCGTCTTCTCGTGCCCTTTTCCGTGCTCTCTTCTTCTGGAAGGGATGCTGATCAAAGTCTAAGTTGACCGCACAGCCCGGACTGGAACACGCCCAGATGCTCGTCGTCCCCGACATCAGTGACATGTTCCTCCCGCTCAACGAGGGCTTCCTCGTTGATCCGAACGAGTCTCGGTGCGCCTTTCTCTTCCCTATCCTCCTCTTCCCGCCGTGCTGATCTCCCTCGACCTGCAGAACCGTCATCGAGAACCTGCTCGACACCCTTCCGGGCCTTGTTGCTGAGACGTCGATCGTTGAGGCGGCGATGGGCGGGCCTCTCAAGGCGGCGATGCTCGCACTCGTTCGTGCCTCTCCCTCCTCCTCCCTCCTTCTCTCCACTCATGCGGAACTCTCCTGCAGAAAAACCTCGGCGGCCAGCTCAACATCTTCCAGACCTCGCTGCCGACGATCGGCCCGGGCGCGCTCAAGCACCGCGAGGACCCGAAGCTGTACGGCACCGACAAGGAGAAGACGCTCTTCACGCCGCAGGACCCGTTCTACCGCGTCAGCGCCGAGGAGTGCGTCGAGGCCGGCATCGGGATCAACCTGTTCCTGTTCCCGAGCCAGTACATCGACGTCGCGACGCTCGGCCAGCTGCCCGGCTTGACGGGAGGCGACCTGTTCTTCCACCCGCGGTTCGACCCTGTTCGGGACGGCAAGACGGTGAGGGCCGAGATGGCGCGCGTCATGCAGCGGGAAACGGCGTCGAGCGTGACGATGCGCATCCGGTGCTCGAACGGTGCGTCCTCGCCTTCTCTCTTTCCTCCTCTTTTCCCCGAGCTGACTCCTCATTCTCACGACCAGGCCTCCGGATCTCGGACCACTTTGGCAACTTCTTCCAGCGCAACGTGACCGACCTCGAGTTTGGCACGCTCGACGCCGACAAGGCGATCGCGGCGCGCATCAAGCACGAGGGCAAGCTCGACGAGAAGGCCGACGCGCACTTCCAGTGCGCGGCGCTCTACACGAGCGCGACCGGCGAGCGCAGGGTCCGCGTGCACAACCTCGCTGTGCCCGTCAGCAGCGTGATCAGCAACGTGTTCAGGGCGGCGGACCTCGACACCACCATCACGCAGATCACCAAGGATGGTGCGTTTGCTCCTTCCTCACTTTCTTCTACTCCTCACTTCGAGCTGACCTCGAACCGCTTCCCTGGACAGCCATCTCTCTTACGAACACCAAGTCGCTCCGCCAGGTGCGCGACCAGCTCACCGAGGCGTGCGTGCGCGCGCTCCTCGCGTACCGCAAGCACTGCGCGTCGTCGACTTCGCCTGCTCAGGTGCGTCGAGCATCCGCCTCTTTTCCCTTCCCGCCGAGCTCTTTTGGGCTGGAACTGATCGAGCGTGCTGCTTGATACACAGCTCATCCTCCCCGAGTCGTTCAAGCTCTTCCCGCTGTATGCCCTCGCCCTAATGAAGACCAAGGCGCTCAAGGGTGCGTTTCTTGTTCTCTCTCTCTCTTCCCCACCCATACTGATCCCTCCCTCTCGCTCCCTAGGTGGCACGGTCGCGTCGGACGTCCGAACATGGTCCATGCGGCAGCTCAAGTCCGCGTCGGTGCCCGCGACGGTCCGGATGCTCTACCCGCGCATGGTCGCCGTGCACCTCTTCGCCGACGAGGTCGGCTTTGCGGACGAGCGCGGACAGCTCGTCCTCCCGCCGCTCATGCGCACGAGCTACTCGAGGATGGAGCCGCACGGGGCTTATTTGGTCGGTGCGTTCGGGGTTTCGCTGCCTTCTCCTCTATTCCGTGTTCCTCGGACGTAGTGCTGATTCGTGTTCGACGTCTGACGTACAGAGAACGGTGAGCGCGCGCTGCTCTGGCTCGGCCAGGCCGTCTCGCCGCAGATTCTGCAAGACCTCTACGGCGTCGAGAACCTCGACGAGCTCGATACGCGGATGGTCCGTCCCTTGCCTCCCCATTCCTCCTAATCTCTCTCGCTAACCTGTCATCCACCGGGCAGACCTCCCTCCCCGTCCTCCCGACGCGTCTCTCGGCCCAGCTGCGCAACATCGTCTCGTACTTCGAGAGCCGGAGCGCGATCGGCCGCCTGCCCGTGCTCATCTCGCGCCAGAACATCGACGGGAGCGAGATCGAGTTCAGCAACATGCTCGTCGAGGACTCGAACAACGAGCAGGTGCGCTTCGCCTTCCCTTTTCCTGCCCGTTCTTGTCTTTCTCCTGGTTCTTCCGCGCTGATCCGCCGTTCCTGCAGTTCTCCTACATCGACTACTTGTGCTCGATCCACCAGTCGATCCAGAGCGCGCTGCTCGGTGAGAAGAAGAACGACATCGGCGAGTCGAGCAGCTGGCAGGTGTGGTAGTCGTTCTTGCGTACGTGCGATGGCCGGGGGTCGTAGGCCGAGTAGCCGTCGAGGAACATGAAGTACTTGGTTCCTGGACCTACCGGGATCGAGTGCCGTGAGCGAGAGTCTCGGGCAAAGAGGCGTGGAGAGCAAACTGCTCGCTTGTCTTCGTCCTTTCCAGCTCTCGACGAGAGACGAGAACTCGATCAAGCGATGAGAATGCAGGAAAGCAAACCCTACAGAGACCGTGCAAGCGATCCACATCCGAACCTCTCAAGTGTTGCTGCTCGTCCCAACCGCAGGCGGCTTGTACGTCATGTCGTCGAGCGTCCGGAGGATGAGGTTGGCGTTCGTCGGGTCGACATGTTGCACCTCGGTAGTCACGAACTGGACGAAGCGCCTCTCAGCCCCGGAGATGAGGATGTCGATGACCCGCTCCTCGTACTCCGACTGCGCGATGCCAGCTCGGTAGGAAAGCCCAGCCCAGGCGAGCGCGTAGTGGTGCAGCAGTGAGAATTACGACGGCGGGTTGGCGGGGTAGATGTGAATGGGGCAGACCAGGTCGGCGGTGTAGGCGAAGACGATCGGGATCGACGTGAGGAGGAAAACCGTCGAATGGCGGTCGCGCTCGCGCTCAAGGGCGGCCTCGCGCAGGGTTAGTAGGTGCTGCTGCTTTGCGAAGGTAGACAGGTTGATCCGCTTGCCCTCACCGAGACCCTCGATCCATTCCTGCGGAGAGGGAGAGGGAGAGGGTGAGCGGACCGGCTTCACCAATCAAGGGCGGAGAAACAGCGTACTCCTCGCCTAGCCGGTGGCACGCCAAGATGCTTCAACGTGTCCGCGAACGTCTCCCAGCCGGGAATACCGAACGCCAGTGGAGTGTTGAGGTGCTTCTTCGCGTCCTCAACTTCCTCGGAAGACAGGTTGGGCCAGAGGAACGGGTTGGCCTTGCCGGGTCCGCAGACCTTCTTGTGGACAGGCCAGAGCTGTACAGAGAGAAGGGTGAGCGCGAAGAGAAAGTAAGTGGAGTAGGAAGGGAGACGAACGAGGCGTTGGTGTTCCTGCGAGCAGAAGAAGAGGTTGATGCCAGCCTGGCCGCAGGCTTGACAACGGTGAGTGGTCTCCGCTCCACACACGAGGCACGGTCCGACGGTCGCTTGGCTCATTGGGCAGGAGAGGGCGCTTGCAGGTTATAGAGGTGAAGGGCAGGACCGCGAATCGGCTAGACGAGCGCAAGGGGCACAGTCGGGTCGCGGCAGGGGTGTCAGCTCAAATTCAGTTTGCAGTGTAGCTGTTGCTGTCAGCTCACCGTGACTGTGGCCGCCTGGGCAGACCGATTGATGAGAAGGACGAGGCGAGCGCGAAGAAGAGCGAGTCGGCGCCAGATGAGTGAGAGGACGTGTGCTGAGCTTTCCTAGCGGTTGTCTCGAGCGTCCGAGCGGTCGAAGCAGCACGGAAGCAGCAGTAGGTGATGGGAGAGAGGAAGAGCAGCGGAAGCCAGTCCCGGTCGCCTCTTGCTCGACGCCCCAGCTCAACCAGGCAGCAGCCTGGTGCGCATAACGAGGCTGCATGGGCGTACTTGTGGGGATTGAGCCGAGAAGTAGCCCTTGCGCCCCTTTTTGCCGCCCTCGACCTGCTTTTCCCGCTGTGCCGGAACAGCGTCCCGCTTCCTTCTCGAGCTAGCGAGGCCTCCTCTCTATCTCCTCGTGTCCAGGGGTCTGGAGAGTACATGACACTGCAGAAACGAGAGAAACGCTACTCCGATTTGCTTTTTCCTCCACCTGCAGGAAGTGGCCATGAGGGCAAAGAAGAGTCAGTCGGGCGGAAGGGAGAGGTAGTGGGTCAATGTAGACGCACCTTCCCCGCCGTTCACACCTCCATCCGCCGGCGCATGTAAGCCAGGTTCCGCAGAGTCCTCGAGAGCATGTCCACCCTCGCCTTGTCTCCCGCCTGGTCCGCCTCATCGAGCACCTTCAGCGCCCACTTGAGGTGACTCTTAAGCCGCTCCGCTTTGCGGTCCGGGAGATCGGGCGTCTCTACCCAGGAAGTCTCGACGCGAAGGGAGGGAAAAGTGGAGGAAAGGCCGGACCGGAGTGTGGCGAGGACGGAAGAGGTCCAGACGTAGGGAGACTCGGTGAAGCTAGTCCTGGTGCCCCCTTCAATGTGGAGGAGAGTGAGGGAGGGGAAAGAGGAAGGGAGGACTCGGGCGAGGGAAGTGACCGTTGCGTTTGATGGCAGGGACGAGTTCAACCCGCTCTGGTGGCGGGACGCGAACGTCAAGGTAAGTACGCGTGGAAACGAGAGTAGTGGGAGAGTCGCAATGGCATCGGGAAGGCAGTCGAAAGACAGGGAGAGGGACGCAAGGGAAGGAAAGGAAAGGGGCTGGGCCAACGGACGCGCCTGCCAGTCGAGCTTGAGCGATTCGAGGCTAGGGAAAGAGGTAATGAAGGTGTGGAGGGACAGGTCGGAGTCGCGGAAACTAAGGGCAAGGTGACGTGGGCGCGGGAAAAGGGTGCTTGGCCTCTCGAGCCACGAAGAGTCAATTAGCGGCAGTAGATGGTAGTTCTCCTCGCAAGCTGTGCCCAGTGGCGTTTCGAAGGAGCGGAGCGCGGTACACTGCGCCAATGCCGCGGCAAGGATGTCGTTCCGCTGGGTGAAGAGCATCGAGTACGAGGACTGCGGATCCTCCTTCAGAGTGAGGGAGACGAGGGTAGATGGAGAAACGCTAAGGAAGGAGGAAAGAAGGTCGTGCGACATGATCAAGGGGAACGTCCAGGACGGCACCCGGGCGAGGAGTCCCGTCAAGGCAGGTAGGCCACCGTTGCGGAAGAGCTGCTGGTAGGCTCCGCACGTCGCAGCGCAGCATGCTGGAGGTGGCTTGTACCCTTCGCGACGGTATAGCGGAATGAAATGCAGATCGAGAGCGGAACGGACGACGCGCTCGAGATCCGCCGCTGCCTTCGAAGTCAGCTCGACCGCCTCGAGGTCTGTGAGGTGCTGATGCATGAGCTCGACGACATGTACGACCGCCTCGTACGGGTAGAGACTCGCTCCCAAGACCTCCTCGTACCGGTCGACCGGGTGACCGCGAATGACCTTGTGAAACTGCGGACCCTTCGGGAAGGGACTGTCGACGATTGAAGACCTGCAGCTGTGCACAAGCGCGGTGCTGAAGAAGGCGTCGACATGGGCGTACTTGATGTTGCCGGGGCGGAGCGGCTGCAGGCAATGAAAAGGGGTCAGGCGCTCATTGCAGTCTTGGTACAAAGGAAAGAGGCATACACTCGCGAGAAGCGGAAGCGTAATGCGCCTCAGCTCCCTATTAACCTTCGAGCACGCACTCAGCCCGCAACCGAAATAAGCGTCCCACCGCGGTCCTTCTCCTTCGTTGTCGTGGTCCTTCCGGTCAGGACGGTCGGGCCGGCCGTACGCAAGGTGGTGACGCTTGTCGTTCCACGCGACCTCGTGGACGATGTGCTCCTTGACGTCGTACGGGAGCTTCGAGAAGGGCGAGGCGGACATGGACGGAGCGTGGACATGAAAAGGCCGGAGGAGAGGTGGCGAAAGTGAATAACCTGAGAACGAGAGAGTCAGCCGCCTCAAAAGAAAGAGACTGAGCTGGCGTACCGCTTGTAGCGTAAGGTCCTTGCTTGCGCCCGTGTCAAGGGAGCACCCGCCGCGAGTGAGGACGAGGAGAAAAGCAGCGGAAGGGCTTGCGCAGGAGGCTGGTTTCGGTGGCAGCGTCTTGTAAGGCTCCTGAGTAGCCTTGAGCTCCCGATGAAGCGAAAGCGCGGAGCGAGTGAATGGCAGGAAGGCAAGAAGCGACTCGTCCACCTCTCGCTTCGACACTTCGCGCTCACACCGCAGAGCAGCCCGGGCCGACCTGCACACGCCTTCAAGCCTCCTGCGAAGCTCCTCAGGTGCGTCCAACGCTCTCGCTCGTCCACCCTCCCTCTGCCCATCACCGGCCCCGCTCCACTCTCTTGCGCACTCGACAGCCTCATCAAAGGTCTGGACAGCGCAGAAGGCCCGTACAGCTGCCAGAGCAGCCCAGCTGAACGCCTGTGGAACGCTCCGTTGACCGTCTTCTCCCTCCTCGTCCACAGCAGCTCCCCCTCCTCGTCCACCGCCTCTCTGCTTCTTCCGCTCAAGCAAGAGCAACTCATCGGAGCGCTCTCACACTACTACAACTCGCCATGCCGCGCTCGCCCTCTCCCGCCCGGAGCATGTCCCGCTCGCGGTACGGTCTCTCCCTCACCTTTCCCGCTTTTTCCCTGCTGATCCCGTACCCGTGCAGCTCCCGTTCGCGCTCGCCGCCCAACTCGGACACCATTCGCGTTGGCAAGCTGACGAAGAACGTCACCGCTATCCACCTCGAGGAGATCTTCGACGTCTACGGCAAGATTGTCGACATTGACCTCCCCATCATCAAGCGTCGTGCGTTTCGTTCTCCCCTTGCTGCGTGTAACAAGCCGACCTGACGAGTATACTTGCTTGCGCAGTCGGCACCCACAAAGGCACCGCCTGGATCTCGTTCGCTTCGCCCGCCGCGGCGTCCAAGGCCGCATCGTACATGGACGCCGGCCAGATCGACGGTTCGCAGATCACGGTCGACCTCGAGCCGCCCTCTCCGCGCGGTGGTGGCGGAGCCGCTCGCGGTGGCGGAGGCGGAGGAGGGTATGGGCGGAGGAGCATCTCTCCGCCCCGCGGTGGAGGTGGGAGGGCGCCGCTCCCTCGCGGGCGGAGCAGGAGCCGCAGCCCGCCGAGGAGGGGAAGGAGCGTGAGCAGGAGTAGGAGTCGGACGCGGAGCGTGAGTCCGATGAGGCGGTCGAGGAGTCCAATCAGGGGGAGGTGCGTGTTCCGCTTTTCCCCACTTATCCCTTTCCGCCTGAAACTGACCGGACCGATCTTCTCGTGCAGTCGCCGTTCTCCCTCTCGCGGTCGTTCGGCGAGCTACAGCCCGCGCCGCTCGCCTCGAGACGCTCGCAGCGGCGCAGGCGGAGGAAGCAAGCGGTACGACGACCGCCCGCCGCGCGGACGGAGCCCGACCCGGTCGCCGAGCCCGTACGATCGCGATCGTGCGAGGGGCTCTCGCAGGTGAGGCTCTTGAGGACGAGGAGTGGACTGAGGAGGGGAGAAAGACGGGCGTTCTACCTCGTTCCTGCGAATCGAAAACAGTCTCGTCGTGTCTCGCGGATGGTCCTAGGCTCCTGCTGTCTGTCTGCGCTGTCGTGAGTGTACCAAGTACAGCGAAAGAGCGAGGACGAGGTTGACGAGGTCGGCGCGGGTCGGTTCGTCGTCCTCTGCTCCCCACTCGCTTTGCTTTTCCCCATGGCTGCCGTTGCCGCTGACGGTGTAGACAAGACGTGAGCTCAGCTGTCCAGTGACCCTCTTGCCCCCCTGCCCCGTGCTGACGCTGACTCGTCTGGACAGCTCCGCTCCCTCCAAGGGAGGCGACGCCGCCGACAGCGCCCGCATCGGCTGGGCCTTCCTCTCCCAGGTGCGCACTGCTCCCCTTGCTGCCCATCTGCCGCATCTGACCGCCCGCTGACCTGCCCCGTGGCCGCGCAGTACTACTCGTTCCTCAACAAGGACCCCTCTCGCTTGCACTGCTTCTACACCAAGCGCTCGACCCTGATCCACTCGACCGAGGGCGAGGACACGCTGGCATGCTACGGTCAGACGGTGCGCTCCCTCCCACCTCGATCCGGCTGATTGCGCGCGAGTGCTGACGGGGCCGACATGGACACCCCCTCCCAACCTCCCGCTCCTCCCTACTTCGATGCGAGCAGGAGATTCACAACAAGATCATGGACCTCGGCTTCGACGACTGCAAGGTCTACATCAGCAACGTCGACAGCCAGTCGTCGGCCGAGGGCGGCATCATCGTCCAGGTCATCGGCGAGATGTCGAACGCCAACGGGCCCTGGCGCAAGTTCGCCCAGACCTTCTTCCTCGCCGAGCAGCCCAACGGCTACTTCGTCCTCAACGACATCTGCCGCTACCTCAAGGAGGAGGGCGACGAGGTCGAGGGAGCCGCCCCGACGGCCCCGGCTGCCGAGGCGGAGCCCGTCTCGACCGACGCCGCCCCCGCCAGCGTCCAGAGCGTCCTTTTCGAGAACAACCACGCCGCTGCTCCGAACGCCGAGGCGCCCGTCCCGGTCGAGGAGCCCACCTCGGCCGACGCCACGACCGACTCGTTCACCTTCCACGGCGACAACTCGTTCAACCCGGCGCCGACCTCGAACGGCGTCGCGCACCCGGAGGAGCCCTCTGCTGCCGCCGAGGAGCCGACTCCCGTCGAGCCCGTCGAGACCTCCACCTCTGCTGCGCCTGAACCCGTCGCGGTTGAGCAGCCCAAGGAGGAGGTCCCGGCCCCTGCCCCGGTCGCCGAGGAGCAGCCCGCCCCCGCCGCCGCCGCCCCGGTTAAGGAGGACATCCCTGCTGCTGCTCCCGCCGACCTCGCCCCGCCCGTTCCCGCCACCGCTCCTGCCGCTTCCACCCCTGCCGCCCCTGCCCAGGCCGCCGCGCCGACTCCCGCCCCCGCTCCCTCGGGCCCGAAGACGTGGGCGAACCTCGCGGCCGCCAACTCGGGCGGCTGGGCGCAGATCGCCAGGCAGAACAAGGGCGTCTCGGCTGCCGCTCCTCCTGTACGTTGCCTTGCGTCTACCCTCTGTACTATCAGACTGATCGCCTTCCTCTCGTAGCCCGCTGCTGCCGCCGCTCCCGCCGCCTCGACCTCCTCCGCCCCGGCCGCTGCCGCCCCGGCCGCGCCGCAACCGCAGTTCCACGAGTCGGTCCAGGCGATCACGACGACGGCGTGCTTCGTCAAGGGCGTCGTCGAAACCATCTCGGACAAGGTCCTCCGCGACACGCTCACGACCCGCTTCGGCCCGCTCAAGGAGGTCGACATCGTCCGCAACGTGCGTCTTTCGCTTCGCTCTCTCCTTCCCCTCCACTACGGTAAGCTGACACTTGCTCCCGCGTCGACGTTCGCAGAAAGCCTGCGCGTTCATCGAGTTCGAGAAACTCGTCGACGCGCGCAAGGCGATCCAGGCGTCGCTCCGCCCGTCAGACGGCGGCGACGGCGGCATCCACATCGACGTCGGCCTCGCGCAGCCCGCGCGCATCAACGTCGTCGAGCGCAAGCCGCACTCGGAGCGCCCCGGCGGTGGGCAGAAGGGCCAGGGCGGCAGGAGGGAGGATGGGACCGCTGGCCGTGGAGGCCGCGGCGGTGGGGCGGCTGGTCGCGGCGGCAGGGGCGGCCGTGGCGGTGCCAAGGCTGGTGCCGCGGGCGCGCAGGCCAAGTAAGGCGGCCGCGATGGACGTGTGGGGGTGGTCGTGTGTCTTTTTCACCTTTCCTCGGTCGGGCTGTTGTTTCCTTTCTCTCCTCATCGGGCGCGTGGGTTTTTTCTCCTCCCTCACCGCCACCACCTCTCCCTCTGCATCTTGCACATCTCCCCTCCCGCACTCTCTCTCTCTCTCTCTCCACTCTGTCCCCCCTCCCCAGCCGTTCTTCCTGTCTCTTCAGTGCCGTTCATACACCCCTCCTCTCTACACTTCCTCCTACATCTCGCCGCTGTCCCTCCCCGCCCCTCCCCCACTCCTTCCCTTCCGTCGAACCTTCACAAAAGTTCGCAAACGAGCAAACCCGCAACAAGACTTTCTCCTCTCTCCTGGTTTGCTGATGCGATGGGAAGAGAGGCAAGGGTTACATCGAGAGGCTGCACAGAACGAGAAGGAGTACGAAGAAAGGAACAGGGCGCTGCACGGCGAAACGGAGGGTCAGCGGGGGAGGGAAGAACGAGGGCGAGGACAACGCCGCGCACCGAACGAGGGTATCGGGACTGGAGCGCGTCTACTTGTCGCGCTTGAGGTTGCGGTGGAGCGCGGGCTGGACCTGGACGACGCGCTCGAGGAGGAGGTCGACGACGTCGGCGCGGTGGTCGCCGAACGAGCGCTCGATCTGCTCGAGCGCCTTGGCCGTCGCGGCGTTGACCTCTTTTTGCGACGTCGACGAGTCGCCCGAGTGCTGCGCGAAGGCGACAGAGAGGCAGGTGAGCCAAGGAGTGATGATAGGAGGAGAAGGGGAGGAGGGGGGGGCGGACCTGCTGCTCAAAGTCGCGGAACTCGGCGTCCTTCTTGGCACGGAGGGCGTCGATCTCCTTGCTAGCCTCGCCACGGGCCTCCTTCAGGCGCTGGTTGCGGTCTGTGGTGGGCGAGGGAGGTGAGCGAGCCGAGCGGGGTGTGGGAGACAGGAGGGAGGGGAGGGGGAAGGCACGAGACGGACACTCGCGGGCCTTTGCGACGATCTGGGAGGCCTCCTTCTCTGCGTCGAGGAGGGTGGCGATGCCTTGAGCTGCGTGAAAGAGGGGGAGGAGCGAGGAGGTGAGTGGGGAGGACGACGAGGACGAGGTGGAGCGCGGCAGACGGACAGTTGGCGGCCTGTGTGAGCAAGGGAGGGTCAGCTGCAGGTGCAAGAGTGTGCGGTGAGTCGGACTGACCATCTTGGGTAAACGGTGCGGAACAGCAAGACGAGACGACGACGAGAGACGGTGGTCTGGCTTGCACCCGCTTTCCCTCCGCTGCCTGGAGCGAGTGCGCATGTCCTACTACTCCAACTCGCCCCAGCCGGGCTACCCACCCGCCCCACCAGCTGCTCCGCCCTCCCGGCAAGACCTCGACCTCATCAACTCGCTCTCGCTGCCGTCCACCCAGCCCGCCCTCAAGGCCAGCGGTGCGTCCAGCAGATCAACACCCTCACCGTACTCCCTGCTGACCATTCCGCCCGTCGGCAGCCGCGATCCAAGCCGTCGACCCGCTCTCGCGCATCCTCCTCAACCCGGCTGCCGACCTCGCGTCTCTCAAACTCGCCCTCGCAGGACTCGCCTCCGCCTACCCCTTCCTCTTCCGCTATGCGTCCGTTCCTACCCTTCCCCGCCCTTGTCGTCCCCGACGAGCTCACCTTTTCCTCCTCCGTCTGCAGCACCCAGTCGAGCGACCACGCCTGGTGGGGCCGCGTGATCGCCCTCAAGACGGCCGTCCTCCAGCAGTGGCGCAACGGTTCGACCGGCGCCAAGACCGCCGCCGTCAAGGTCATCCAGCGCGTTATCCAGACTCAGAGCACCGCCGGCACCGCCGACCCGAGGGTGCGCTTTCCTCTCCCACTTTCCCCCTGTATTTTCTCTGCTCGATGCCAAACTAAGCATCTACCCTTCCTGTAGCTACGAGGCACCAACGGCGAGCCGAACCTCTCCCTCTGCCGCCCCAACCACCCTTTCCTCAAGATCGCCCAGCTCGAAGACGAGGCCAACAAGCTCCTCGAGGAGTGCATCACCACCCTCTTCACCTCGCCCACCCCCGACGTCGTCTCCGCACTCGTTCTCTCTCTCTCGGCGCTCGTCAAGGCACGCCCGCAGTTCGTCAAGCTCGTCGTGACCGCCTTGACGAACTGGTCGCCCGCCGCGCTCACTGGCGCTGGGCAGAACGCGACCCAGGTCCGCAGCGTCGAGAAGGTCGTGCGGCTATCCTTGACTCACCTGCTCAAGTACGTTCCGCTCGCCCTCGCCTCTCCTTTCTCCCTACTCACCCCTCCTCCTTCCCGCAGGAACAACCAAGCTCCCTCCTTCTCCGCCCAGATCACCGACTTCCTCTCTCAGCAAGCCACCCGCATGGACGCCGCCGCCGCCGCCGCGCGCAAGCAGCGCGAGGAGGAAGCGAGCCGGAAGCGCCAGCTCCTCGCGAGCCAGGTCGACGACGGCCTGCAGCAGGGCGGGCTCAGCAAGCGCCGGCGGCTCAACCCGGACGAGGGCGTTCTGCGCGCGTTCGAGGCCGCGGCGCAGAACTCGGCGATGGCGCAGGCGGGACGGACGATCGCGGCGGTCGACTTGCCCGTGCAGGTTGTCGTCGAGGCGGTTGTTGCGGTGCTGCAGGGTGTCTCGCCTGCTGCGTTTTCTGCTGCGATCGAGGTGCGTTCCTTCACCCGCCACACTTCCGGTCCCGCTAATTCTCCTCCTCTCCCCAGACTGTTCGGCGCCATCTCCCTCCACCCTCTTCTGCCGGCGCCACTCCGCTCAATTCCACTCCCGTTCCCTCTTCCACCCCTGCCCCTACGGCTTCCCTCGCCCCCACTCCAGTTCCCGCACCAACCCCCGCCGCGCCGGTGATCGACCCGCTCAAGCTCGACCTCGGCGCCGACGAGCTCGACCTCAAGCCCGAGGTCCCGCCCGAACCTGCACCGGCCGCCTCGGGTGCGGGCGAAGGCGAAGGCGACGACGAAGGACCGGAGGACCACTCCGTCGCGTTCACGACGGGCGCGGCGTCCGGCGCGGGCGGCGCGGGCCTCGACGGCGAGCTCTCGACCCCGCTCAAACTGACGACCGCCGCGCGGGAGACGATGATCCTCGGCAGCGTCAGGCGGATCTGCGAGGCGGGCTTGGACGGCGCGAACGCGGCCGTGTGGGTGCCGTTGCTCAGTCGGTTGATCACGAGGGGGCTGGAGGACCTCTCGGTGCCGGCAGAGGCGGGAGAAGGGGCAGAGGGGAAGAAGGAGGGCGAGAGGGCGCAGAAGCTCAGGGAGGTGCTGTTCAAGTTCGTGACGGGAGACCTGCAGGGCCGGTACGCCGTCGCATTTTCTTTTCTACCTTTTGCCTACGTTCCTAACTGCGCTCTCTGTGCTGACAGGACCGAGCTGGCACGGTTATGGTTGAACGAGGAGTGGTACGCCTCTCACCGGCGAGGACAGACCCAAGTTCGCTCTCCTGCCCGCCTCTCGTCTCCTTCATGCGCTCACCTCCATTCGCGCCGCCGCAGAACCGCCCGTACGACCACTGGCTGCGCCTCTTCCTCTCGCACATCTCGCGCGCATCCACCAACGCGGACAAGGAGCTCCTTCAGTTCATGATGGATTTGCCCGAGCTGCCGAGCGCCGAGATTGTCCGACTGGAGGAGATGTGCCTCAACGCCGACCAGTACGCTCTCCGCTTCTGCTTCCTTGCGGACCTTCCCTCGTCCGAGCTGCTGACCCTTCCGTTTGCCGCAACCTTTAGGATGCAGCTGGGCTTCTCCACCCTCCGCGAGCTCATCATCCTCCGGCCTGCCGTCCGAACAACCGCCCTCGACGTCCTCCTCGGCTTGACGACTCATATCGGTGCGTTTGCTGTGCTGTCCGTCTGCCTTTTCACCCATTGACCCCCTTCCGTCGTGTGCCGCAGACAAGCGCGTCCGCAACGCCGCTATTATGACTGTCAAGAAGTGGGTGCCGGACGTCAAGGAGCTGAGCGCGGGCATCGTCAGGTTCGCCGTCTCGCTCCTCGAGCGGTTGAAGGTCGCGCCATTGAAAGAGGAGGACAAGGCGGCCGAGGGAGCCGAGGGCGCGAACGGCGAGGCGGACAAGGACGCTGCCGGCGGAGGCGAAGGCGAAGAGGACATGAAGATGGAGGCGACGCCCGAGCCGGAGAAGCCCAAGCCGCCGTTTGCGCTCGTCAAGAGCGGCGAGGTCGTCGACCGCCTCGACCCGCCGACGACCGTCGACGGCGTCGTCCAGCATGTCGAGCTCTTGCTGGCGCTCTGTGTCAAGGAGCCTTCGCTTCTCTTCCCGTGCGTCTTCCCCTCTTACTCTTCGCCGTCCGTTCCGGCTGAGTCGCCTCTTGCTCGCAGTCTCTTCGAGCAGTACAAGGACCTGCAACCCTTCGCCCGCGACACGCTGGAGGAGCTGATCCAGCCGCTCATGCGTGCGCTCGGCATCACGCACGAAGGCCTCGTCGAGCTCGTCAGCGACTTCCCCGAGGGCAGCGACGCCCTCGTCCTCAAGGTCTTCGACGTCCTCGTAGGCAAGGCGCGGCTCCCGAACAACATCCTCGCTGGGATCAAGAACGTCGCTGCGAAGCGCGACATCGACCCGCGCTTCTACGCCCTCATCATGCCCGAGTGCACCAAGGTGCGCTTTCCGCTGATCTTTCCCTACACGCGCCCGCCTCGCTCACCACTCTTCCCCGTGCAGCCGGAGATCATCCGCTACCTCCCGCGCGTCGTCTCCCTTCTTAACGGCACAGCGCAGCAAAAGGCCGCGATCCGCTCCATCTTTCTCTCCATCATTGCGCCGCCGGCGCACTTCAGCTCGATCAACTCGCTCCGGACGCGCAGCGACTCGCTCTCGCCGGTCGAGCTCATGCTCTTCCTGCACAAGCACGACACCGAGATGGGCGTCAAGAAGACGATCGAGGGTGCGCCGTCCTTTCTCTCTCTCCCTTTCCGATATTGAGCGGGATCTGACCGCCTCGCGGGTCCATCCGCTTGCAGCCATCTCGATCTGCTTCTCCATGTCCGACGGCTTCCGCCCCGAGATCCTCGCCGCCTTCATGCAGCAGGTCGTCGACGAGCCGAGCATGCCCAACCTCTTCCTGCGCACTGTACGTTCTCTGCTTTCTCCCACCCTTCAGTGCACCTTTCTCGATCTCTTCTTGACTTTTGTCTACTCGGTCACTTCGCTCTTCATGCTGACCGCCGCTCCTCCTCTGCAGGTCATCCAAGCCGTCACGACCTACAAGTCCCTCCAGCCTTTCGTCTCGACGACCCTTCTCTCGCGCCTCATCGGCAAGAAGGTCTGGACCGTCGGCCCGCTCTGGGAGGGCTTCATCCGCCTCGCCAAGGCCATCGCGCCCAACTCGTTCGCGGCGCTCCTCCAGCTCCCGAAGGAGCAGCTCAGCGAGCTCGTCGCAAAGCAGCCAAGCATGCGCACCCCGCTGCGCGAGTATGTGCTGAAGAAGGGTGGGGCCAACAATGCGCGGTCTCAGGCCGTGTTGGAGGCGATCGGGGACGATGCGCCGGCCGGGTCACCAGCAGTAGAGCCGTAGGCGTGCAAGCGTATCAATGTGGTCCTCACCGCACTGTGCTTTGGTTGTGGAAGCACGAGGGCACGGAACCAGGCGAGCGATGCGGTAGCGAAAAAGGGAGGCTGCGCCGCTTCGCAGAAGTGCAGGCAAAAAGGCGTGGGTGGCAAAGAAACTGGAGATTGTGGGGTTTGAACCCACGGCCTTTCGCAGGCAGGCTTGCCAGAGCAGCGAATGCAAAGCGAACGATCTGCCACTGATCTAAATCCCCAAGTTGCTTGTAGTGGACTTCGTGCCAGCGTGTGATATACCTGACTTCGCTTAGCTCGCTAGTCTGTGCAGCCTTTCCTTTTCCGCCCGTACCTGCCTCCTTTTGTTACTTGGTATTGAGTTGTGGGCGTGCACAGGCTGCTGGGGAGGTTCCCAGAACGTCAGAAAGAAGTGCAAAGGCACAGCGGGACACTGCTGAACGGCTGAACCAGGCACCTTGGCTAGCCATGCAGCTGTGTGTTCATCTAGAACTCTTGACATGTAGCCTTCTTCCTCTGAGCTGCACAGAAGAAGGGATTGCTGTCAGAAGATACTGCAGACAAGTAGGCAAGCAGAAGGTCCAAGGAGGGGCATGAGGGTCTGTGCAGCCACAGGCAAAGCTCAGGGAGAGACCGAGCATCAAGTGGATCTTGCTGCTAACTAGTCCAACCTGCAAAGCCAAATAGCACAGCAGAACACCCGCCAGGAGAAGAGTCATTCCACCCTCTTTTCTTCAGCGGCACTGGCTCTGCATCTTCCGTCTCAGGTCCATCCTCGCCATTCCCTCCCCATCCAAGGTGTTTGACCCCATCCATCCTTGTCTTTCCAGCCCTCCACCTAGGCCTCTCGAGGGTGAGCCTCTGATCCCTTTTGCCGATGGTTTGTCTCCACTTCCAATTTATTTCCCAAAGCTAATGCCACTCTACTGCCCTCATACAGTGCTCTGACATCTCTCTGCCTGCGGTGCATCTGTCTGGAGTAACATGCTTGACCTTGTGTTCCTGTGCGCAATTACAGTAGGAACTGCCTATAAGGAAGGAGTTGGGAGAGGCCAAAGCAGTTTCTTAAAGGCAAATGATCCTTACCTGTGTGAGCATACAACAGCTGGCTAACAAGCTTGTAATCACTTAGGGTAATCCAAACTGACCCTGCCATACCATGAGCAGCAATTGTATTGCCAGTCTGCAAGCAAGACCTGCCAGGCAGTCTCAACTGCCAGATGTGGTCCCATCTGGTACTGACAAAGTGCTCAGAGTGTGTGGCAAGAATTTCCCACAAGGAAGTATAGCCTCTCCTGGCTTCAACTTCCTTGTGTGCAATATAAACTAAGGAAAAAACCTCAGTCTGGGAGGAGTTCCTTCCTTGTCGGCTTTCTTCCTTATAGCGCCTGCTCCCCAAGCTGGGGAAAGTCATTTTGCTGCCTTACGGGCAGTTCTTCCTTACAATTCTAATAGGCAGTCCCTACTGTACCCTCTGTCTTTTCACTGTGCAGTGTGCTTTCTTCCTTGCGGGGTAGGCTCGTGAACCGCCAGGGCCTTGTTCGACAGAGAGCGTGGACAGGGATTGACACAACAAGTGGGAGAGAGGCACGTAGTAGACAGCAGGATACACTCGAAGACCTTGTTGTCAGCAGGAGCAAGGATGGTAGGTAGTGTCAAGATGCCTATAAGGAATCAACATGAGGCTGCATCACCTCCTTCTCCTGTTTGTTCCGCTGTGCAGACTTGCTCTGTCCTTTCCTCTTCCTGCAATGGCAGAGGATTCCCATCCACTCTGGCTGCCGCTAAGGGTGGGGCTTCTCTTTACTCTTGCTGACTGCCCTCTGCCCCCTGCCTTCCAATGGAGTGCTTCCTTCTTAGATGCCACAGCCATGTTCAACCTTTATGAGGGCCTCGCTCTCAATGTCAATGGCACCTGGACATCATCTGGATGTTGCAGATGGCAACAACCAGAAGGGCCCGTCACCCGTGCCCTCTTCTTCCTCGCCCTTCCTTGCCCCTTTCCCCCTCACCTGATGTCCTCCTACTAGCTGCAGCTACGGCTTGCACTAGACGGCCCTTGAACCCTCTAGACAGTCCTCGCACCCGTGCCC